>CANSNZ010000613.1:0-600000 GCA_947646795.1 Beta lomatogona | reverse complement strand
ATTGGGCACAAGTGCACATAGAGTGAACTGGTTGTGTGGGCTGGACAGGAGACAAGGAAGATGAGGGAGAGGAATCAGGGCCCGGATCAGCAGCAGTGGGCCGCGGTGATGATGGGCCAGGGGAGTGCTGCGCTGGAGACCGAACCAAAGAAGATGGAGAGAAAGGGCCCGGCTGGGCCGATTGAAGGGAAGGACCAGCAGCGCTGACCCCCACATCAAGAGGCACGAATCCTTGGGCCTGCGAACACGGCCCAGTAAGAGGAGAGAAGTTGTGTGTAGGTTGTGATGAAGAGTAGACATAGAAGATGATGAGGTCCGAATAATAGGAGGAGGATCATTGGACTCAAAATCTGTGGACAAAAACTCATAGTCTGATTGTTTTGGAGAGTAATGAGTAGAATTAGGAAAAGTGAATTCATCAAAAATAACATGGCGCGAAATGATTACTTTATTCGTCTCAAGGTTAAGACACCTATAACCACGATGAGAAGGAGGATAACAAAGAAAAATGCACGGAGTAGATCGAGGGCTCATTTTATATGGAGAAGTAGAAGAAAGATTAGGATAGCAAAGACAACCAAAAGTACGAATGTGATCATACGAAGGTGCTTTGTTAAAAAGAACGTGCACATGAGTTAGGTTATCAGGAACACGAGTGGGACGTTTATTAAGTAAATATGTAGCCATATGCAAAGTTTTAACCCAATAAGAGGGAGGAAGAGAAGCATGAAAAAGAAGACAACGACAAAAATTATTATATTGATGGTCCTAATCATACGTTCGGCTTTGCCATTTTGGGGAGACGTAATAGGACACGAATGTCGCCAAATCATGCCATGGGTGAGAGAGAAAGACGTGAAAGGGTGATTATCATACTCACGGCCATTATCACATTGTAGGGCTTTAATAGGGAGTCCAAACTGAGTGCAAACATAAGCATGAAAATGAACAAAAGTAGGAAACACATCTGATTTTGTTTTGAGACGAAACACCCATAAATAATGAGAATAGTCATCAAGGAAAAGTAAATAGTAACGAAAACCTGTATGACTATTAAGAGGATAGGTATATAAATCTGTATGAATAATATCTTAAGGAGCATAAGTCTTAGTTAATGAAACAGAAAAAGGAAGACGACAATGTTTCCCTAATTGACAACCATGACAAACAGAGAGACTTTTGCTATTATTACATTAAATGAAATTATTATGCTTAAGAAAACTAAGAACTTGATCGCCAGGATGTCCCAATCTATTGTGCCAAACTTCAGAAGAAAAAGTAGCAAAAGCTGATGGAGAAGATGATGACAGAGAAGATGAGACTGGATAAAGGGTGCCCACACTATTGCACCTGGTCAAGACTATCCCCGTCTGTAGGTCCTTCACAGAAAAAGTAGTGAATTGGCGAACAGAGATGAGATTTTTAATGATTTTAAGAGCATAAAGGATATTTTTGAGAGTGAAGGGAGGAGTAGAGTTAGGAAGAAAAGAAGTGCCTGAACCCATAACCGGTATTTTAGAACCATCACCAACCAAAATGTGAGAATTAAAATTGCGCCAATTGACAATAGAAGAAATAATACTTGGATTGTTCATAAGATGAGAAGTTGTGCTAGTATCCATATACCAATTGGAATCCGGTGGTTGAAGTGATAAAGTGTTGAAGAAGGTGGGAAGTTATGTGGGCTGGAAGCTGCCAGGAGCAAGTAGAGCTTGTTGGGCCTGCTGTGGTGGGCGTGGGGTTGAGCCCAACACACCGGGCTACTGCTGCGTGTTAAGAGGCAAGGAAGGGCGCCACATCTGCTGTGAGAGGGTAAGGACAAGGAGGGAAGTAACCTTGTTGGGCCCAAGATCCAGCCCAAGGAAAATAAAAAACATGTTGGGCTTGTTGTGAATTATGGGCACGGTCTTGTTGAGATTGATGACCCCCATTATTCTTTCCTTCGTACTTCCCTTTTCCTTTATTATATATGCTGCTTACCATTACCATAACCAGTCCGGTGGCCATGGGACAGAGCAGTCAATGGTGAAGGTGAAACGCCGGCCAGCAGCACCGTTTCCGACGAGGATGACGTCGGCTCCGATTTCTCGCAACTAACGCGATCCAGTTCATGCATAGAACAAGCTATATCAAAACCCAAAAGAGGAGTAGATTGTTGAATAAGAGTAGAGACCATACGGTAGTCAGAAGTTAACTTGCCGACTAATTGAAGAACAAGACGTTCCTCAGATATGGGGGGTCTACAGCAGCTAGTTGAGAAGATATGGTTTTTAAAGCTTGACAATAAGCACCAAAAGAAGAAAATGGGGAGAGATGGATATTACCGAATTGGCTCTCAAGATGCACGACCCGAGTGCCTTTGTTATCTTGAAAAATGTTACGAAGACGTTCCCATGACGTCATCACCGTGGATTTGTCATCCAGAATTTTATGAATAAGATCGGTGGTCATCGTGCCGTACGTCCATTGGCACACTATTGCGTCCAACCGACCCCATAAGGCATCATCGACATCTTTTGGCTTCGTGACCGACAAGTCGATGTGGTCCAAGACATTGTAAGCCTTGGCAGTGTTGCGAAATAAGGTGGCCCATGGTGTGTACCGACCTTTCTCAATGTCCAACACCAAAAGTATTAAGGCTTTGACATTGGTAACGTTCAAAGCAGGGTGGTACGCATGACTCTCCGACGTGGGAGGTGGAATAGAGGCGTCGGGTGCCATGAATTGAGAGAAGAAAAAGATCAGAGTGTTGTAAGAAGAAGATGAGAGATGCACGGCCAAGAGGAAGGCCTGATACCATGTAATAATATGAAATCCTCGTTAGGAGGCTTATTGATCATATTCACAATATATACCAAGAGTCAATACAACCCTACTTACCATAATCAACTACTTTACATAAGTATATGATTCTAAATAGGGAGACTAAATATATTACATATATTTACACTAATACTTACCTAGCATTACACATTAGAAAAAGGGGAAAAAAACAAAAAAAAGAAAAGAGGGCCTATGCCCTATGCTAATCTACTATCAAAATATAAAATGATTCTTTCAAATTCTTGAACATGTATGGTATACATTTTTCAATGCCTACATTTAGAGATTTGAGATATAAAATCTATGTATTAGAATATATTGAAGCATAAATCAAAGAGGACATGTTTCATCCTCTCCTTAATCAAACTATGGGATATAAAATCATTTATTTTATTAAAATATTATCTTCTTTAATGGGAAATTTTAGATAATATCCTTAAATTTATTGATAAACTAATCTTGTTAAAAAAATTAAACTATTAAAAAGATTTAATACAAATTTAATCTTTTTCTTGAGAGAATTTTCTCTTTCTCTCAAAAAGTTCAATCTATATAAAAAATACTTTCTAATATTATACTTCCTCTGTTTTTTTAGTTGCAACATTTGCTTTTTTACATTTATCGAGACACTTATTTGAACGTTAATATCTCATATTGGGTGTAAGTAAAAATTATTAAAATTTGATATTTGGAATTATCGCATTGAGACGAATCTAACAAGACCCCACTTGACTATGTTTTTTCTTATGTTATGGTGCGAGATTATTTAACAAAGTTGGTTGATGAATAGTACCAAAAAGGAAATGTTGCAACTAAAAAAACAGAGGTAGTATAACATATGCTGAGCTAAGATCAGGCTAGGAACAAGTGGGAAGATATATAAGCAAGCAATCGGTTTACATTTATGGCATCATCATTATTCTCAATTGCACACTTACATGTAGTTGTGAGCTGAGACTATCAATTCCGTCCATGAATAATCCTGGTTTTATTTGAACAATATAATACTACTATAACATCAATACATCCCCCTTTATCTTCAATCAAGATTTCTACTTCAGAAGGAGAGATGATAGCAACATCTCCCCTTTAAGAGAGAGAAACAACATAACTTTCTAAAGGAATATATTCAGTTAACATTGATGATATCCGAAAAATATATCATCAAAATAACTACTCTAGTCAACTCCTCCATACAATAGCTACACAAATCGACTCTATCTCCACAAAAATTGAATCTATCCCAAAACCTAGTCCTCGTTTTCCTCAAGACATTTCAGCTCTACATTTCAAACATAGAAGTCTTCATAGAGAAATGGAAGCTAACATGTCTTTACCTACAGGAGGTCTTCTTCAAATGAGCTCAAAGCCATGAGAATTTACCATCATGTTCAAAAGGAATAACTTTTCTAGATAAAGTCTGTCCTAATGAATCAAACTCCGAGTTGAGTTTTGATGAATCGGATGCACTAAGGACTTCAAAAGATATTGTTGCTTTAGAGCAGAATTTTATTGAGTCTTTTATTTTCGAAATTAATAAAAGTCATCACAAGGCTCAAAGAAACTTCATGAGTTCTTCAAAGAACTATTACCCAACACCAGCTTGATTAAAGCACTTACATCGACAAGGTGCTTGATAAGTTCAATAATATAAAAGACTTCAAAGAGCCTATTTTTCCATAAGTCATGACATGACTTTTAGCAAGATTCAATGTTCTTCAGAACCTGGTAAGCAAAAGAAAATGACTATGATCTGGTAGGCATCTGCTAAAGGATCTGTCATTTATCCCATGATATGTACACGCCAAGGTATTTCGGATGTATTAAGTGCAGCAAATAAGTATCAATTACAGCAAGATAAGGCACATATAATATGTGACCTAGATCATTCTGAAGTACTTAAAGAGAATAAAGAATACACCTGGTCTATGATAAAGATGATGATTGATTTCTATAGAGTTTACATAATCGACTTTTAAAACGATAAAGATGGTTTCAGATCCAATATGGATACATCATTTATCTCCATAAAGGGTAGCAAACCCGAATGGTGCTAATCAAAGCACTGTTTTGATTCTACAACTATAGTTGAGTACATTGCAACTTTGGAAGTTGTAGAAGTAGTATGGTTCGAAAGTTCATGGTTGAACTTGGTGTATTTCCTAATATTGCTGACTCTATGGATCTCTATTATGATAATAGTAGAACCATTTCTGAAGCAAAAGAAGCCCATGGAACATCAGGAATCCAGACATGTACTTTGAGAATTTCACGTTCTTAGAGAATATGTCATAAGAGGTGATGTCTAGATTTGCAAAATAAGAATGGATAACAATACTACCAATCCTTTAACCAAACCTCTCCCTGACACTAAGCATAAGGGTAAGATGTATGAGATAGATATGTAGCACATTGCATTGTGGTTGTGATTTCTATAATAGTTTAGTTATTTATTCTAGTTTATAACTATGAAATATTGGAGACTGGACTGTTTATCTTTTGTGAAATAAATTTTTTTTTTCATATTCATTGAATATGATTTAATGTTAAATAATAATTACAATATCCAAATAGGCTTAAATGCTTAATCATCACAAGCGATTTTCGGAACATTTTGATCACTCAATCTATAGGGTCACACACAAAGTGCAATATGGATCATTGAGTTAGGCTTGAGACTTAAATGGGGTTAGCAAAGGATTAAGCCTAATGGCCATAAAAGGGCCATAATAGGCGTGTGAAATAAAAGACTACTATTGGACTTGGTCTTTTGATTGAGTCCAAGTGAGTCAAGGAGTTTGTTTGATGGGTTTTATTGGATAAATACCTAAGCCAACAAAGAAAAAAAAACTACGTAATATTGAAGAGAGAAAAACGTGAGTTTTGAAAGAAGAAAAAACATTGTTTGCTCTTCCTCTGTCACGCCTAAAGCAAGAATCAAACACTAGGTGCTTGTTTGTTCATCGTTGTTGATCTAAGCTATCAAGATGGTGGATCCTATAGCACGGTGTAGATACTTCTAAGCTATCATTCCGTAGTCAAATCTAGCAAAGGGAAGGCATGCTTAAAAGGTATTATTATATGTACTCATCATTTGTATGTGCATAAGATCCTGAATTTGTGGTCTTAATCCGCTGCATAATTACTTATAAAACCTAACATAATGATGCGCCACAATTTATGTTTCCTAAAACCGCTAATACAATTAGCAGTACTTTAATGTGAACCACTAGTTATAATAGCGGTTTTGCTTAAGCAAAATAAAAGTAATTCTTGCGTCCAGTCTTGCGTGGAAGGTATGCAAGAAAATAATATGAATTTTGATGCAAAATGGGAATTAAAACTTACTTTTGCTATATCTATGGAAAAAAATTAAAAAAAAAACTCTTTTTTCCTTTGATCACACACATAACTATTTCTCCTAAAACTTTGTGACCAAAGAAGTGGATAAACTAATCTAATCAAAGAGAGTACTTTCTACAATCAGAATAAAAAAAAAAAGGTTCCAAATTGGGAAAAGCTACTATGATCATTGAAGATAGATTAAGTTCATAAATCATAACAATGGCTGCATATCGAACACTCATATCCCCAAGTTCATACCATAAGTATCACCGAAGGCAGCCCACGAAATATCAAATAGGAAAACCCTAGCCACCTTTCTCCCAAAAAACCTCTCAAGCGAAAACCAAAACCCCCCTCCCCCCTTCCCCTTCTCCTTCTATTTCTGGTGTTTGCCGTTGTTAGGGGTACTTTAAATTGCAGCGTGTTTTTTTCGCTTTTGTCGCCTGAGCAAGCGCCCACCATCGGCAAGGTTCCCCCTGTTCGCTTCCTTTTTTCGTCTTTGCTTGTGTGTGTCTGTGTTTTGTAGTTTAGGTTAGGTTTACTAGTGTATCCCCCTTCCCCTCCCTCCCCTGTTCTATGGTCGAGTTTCCCCCTCCCTTGTGTAGTGTTCGCATCTCCCTTCCCCTGCCCCTTCCCCTTCCCCTGTTGGTGTTAGGTTTTTGTGCGTCTCCCTTTCCCGCTCCCCCTAGTGTCGCGCCGTCCCTTCGTCGTCCCCTTCCCCATTCCCTTGTTAAGTGGCCTCGGGGTTGTAGTGTTTGAGGACTCTTTTGGACGGTTTGGCTGTACGTTTCCCCTGTTCCACCGTTTGGGCTTGTTCTCGTGGATCTTCACTCTTTTGTTGTTTGTATAGTGAAGATTCGAAATTGAAGGTTGTTCTGGTATGGTGATCATTATTTTAGTTGGTTTCAGTTATGTTATCTCTTTTAGTCTTAGTTTAGTCGTATCCATATCCAATTCCCGTTGCCATTTCGTTAATGGTTGTCTTAGGGTGGTGTTTAGTAGTACTAGGTGGGTAATCAAAGGATTTTGGTCTTCTACGACAAGGGATGATCTAGAAAACCGATTCTATAATGAAGAGTCTCCTGGCGCCTGTCATTGGTTGGTTCAAGTCGCTTTTGGAACCCGAATATTGGGTAGGCTGAGAGGAATTTCTCCTTCTAGGTTAAGGAATATGATTGTTGTGGTTCGATCTTTAGGTTTCGGGGTTGCAGTTTCGGATCTTCATATCCGCAAAATGGGCGAAATTAGTCAAGATAATTCGCCTCAAATTCATGTGATGGCTTTGGGAGTCATCACACATCAAAAATGCATCTTGTGGGAGGCCCTCCAATTTGATTTGGGGCAAGTTTCGAGCTCCACCCAATTTGAGTTTTCGCCCTACGGGGTAAAACTCGAGATACCCTCGAAGCAGGGTCAAAAGTCACCAAAGGCGGTGGCTTATTTGATTAGTCAATCAGTAGAATCCCAGGAAGAAATATCCGTTCAAGGACCTTGGGATTTATCGTCTGGTGAACAAAGGATTCATCAGGATGAAATAGAGCAATCTATATTTGAAGATCATGTGGTTTCAACATCTCAACAGTCTCTCTCTCCCTATGTTATGTCTTTTGCAACAAGACACATTACCCATACCCACCAAAAGTCACTCAAGTCAAGGTTTCTTTGGATTGGATCAACAGTTTGAGTTTTCTTTGTAGGAAATGTAAGAGCTAGTGAAGCTCACTTTAAAGTTTGTTTGTTTTATGTTTCATGTTTGGTTTACTAGCATTAGGTTGTAACTTCAATTTTTTTGGACATCAACCGGAGTTCAGATTTGCTCAGGTACAGCATTAAAATTGATAAGAGCAAGCTAAGGCTCAATTTGAAGAAGAAACCAGGAAGTAGTTCTCTTCAAAAGAAACTCAACTACAAACAATAGATTTCCTCAGCATTAACATGAACAAAAAAAAGAACTAGGTCGGAAATGGAATATCCAGCCTGAAACCATTATCATTAAACATAGTCCTCTATAATGCAAGTGATCTCCTAACACAAATTGCCTGCTAAACTGAATCAATTTTTGTCTCAAACTACTAACTTAGACTCTTCTGTTAAATGTGGAAAAAACTCGTCAAACTTGAAGTTTTTGGCAACTTCAAAGAAGTGGGCAACCGCTTCCTCTGGTGTTCCCACAAGAACACCATGTCCAAGATTTAAGATGTGACCCCTCGGCCCTGCACATCTCACGACTCTGCAAATGACATAAAAAGAGATCAGTCTAATCACGTCCTTGTTCAAGAAGCATAAACCGCCACCAAACTAAAATAACTTATATATATGTGGTTGATTAGTTTGAGATGACAACCTATGGATTTCATCAGTCAAGGCTGGAAGAGGCGAAAACAAATAAGCAGGGTCAACATTCCCCTGCACACTAACTTCCGGACCCAATCGCGATCTTCCATCAGCCATATCTACTGTCCAGTCCAGCCCAATCACATCAACTCCAATATCTTTCATCCTTTCAAGCAGGCCACCATTTCCATTGATGTAGAGAACCAGTGGCGTTTCAGGGCATCTTTTCCTCACGGCATCTACTATCTGCATAATATATAAACAAAAGAATTACAATAAAAATATAGCAACAAACTATCAGATTTTACCTCAAAAGTTACAACTGCCCCTAAGAAAAAAAGTGATGACAATATAGTATACCTCTTAAAATCAAACTCAAGTCTATGAAGGACAATAATACCACCCAAAGAAGAGAATACAATTATGATAGCAGGGCTGTGTTCTGCTACCATGGCTTTAGAAGTCAAGATTAAGCTAATGTCTACAGTGTTTATTCAAAAAGGCACTTTGCAACTGTCATGCAGATGAAGCTATTATCTACATTTAGATTAGGCAGCTCAGAAATCCAGAAAAACCTTGGTCCATGGTGTAAATTCACAGGTACAGGATAACAGGAATATAGTTCAACAAAATCTAGCGAAGTCATGAAACCCAAATAAACCCCACACCAGCAGCAGCTATAGAATTACAAATCATGCATTGCAGCCCTGTCCCACAATCAACTTGAACACCATTAACCGCACCTCAAAGGAAGGCAAGAAACAATTAAACCGTATTACCGGAAGGGAAGTAAGGAGGAAAGTAAAAACCCCACTCATGGAAAGGGAAGCATTGTTATAAAATTGGCAGCAAAAGGAAGGAAAGAGGAGGTAATAGGTGAATCATAAAATTTTGAAGACCAAAGTATCCAACTTTTAGAGAAAAATGTTCACTTATAATTACATTGCAAATCTTTCTTGTATTAGACTGTTGTTACAATGCAATCAGCAGAGCACAGAGAATGCATCTTTGTGGGACATCGGCTTAAGATTTGACACAAAATTAAAAACTTCTTCAGCTTCTTCTTTTCTTTAAGTTGAAGGTGTTGTAGAGGGTTGTTTTCCTCCACTAGGGGACTATTAAGGAATTAGGGGTTTGCATCTAGAATTTTCCAACTTTACAGATAAAGAAATTAGTCTCCTCGAAGATAGCCTACTAAAATTAATACATTGGCCTTCAAAACTAAACAAGCTCAAAAAAGCAGAAGCCGACAAATGAACAATGATCTACAAGCCACAAAATGAAGAGCATATAAAGAGAATTACCTGTTTAATATAAGGCTTAGACCAGCGTTCCCACATCTGAGGTGGAAGTTGTCCACCCCATGAATCAAATATTTGAATACAGTGAGCTCCAGACTTAATTTGGTAAACTATATATTCAGTAATTGCCTCAGTTAAGTGTGACAAGAGTGCCTCAAGTACATGAGGTGAAGTATGGCACATCCTCTTTATTGTGGTGTACGTGCGAGTAGTGCCCCCTTCCACTATGTATGTTGCAATAGTCCAAGGTGCACCCACAAAACCCAGAACTGCAGCCTTGTCACCAACCTAAGGGGGAGGGAGTATATTTAGAAACAGCAGACTCATACAGCATGAGGCATTCACTCAGGTATCATGTAGAAAGCAAAAGTCACCTCATGGCGCAATATTTTAAGAGATTCGCCAACAAAATCAAGTTTCTCCAAGTCAATTGAATGCAATGCTTTCAAGGCGTTTTCATCGCGGATAGGAGAATGGATAACAGGACCTCTGACTTCTTCTATGTCAAAAGGAACCCCAAAAGCAGGAAGAGGAGTGAGAATGTCAGAAAAAATTATAACCCCATCAGGGCGAAAAGCTTCCCAAGGCTGCAAAGAAATTTTCACAATGAGATCAGTTGTCTCTGATCTCTCTCTAAAGGATGGGTATTTCTCTGCAAGCTTTCTGTAAACAGCCATATACCTTCCTGCCTGGCGCATCATCCATGCTGGGGGTCGACTAACAGGATGTCCTCGCGCAGCCTTAACCAAGAGTGGATCTGAATTTTGTGAAATGTGGAGGAAATAAGGGACATGGTGCAAATACGAAGCACAACAAAGAAAAAGAAATTCTCCAAGCACTTCATATTAACAGCAAATCCTTGCAAAAACCACGAATAGTCAATAATGCTCATTAATCTAGAAGTAATATTGGCATAAGGAAAGTACTGAGCTACTGATGAGCAGAAAAGCATACACTTCCAGTTTAGTTAATCGCAGTATGAAATTACATATCAAAACAGGATAAGCATTTGCTGTACGACGGCCAGAAGAATTAAGTTATCCCTATGAGACACTGAGTGCATTCTATGCAGCTCATAGGAAATCTAGATAGCACTGTGAATAAAACCCATCATAAACATCATAAAATGGAATGCATGGGGTCGAAAATCACTGATGCTTTCACTATTATTATAGTATCAGTTCCATAAAGTCAATCAGAGTACGCATCATTAATCATGCATAAGGTGAAAACCAGTATACTACTATCTGTTACAAAACTAGATCTTTACTAAACCCTGTACCAACTATATCTGAGAATTCAAAGCATAACTCTGCCTGGGCAGTCAGGTTGCAAAAAATGGTAAAAGACTCACACAAAGAAGTCTTTGTTCTCAGTGGCAGCCTGGGACAATTTAAACCCTAGTAAAAGTTAATTTGGCACCTATCATGATCCAGACTAAATGTCATGAATACTATTTTTTCAGATTCTATTTGCACAATCGAATCAATCATCACTAGGGCCAGTAATTCAAGTCAAATGTGTCGAATTGGGTTTGATTTTGGCTCGAATTCAGTTATGCTAAGATATATCAACAAGTGTAGCAAAACTAAACATAATTACAAAACATGGACTGAATTTTGGTTGCTCGCGTTTGGATTTTCCTCATTATTTTCAAGTCACATTATCAGGTTGGGTCAGAGATTGCCCACTTTAAATTCATCACCACATAATAGCCTGTCTCCCAAGATTTCTTACTGCAACCCAGATAGCTAATGGTTATAGGTGAGGACAATTTTTGAGGCCATAGTGATTGTCAGTTACTGCAGCTCTTCATGTATATTGAACAAGATAAGCTGGGGGTGCAAAATAACAAAGAGAGGCCTCTTTTCTCCTCACTGCATGTTGTTTTCTATAACATCTGTCCTCATTATGATTTTAAAGGTATAGGCATTCAGCCTTCATGAAATAAGATTGAGGGTTTGTGCAAAGTGAAGAACTTGAAGTAAATCCTAGATATCTGATTAAGAGGTTCCCAGGTGCAGATATAAGGGTCTTGCTGATCTCAATTGACATAATGTTAACACTGTTTTAGAGTTTCATACTTTTATATTGACCATTTAATTAGATGGAAATTTTTTTTTGGGGGAGGGGAGGGAAGGGGAGGTTATCTTTTTTTTCATCCCTAAAATTATGAGGGTAACCATAATTTGAACTGTGGAAAATATTTCGTATTAGCATAGAAGTTTCACTAAATAGTTGGTTCTGAGAATCAACCCCAGTAAGATGCAGAGTATAGCTCTATTTCTGAGCATTTTGGCTCTATTCAACACATCTTTTAACCCCTTGCCCCCTCTTTTTCTGGGCTTTAATTTGGATGATAGCAAGAATTCCATCTAGAAATCAGACCAGTCTCAGGCCCTCAACTTAGGGAACTCAACCATCAAAAATAAAAAAACTTGCTGCATTCAGAGTGAATTTCAGAAGCTAGTACAACTTTCATTAGAACTTTTTTCTGTCTCCACTGTTACTGTGTGTCATAAGTTGCATAAATCTCTCAATTTGATTCTGTATTCCTTTATCTGACATGCTTACCTGTGACTCTTGCAGGCTTCAAAATAACTAATGTAATGTCTAAAACAAGAAAAGGAAGGGGAAAAGAAGGTGGAAAAAAATTGGTTTTTTGTGGTAATGCAGATTTCTTGCAGCACATGTTTATATATCATAAGCCAGCAGTCCTAAATGAAATAGTCCTAAGGTACAAGGTGAAAATGCTCTCTCTTCCTCTCTGCCTTAAGTTGCATAGTAAAGGTATTATTGTGCTGAAGCTATTGCCAGCATTGTTTTTTCAGTTTTCTTCCAACAAAATAATGAAAGCCCAATAGATATTGTTCAGCAGCAACATGGTATAGTTGATCTATATAAGTTCAAAGCACCATAACCTTCTAAAACATGATGCTTTGCTCTTCATCATAATGCTTACACAATAAAAACATTTATATGCATATGATTCAAGGAGTAGCTGTAAAGCTGTAAGAAGGATTCGCAGAAGCCTAAGCTTTCTTTGTTACCACTAAACACCCCCTGGGAAAAAAATACCTCCAAATCCTGAACGTAGTCCTAAATTTAACCAAATTTAGGAGATGAACTTAATGTAATTGAAGTGCTTTTCCTGTCTGAAAGAAATTATAAAAATTGCCGTTTTTCCTAAGAAGAAGACATGGTCTCCTTTTGGACAAAGAAAACACAGGAAAATGCTCAGAATTTCAGAAAGTTTGAATACATAGAATAAGGTAATAAGGATATGAGAATTCACCTTAGTTACCCAAGTACTTGGTTTACTCTTCTAGGAAGTCTGTCACTAAAACCATAAGATCTTGCTCGAACAAGTCTAATCCACTCCTTAGGATCTCAGTGACTTAAAGCACCATAACCTATTGCTTTTCAAATACTACATGTTAACTTGGTCATACTCTTTTTCTAAATTTCATGAAAATGAGAGATGCCTCACTGGCTCACTCTGCAGTTAAAGCATCAGTTTATTGATTATGACTTTATGCGCACAACAATTGCAATCTTAATTCCAGATTAGGAAGTTCTTGTAATTATACCACCTAAATCATTCTTCACTCAACCATTAGAGAACAATTACCTCTGAGTATACCTTATGTGGGAAAGTAGGAGGAAGTTACTAAAAAAATGTTGCACCTCTTACTATCTTTGAATGTGATTTTATTATTTATAAAAATAAAGTGGAATAAATACATGAATATGCAAAGTTGTTGGAGAGTATACATGGACTTGAACGCATAGGGTATGTCTTTGTGTCAATCCAGTGTCAACTTCTCTGCATTATGATTTTCTCTATAATTAATTTAAGATTGGTTTAACTTCCTTTAACATTATAGATCTTTGTATAATGGCTCTTTACGAAAGTAAAACCTAACGTGCAACATTATATATAAGAACTCCAACTTACGCACTATTCACTCTAAAATAGTGGTCACTTGAACAAATAATCTTTTGTTCTTGAGCTATTTGCCACTAAAGTTTAGCGTACGTTCAGTGCTTCTACGTTTTCAAAAGTGCTTGAACTTAAATCAAAATTGCAATGAAAATAGAATACGGCAACAATATTTAATATCCTCATCACCAAGTTGACGGCATTGACAAAAAAAAAGGTTTAATTTGAAATATATGAGACATCACATAACTTCGGCTAAACATGTAAATATCCCAGAATGGTGCTTATCTCCATGTATTTATTGTTTCAGGTTCAACGATAAAGGAAGAAATAAAGCGGGCACGACTAAAGTTGTCAAGAAGGTCAAGTTTTCAAGTTTGACGTTGTTGACAACAACAATTTCGATAACATTGATTTGTAAAGGCTTTCGTGTGAGTGTCTTTACTTAATATAGGCCCTCAAGGAACTCTTCAGAAGATACATTATATTGTAAAGGCTTAATTTCCTTATATCCTCTTATCTAATCATCAGGAATTGTACATTGTATTGGAAAAAAGAACCATTTATGTGTTTCCACTAATCTACATTATTCAAAAAAACTAAGAAAACGCAACTAAATTCACTCTTACCTTAAATCAAGTAAATGAAACTCTAGTTATAATTAAAAATGCACTTGTCACCACCTCAAAGTGCACGTCCAAAGATTATTCCATTATTCCATCAATGTTGATCAACAAAACCATGTCGATTTCGCTATTTCAACAAAAACCAGAAAAGCATCACTTGCATTCCCTTCTTCAACTAATTGACATTAAATAATCAATTAAACTCATAATTTCATTAATATAAATCAACAAAACCATGTTGATTTTGCAATTTCGACAAAAACCAGAAAAGAATCACTTGCATTCCCTTCTTCAACTAATCGACATCAAATAATCAATTAAAGTCATTATATTAAACAACAATCATGGCATTTCACTAATAATTGAACAATCTCTGAGAATATAAAATCAAAGTTAGAATAATTAAAACGAGAAAAATACCAGTGGGAGCAGAAGAAGCTCGAGGAAATTTGGTGCAATTGAGGTTGAAATGAGGAGAGAGAGTGTGTTTGAATTTGAAATTAAGACGAAAATCATGCGGAGAAAACAAACTCGATGAATTCCAACCAATAGTGTGGCAACCACTGCTAATTTCACCATTTTTAACCAAAACAAAAGAAAAAATTCATCAAAATTGAAAACGAAATCGAAAATATGAGAGAAATAATTAGAAATGATATATGAAAAATGAGAAGAAGAAGAAAAAATGGACTGACCTGGTGAGGGAAGAAGGGGTCATGTTTGGATATTGAATTAGTTTTTCTCTCTCTCCAGTTATTATTATCTTCAATGGAGAGGGAAAACCTTGAATTTTCGTCAGTAGATGATAGGATTCAGGTACATATATTATATAAAACGGTCTAAAATGATTTGCGTTATTTATTTACTAGTTTGTTTGTTTATCAAAAAGCGGGGATAGCTCAGTTGGGAGAGCGTCAGACTGAAGATCTGAAGGTCGCGTGTTCGATCCACGCTCACCGCATTTTTCTGTTTTTCCCCCCTTTTTTCATAAACAAATATAATGTTAAATACTCCCTCCGTTTTTTCATAAACAAATATAACGTTAAATCGGTTTTTTCACCTGATACCTCCGAGTTTTCAAAAAATTCACGTGGTACCCTCCATGTTTTCAAAATTCACTAGGTACCCCTAAGTTTAAAACTAATTCACGTGGTACTCTCAAATACCCTTAATGACTAACGGCGACCGCCGTTAGTCATTAACCCTAATTTTCTGCTTTAAACCCTAATTAACCTATAATTCTAACACTAATCCTAACCCTTACCCTAATACTAACCCTAATTACCCCTCCCCTATCCTCCCACCACCCCTGCAGCCTCCTCCACCCCAGCCCCACCCCCTCCCCCACCCCTGCAGCCCCCCTCCCCCCCCCGCCGCATCCCAAACCCAGTTCCCCACCATCGCCCCTTCCCCACCATCGCCCCCCTTCAATTTCGGAAAGGACAATGCGACGGGGAGTAAGGGGAGGGGTGGGATTATGGGCTCGCGACGAGGGTTGGGGGGCTGGGCTCGCGACGGGGGCTGCAAGGGTGGGATTATGGGCTGCTGGGGTGGTGGGAGGGTGGGGGAAGGGGGTTAGGGTTAGGTTTAGAAGTTAAGTTAGGGTTAGTTAGGTTTTAGGGTTTAATTAAGCTAATTAATGTTTAATTAGGTTAATTAGGGTTTTAAGACTAACGGCGTTAAGGGTATATGAGTGTATTAGTTTGAAATTGAGGGGTACCTGGTGAATTTTGAAAACATGGAGGGTACCAGGTGAATTTTTTGAAAACTCGGGGGTATCAGGTAAAAAAACCGAATGTTAAATACTCCCGTTTCTTTTTCATTGCTCCCTTTTTCTTAAATAGTTGTTTCTTTTTAATTTCTACATTGTTTAAACTTTCCTTATTTGGGGAACTTGGCCCACCAAAAAATAAGTAATATTATATTTGTTTTTCTCTCTTTTCACCAAAAAAAAAAACTACTTTTTCACTTTCCCTATTATTTTACATGAAATGGATCAAAAAGTACCCTCCAAAAAGCAGGAAAGTAACATTGTCTTAACTCTTGTGCACAACACAATGTAGCAATTAAAAAGAAATGAGGGGAGTACATTTTTCGGGAATAGAGGAAGTCAATGGCTATATACTATTAGAAGTAGGGGTGTGCACCGGTCCAGGACGGGACCAGAACCAGAACCAGCTGGACTGATGGACCGAAATCTGGGATTTTCTTGGATCGGGTTTCGGTTCGGTCCGATTTTGAACCTGTTGGATCGGAATCTATTTTTTTAAAAAAAAAAAAACTTTTCTATTTTATTTAAATATATTTATAAATTAGATACATTAAAAATTAATAATTTTAATAACAATAATCCTAAATTAATAAATAGTTAGTTGTTAACTTTTTAACTTTCTACCTTTTCTAAACTGTTTTTAACGTATAAAATTTATTTTTACTAAAATAATAGAAATTTTGGTCCAACCGGTCCCGACTTGAATTTTCCGGGTTTGGACAGGACCGGACCGGAAACCCGGAATCGGGAATTTTTGTGGATCGAGGACCGGACCGGAATCTTCGGTCCAGTCCGGTCCAAATTCCAGTCCGATCAAGTCTAAATTCCAATCCGGATCAGATTTCGGTCCGACTCTGGTCTTTGTACAACCCTAATTACAAGGGCATTTTCTATAGTGTTTGAATAACTGTTTGCAATTATTTGGTAATATAGAAAGTGAATGACTATGACTTGTCTAGTGCAACTTTTTAGATAGTTTTTACCTTTCAAAAATTTATTTTAATGTTTGCCAAAGTAGCTTTTGGAGTTACCTTTCAAGTTGCTTTCAGCTTTTGAGTAGATTTAGCCAAAAGCAAAAAATTAGGAAAAATGAAAAAGAATAATCCCACCTTTTGATCACGGTCTTCTCATAATAATCCCTCATTAACTTAATTTCAGAATAATCCTATCTTTATACCCTGTTTTCTTAAAATGGGTCATTTTACCTACAACCTGTCACACAGGTTATTATTCTCACCTCTTTTTCCCTCTCCTCACTCACCCCTTTCTCTCCTCTTCTCTCCTTTTCTGATTTCAGCAACCACCCAACAAACCACTAACACCTACTCACAAACTTTCTCCCCTCTTGCGACCACTATAGCCTACATCCCTTCACCTTCGGAACGTGGTCCCTTTCTCTATCCTCAATATTCTCTCTCTCCTCTCTACCTTTTCTCTAAGCAAAAATGGAATTTCCAACTTAACTAACAGTAGCACCGAATAAATCTTCACGCAATCCTAGATATAAATAGCGAGAGATCGAAACCTCGATTTTGCTGCTGCTGTAATAATTGAAGTGTTGTAATGCCGTCATAATCGCCGAAGAAGAGAGAGAAAATGATGGCGACTTCAAGTTAAGAAGGTGATGATCACTCTGGAAATAATAGTAACAACAATGGCAACTCTTCTGATAATTAAAATTGCTTCCTATTTTTTATTTTTTGTAACGTTTTGATGTTTGACTGATGATGTTGATTATAATATTTTGGAGGAAGATTGAGTATGAATTCAATGTTATAATTGAGAATTTCGATGAATTTAGTGGACTTTTACTTAACTGTTAGCAGTCGGAGATTCGTGTGATTTTTTTTTTTTTGTTCGTAATAGTAGCAACTATGGCGACTGTTATGGTAATATTATTGATGATATGTGGTGGTGGTGATGAGAGAGAAGGGTTTAGGATGGTGGTGGTTTTGTTGTAGTGGTGGGTTTAGGAGGGTGGTGGTGATGAGAGAGAAAAGGGTGGAGGGCTTTAGGTTGAGGTTTTTTTTTTAATTTTAGTTTTACTTCTTAGTTAAGTTATATTAGAGATAAATTTTAGTTAATTAAGCTGGTCAAAATTAATTAACCATGGTCAAACCGGTTAATCTTCATATTTACCTCTTTTTATAGGTTACTTTTGAAATGGGACCATTTTAAGAAAATAGGGTATAAAGTTAGGATTATTCTGAAATTAAGTTAATGAGGGATTATTATGAGAAGACCGCCGAAAGATGGGATTATTCTTTTCTATTTTTCCAAAAAATTATTAGCTTTTGAGTAGCGTTAGCCAAAAGCTACCATTTTTACATATATTATTTACACATTAAAATTTTGTCAACAACTACTATTACCGAACACTTATACTTTTGACAGCTAGTCTCACAGCTAAAGGCTAACCTCTATCCTACAACTAAAAGCTCACGGTTAACAGCTACTTCTACCAAACAGACCCTATTATGTGTACTATGTGAATAGTAGTATATATTATAAACGCATTTTGTGTAATTTAAGGAAAAATTTTGGACTTTTTGTGTAATTTAAGGAAAAATGTTGGACTTTTTGTGTAATTTTTGGAAAAGCTACGAGCATTTTGGGGAATTTAAAAAATGTAGTATATTGGGTAGGTTTTTCTGTCTTTTTATTCTATAAAATCACAAACTTACCACTGCGAAATATTCACATATCACAAAGATAAATAAGTAGTTCCTCAATAGGTAGAGAATATTTCATTTACGCAGGAAAGAGAAAGATAAGAGATTAGAGGAAGAGAGAAAGATAAATTAAGGGAGAGATGAACTGAAAAGCAAATCTGAACCTCTATCTCCTATTTTATCTTTCTTCCTCTCCTATAACAATTTATAACTAAATTAAGTGAAAATATCAACTATCAAGCTTTTCACCAATCTAATTAACCAAAATTAAATTACAACTAGTTGTTGCCTTGTTGTTCCCACGCAATAGTCCGGAGTATTTGGTAAGGCAAAACGAATGTAGATTATTAGCTTTTGGATGTATAAAAATATCTTTTGTGTGTATAAAAGTATCTTTTGTGTGTACAAAAGATCTTTTGGATATACAAATATAGCTTTCGAATGTATATAAGACTAATATGAATAATAACTCATTTGATGTGTCACATATCTTGTAACTTTTAGATGCACAAGAAAAAACTAAGTTATTAGAATTAATATACTTTTTTGTTTGTTGCCAAACCGGTAGATTCCAACTCACAACAAGTACTTCTTAGGGGTGAAAGTTTTTCGGATAAAAACCGAAATCCAATTCAATCCAAACCGAATTAGTAATTCGGATTAGATTTAAACTATGTTCGGATGGGATTCGAATTGAGTTTTTTTTTTTCATCTGAAAATCGGATTTTCGAATTGGATCGAGTGTGATTGGATCCAAAAATCCAAAATAATCAAATAGTAAGTAGGTCTTATATTTTTTAAATATGATTGGGCTTAACTGATTTTGTTTTTAAAAAGCTCAAATGGTTCAGCAGCCCTCCCTTCCCCTAAAAAGTTAAAACCATAACTTGTTGCTGTAAAGTTGAACCTGCTATGTAGTTGAACATGTTGTTATGTTGTTGTTGAACCTTCTGTTTTAATGAATTATTAGTTGTATTAGTTTATTACTGAATATTTATGGGATTGTATGAATTACTTCTATTAACGTAACATTTTATTTTAATGCTCGTGCCAAATTTATTTCATTGAAAAAATAGAGTTTAAAAAAATTGGATAGTTTGGATCGGATCCAATCTAGTGTCTGAAATTTCGGATTGGATTGGTTTGGACTCTAACTCTAATTGGTTTGGATTTTGATTGGAAAATTAAAATCCAAATTTTGTTCGGATCGGATTGGATTAGGTAAAATCCAAATCGTACATCGAACTTTCACCCCTAGTGCTTCCTCCATTTTTTTACTTTCACGCTTGGTGATATACAACTTTGATCATTAGTAATTCTAATTATATATTTGTAAAAATTATAAAAATTTAAAATCTTGTAAATATATATTGAGATAAAATCCGACAATACCTTGCATGAATAGTACAAAAATCGAAAAGTTGCAAGTAAAAAAATCCGAGGAAGTATCTATATATAAAATATCAAATATATACAATTAGAAACATTTATTTTCATATTTTAAATTTAGCACGAATTCACCATCTCTTAAATAATCCACACTCACCTAGCCGCTATCCCATCCTTTCCTCTCTCTAACCTCTTTTCATAGAAAACCCTTTAGAGGGACTGTCATGGATGTTTTCATCCATGGTAAGCCCATCTTTCTCTCATTTTTGCACTTTCTAGTTTATTTTCTTGCTTTTTTTTAATTTTTTCGCAGTTTTCAAAAAGTTTCATCTGTATGATGGCTTTAGTCTCCTTTATGGGGTTTGTAGTCACTCCCTTCACATTGGTTGTATAAGTTTGGCTTCTTTGCGTGTTAGCGATTTCGGACCTTGTCTCCAGTTGAAGGTTGATTTGTTGATAGGATTTTGTGCGTGATTGCAACGATGGTCATTACTTCGCGTACAATCGATTAAATTAACTCTAGTTCTACATCAAAACTACATCAAATCGTTAGACCTAGGGCTGCTTATCGGTCGAGCCGAGCCCGAACTATGGTCTGCTCGGCTTGTGTTCGTTTAAGTTTATTCGAGCTCGAGCCGAACTTTGTTCGAGCCGATCTTTGCCAAATGTTCAACGGATCGAGCTCGAACTGTTCACGAACAGGCTTGACTCTTTATCACCCCTAGTTTATTTACATGTTTTCTTTGTTTTTCCTTTATTAATATTTGAGATTTATAGCTTTTCTTTCAGACAAATGAACTATTAACTTATTATTGTGTAATATCTAGGTTAATATATTTATGGATATATATAAATATATTATTTTTCTATATAGAAGTATAATCGCGCCCGTTCACGAGCTCTCGAGCCGAGCTCTACCAAGCTCAGCTCGGCTCGTTAAAGTCTCGAGCCAAATTCGAATCCGAGCCGAGCCACAACGAGTCGAGCTTTGACCGAAATTTAACCGAGCCGAGCCCGAATTGTTTGCGAACAGGTAAGGCTCATTATCACCCCTAGTTAGACCCCCTCGTAGAAGGTTGCATCAGACAACTATGTGAAAGTGGGTATTTAAAAGGGTTATTTCTACTCAACGATCGTGGTTCTGCCATATTAGAATTAAGTTTCTTTCAATTTGATTTGTATTTTTTAGTTTCCGACTTCTATTGTAGATGTCGTATGACTTCATATTAATGGATGAATTTTCACTTAAAAAAAAATCCACACTCGCATATGAAGTATATATTAGACTACTTTTTATTTTAATACATCTATAAGTTTAACTCAGTGCGACAAGAAACTGTAAATCTGGCAATGGATTCAACTAATTATTCAATTTTACAAGCCATATTCAATTCAAAATTGAAAACTCAACGTTACAAACTAATCGAGATCTCAGATATAAAAAAAATCAAGTTCCAACTTTCGTCAGATTCCTATCAAACATAGATGCAACACTTGAGGCACTTGTCAACATGACATTACATTTTTCCGCTTCCTTCTGTATTTGGAAATCATTTATTACAACAACATTGACATCCTAATCTAACAATCTGAAAGAATACCAGATTAAATGTAAATGAACCTTTGATGAAGTTGGTTCTAATACCAAATAAAGTCAATGTAGAAACTATTCTTATAGTAGTACAATCCCATGATTAGACAAGAGAGGAACATAATCTTGAGTCGCCGATTCGCATTTATCTCTTACATTATCGAAAATAATGGTGTAGTTGTAGCTGCTCACATTCCTGAAGTAACATAATCTACCACTGTTCTCATCATAATCATATATCTGATGAGTACTTCCTAATCCACTCACCACCAAATTGTTCTTCACCAACATAGTGCCCTCCCCTTTTTGCTGGTTCCTCAGCGTGCTCGACGAAATCACACTTTCAGCAACCGATGTCTTATCCTCGTTGAATCCCAAGGTCAGGTTGCTCAACAAACTATAGCTTTTGTTACCTTGATCCATCTCATTGGTGTACAAAAACAGTGGAAAGTTCTTGCGTGATTCGGTCGTGTAAAATGGAGAAGACGACAGCATGTTTGCGGAAACACTGGTGTTAAAGTCTATAGTCTGATTCACAGTCTGACAATTTCCATCATTTGTAAGCAAAATCAAGTTTCGGAAATCAAATTTTTGGATTGAAATGGTTGTAATATTCCCTTTAGAGGATTCTATCCACCCTTTAGACATTATAGACCTACTTGCACCAGTAAAGAACTTCCCATCAAGACCTTTAAATTTGGATCTCGACGATAAGGTTAGAGGCTCAGCATTGTTCTCCAAGAGCTTCCCCTTCAATACCTCAACATTCTTGTCCAACCAAAGATGCAAATTAGCATCAATATACCAGACATTCAGTGAATTCGTAACACTAAACCTGATACTATGCGGTTTTCCATCCAACAACTTGCCCAAAAACGGAGTGATTTCAATGTCATAAGAAGGAAGATTAAACGAACCAATTGCGCTAATAGGCCTCCAAAGAAGAGGATTAATTCCTCCAGTAAAGATCACAGTGAAAGGCCAAATAGCCCCAACTAAATCACCATCCAAACTCACTAAAACCTCCCTAAAAGGCCCATTTCCGGGCTGCTTATCAGTCAAATTATTAGCCATCAAATAATCATTAGGCAGATTAGTACACCAAAATTCATCATTTTCATGGTATGAAACATAAACTTCCAACACAGCCCTATACACATTCCTAGGAATCACTACTTCCTTAGACTCAAAATCAGTGGAATTCTCAATTTCAAACCACAACCCATCATTCAACGGCAAACTCCTGGAAATGGGCAGAATCAAATCCGCCGAATTCCGATACAAATCATCCGAACTCAACTGATTCTTTTGACCAGAATGCTCAAATGGGTAGTAATGAAAAGTGAGATTAACATGGTAAACACCCGTATAAGTCTTATCAATGAGATTCCCAAGATAAACAGAAATCGTCTGATTAGATTGCAAAAGAAGGGAAGAATACTTGGTGATATCCTTACGAACCTGCCACAAGATACCATAGCGAGTTCATTCAGATGAGTTCTAATAAATAGTGATATGTTATACAAAGCCTCCACATTGCTGCCTCACACATATTTTGTACATTTTATATTTGTCCATTTTAAATTTTGCTCATTTGACAAAAGTATGTGACAAATGTGGAAAAAAAAAGTGCTTGAGAACACATAATTCTAAGTAACTTGGGAGCACCTAAAAATTTGCATATGTTATATAACAAATAAGTTGCAATCAGTTGTAATAAATTACAAACACGATCAAAGAAGAATCTAATTATTACAAAAGTCAAATTGTGCCATCTATTCTGAAAAAAGGGAAATAAATAAATACTTCTTCAGTTCTTTTTAATTACAACATTTGCATTATCACATTTGCCAAGACTCAATTTTGACTATTAATAAATTTAGCTATGTATATGTAAAAATTATGGAAATGAGATATTGGAAAACTACACATCGACACGAATCAAATAAAATCTCATATAACTATGTTTATCCTTGTATATAAATCATCAATATACATATAGTCATAATGTAAAATGTGGATAGTAGAAAAGGCAAAATGTTGCAATTAAAGAACAACCGAGGAAGTAAGTGCTAATAAATTATAGTAATAAGTTAAAATTAAACAACTAATAAGTTAAGACAAGTCAAAATAAGTTGAATAGAACGGACCTGCCAAAAGATACCATCGCGGGTAGGCTCAGCAGTGCAGCTTCGGAGAAGCTCAACGCCGCTGAGCCAAATGCCGAAGATGCGGTCGAACTGGCGACCTTGGCAAGTGGCGGAGAATTCGAGGACGACGGAGGAGTAGCGGGTGAAGGAGCAGTGAGAAGGCGGGGAGTAAGAGGCGGTGACAGGGGAGCGAGCGTAGGTGTAGGCGAAGTCATGGGAGAGGAGGAGGTGAGAACAAGGGGTAGTGTGCGGGACTTTTATGGGTTTGCTGACTTCAAAGAATTCGGTGGTGGGGTGGCCGAGTGGTGGTGATACGGCGGAAGGGAGGAGAGGGGTGGGAGTTAAGGGTGGAGGGCGGTGGTGTGGGAGGGCTGATGAGAGGAGAGAGAGTGAAGTGAGGAGGAGAGAGAAAATGATGGAGTGCATTGTTATTCAATTTTCAACTACCAATGGACTTCACCCTGTTGTTCAAGACTTGAAGCAATAGTATTAATATGGTGAACTGAATGGTCGTTTGATTTTTTTTCTATTTTGCTTTTTCGATTTTTTATTTGGACATGTTGATTAAAACCTGTTTAGGAAATTCGTGGTAAATTACCTTCTAAATACATATTGTGAGAAAAACTAACATACAAACAAAAGAAAAACATATTGTAAGAAACTACGATCTACAAGTTTCTATAAATTCTTAAGATAGAAGTATTACATTACACTTCTCCTTCCACTACTTTCCAACCTAAGATTAATCCATAATGTTTACACTTATAGGCGTTGTCCTCAAAGATCACAATCTAACTATCTAGTGGCTTGTGCTTTGAATCTTTTTTTTTTTTTTTTTTTTTTTGAATTGAAAGGTAGGCCAATATATTAAGAAGAAATGTTCGGAGAGTCCGATACAATCAAATCAGAGATCCAAGAAGGACCTCCTTCAAGCTACACCTCATCACAATAACTAGAGATAGCCCACTTAGCTAATCTATGAGCTATTTCATTACCTTCCCGATAACAAAAGGAAAAACTAAGGCTTTGGAAGTCTGAGCTTGAGAGACGTGCATCCTCCACCATAGTTTGAATGTCTCCACACCGTTGGCACGAATTATTGATAGCCCGGATGATTGACTGAGAGTCATTTTCCACCACAATCATAGCCCATCCATGCTCTTTGGCCACCCGAAGAGCCCACAACACAACCGCAACTTCAGCATGCTCCACCGTCCAATCCTGCAGCAAAGTCTTAGCCATAGTAATAATAGCACCTATTTGAAATCTGATTGATGAAGCCATTGCACTTAAATCTTATCTTCCTTTGGCAATATGATTGAAAAAGTCTTTTATTAATAAAGGTGATTACATTCCTATTATTATTATTAGTTTTTGCTGATCTCTATTGACTTCAATCTTATTTTGTCTAGTGTTTTGAGACATAGTCTATATAAATCGAGAAAAAAATGGGGGAAAAACAAAGAAAAGTTAGATATTGAAATTAGTTGAGACTTGAGGCTTGACTCAAAGACGGATGCAGGGGGGCTAGGTGCGCCATGGCCTTCCCCGTGGTTTTGCATATCTATTAAATTTTGTATACTAGAGCATTGGATGTACTAAAACTTAGTTGGTTTGGTTAATTGTTGAAACACATGAGAATGAGGGAGTGGAAGGGTGGTAAGCCCTTTCATCTTCCATCCACATGTTGTGGGTTCAATTCTCATCAGGGGGGTTTGGGGGGATTTGAGGTAGGTTGTATTTAGGTGCCCTGTGAGAGGGCGTTAATGTAATTCATCTTACCAAATTTTAAAAAAAAAAAAAAATTTGTTGAAACACATGTTTCTCACTTTCAAGTTTGAGCCGTCCTACATTTATCTAAATATTTTATCGTTCTTCTTGGTTTTTATTACTATGAGTAAAAGCTAGGTTATAACACTACTCTGGGCATTACTCACTTGTGTTCTTTTTATAAATTTTGATTTCAATACTTTATCTCACTCATTTTTATTATATTTTACTTAAATGTGTAGCTTTTTTATATCATTCAAATATTCAAAGGAATTCAAGAGTTTATACTAAATTATTTAGATTTTTGTATTGATTTTGTGCATGAGATACTAATACATATATTAAGAGGGAGTTTGGTCTAGAGTTTTTATAAAAGGGTACGAGAATCAAGTAGGTTGAATCCCTTACTTGTTAAGTGTATCCTTATTGCACGAAGGGCTGCGGTTTTGGGCCTGACCGCAGCCCTTAATGGAAGGGCTGCGGTTTTCTACACAACCGCAGCCCTTTTACAACAACAAATGGCTTTTTTTCCTCTAGTTGGGAGATATGAGTTACTTCTTGGGCACGGAATTTACAAAGTCTTCTCAAGGCATATTTATCTCTATCTCAAAGAAAATATGCTCTAGATCTCTTGAAGGAATATGGTGTTAACAAACAAAAGTCTCTTAAACTACCCTTGAATGCTCACATGAAACTAGAACCTCAAAATGGAACACCTCTTTCTAATCCAGAGTCTTACTAAATGCTTGTAAGTCAACTGATCTATCTAACAAATCAAGACATGATATCACATTCTCTGTGCAGCTCCTCAGTCAGTTTATGCAAGCACCTACTTCTATACACATGCAAGCAGCTAGAAGAGTGCTTATGTACATTAAACAAGCACCTGAACAAGGTATTTTGCGAGCTAGAAATGCAACATCAAAACTCACTGCATAATGTCACTCAGACTGGGCTTCATGTCCATATTCTAGAAGATCCACTATTGGATACTGTATTCTTCTAGGCACATCTCCCATCTCTTGGAAAAGCAAGAAACAAACTGTTGTAGCAAGATCCTCAGCAGAAGCGAGCTGAGTACAGAGCCATGGCTCTTACCACATGTGAGGTAACACGGCTCATGTCACTTCTCAAAGACTTAGGACTCAAGAAAATGCAAGCAGTTGTTTTCAAATGTGATAATCAGGCTCCACTTTCTATTGCTGCTAATCCTGTTTATCATGAAAGGACAAAGTACATAGAGGTGGACTGTCGTTTCATTAGAGAAAAAGTGAACCAAGGCACTATCATGACATCCTATGTCCCCTCCAAGGAGCAGCTAGCTAACGTTCTAACGAAAGCTCTTCCAATTCAGCAACATAACATGCTATTGTGCAAGATGGGGGTGAAAGATTCACCTCACTCTCATCTTGAGAGGGAGTGTAAAGGACCTAATATTAATCATGTGCAAGTCACATGACAACTAGCTTAGATGTCTAGTCTTATCTGTCCTTACCTTGGACCTTGTAATCAATCTTATTCTAGGGATTGCTACCTTATATGTTTCCCTGCTATATAAAGGGAACTAGGTTGGTTGTAAGGTGACACAACATATAATAGTAAAAAGGTGGAGCCATCATTCTAGGCTACCAACCTCAAACATCTCTCAATCTCCTGCATTTCTATGATTGCGAACAACTTACATTCTTCATTCTCTCATCTTTATTTCGTCTATAGTCATCAAAGAGTTTAACTTTCCATTCTCCTTTTATTTTCCTCTTCATAAGCCAAAAAAACCCTCTAATAAAAAAAATCTTAGCTCCGCTAACTTCTTATACAGGTTCATTCCTTTCCCACCACACACATAAAATTTTACTCGACCCAACTCAAAAACAGCTCTACTCAGTGCTCGTTAGTCGTTACTCGCTAGTCCTTACTCCTTACCTCAACATTGCATCTACCCTTGTAAAGAAAAAAATTATCTTCCTTCCCTGTATTGTCCGTTCCTTGTCCCAGTCTCTCTCCCCTTCTCCATGATGGCGCGACGAAACCACACGACAATGCTAGGCTGCATAGCATGCGACGAGCTTAGCGATTTAGGCGCAGGCAAAGAATCCTGGCTCGTTGACAACCCTTTCCTTCTCTCTGCACTCGACACTCACTCTCTTGCTCTCTCTAACAAATCCTTGATCCTCATCCTCGGATGGTCCGATGACCCCTTTAATAATATCAAGGTCAAGATTCACCCAGAACTTTCCCCCATTGATGCTGAGTTCATTAGTGCGATTGAATGGCTTGTTTTTGATGATATTCGTGTTCTTGCTGTTGCCACTTCTTCTGGGTATTTCTTCATTTATTCTTTGGATGGTGGGTTGATCCATAAACAGGTATTTCTTTTTCTCTCTCCTCTCTTTTACTTTCCTGCATTTTTATCCTTTTTTTTTTTGTTTGGTATTGTGATATACTGATATGGGTTAACTTTTTCTTGTTAATCTTGAAATTTGTATTCCCTGAATTTTGATTAGCTTATGTATTTTATTGTGACTATTCATGTTAGCCGACCCCAAATCATTTGTTATGAATTGGGTCATAGAATTTGTCTATGATGGTTTAATTAGTTGGAGGGATATGGATATGGGTCTTTGCTAGGAACTCTAATTTCCATTACTTCTATGAATTGCATGCAAGTATATCCAATTGCTCTTTCATTAGCAGCTCATGGTTGTTCGGGATACCCGTAATTTCGATGACTTTGGAAATTCATGCTTTTGTTTGATTTTGTTGGCTTGAATTATAAATCATGATTCTTAAGTTAATTCCTTTTTGGTAATATGCGTACCCGTTGTATATGTTCTGCTTTTGTGACTGCTATGACTGTGAAGGTTTATGATGAATGCTAGGTAGTTAATTTCATGCGTGATGCCGGGTTCATAATGAGTTTATAACCATTTTTTGATCGGATATACTACAAAGTTTGTATATTAGATCACAAATATTGTATGTAGAAATTGAGGTTTCACCATCTTATGTAACTAATAGATTATGTCGATGCCCCGATTTTCATATAAAACACTTATGAATCAATTCTTGAATATACAACCACGAAACGTTATGAACACAAAAAATGTTTATATCGATTATGAAGTAGGAATATCTCTTAAGTTTATTTTGCTGACCTTTTTTACTGTTTAATTCTCTATCTAGATGATATATCCTGCACGAATTCTGAAGCTTCGTGTTCGTGGAACAAAGAGAGATATTGCACAAGATATTTCAAATGAGGAGGTTTGCTTTGTTATGGATAGAGTGATTGCACGTTTTGATGGATCTGATTTACAGGTAATTGATCTCATTGTAGTAACTAAATTAAAGTTTGCTAAAGTATCCTTTCTATTTGATCTATCAAATGTCCAAATTCTGTACTTGAGCTGTCTTGAAGAACCCTCATTTTTGCCTTCAATTACTTCTTCCTCCACTTCAAGTTTCCATTGAAACATGTGGTATTTTCTGTTAACTCATGTTATATACTTCAATTTGCTTCTCACTGGGAGCATGTCAAGTTTCCTTCTAGACGGGTAAAAATTCTTGACTAAATAGCTGAATGCAACCAGTAACCGAAGAAAAAAAAAATGTATTGATTATTAGAAATTTAGAATCATTAACATTGTCTGGGAAGAATCTGCTGCAATAAGGTTCCACAGGCTCAAAATCTACACTTTTCCACATATTAGCACAAGTGCACAGTGGTGGATAGACCTTATACTTCCAGGCGCAGGTATTTTAAACCAAAAAAAATCATAAACTTGATCCCATTAATTGACAGCTAAACCTATAGAACTTGCATCATGAGTTATGACTCTTTGATTTATTAGCAACATTTTAATTCAATTGGAGATTTCAAAGGTAAGAGTGTAGACTGTAGACACAAATGTGTGATAGCTGGGTCGTTTTACCTGGGTTCAGAAAGCTACAAAGTGCCACTACTGTGTTTATGCTTTGTGTTGCACCGATACAATATGATGAGTTTTAACCTTAAGCCCTATTTGAGAGTATCTATTTGTCTCAAATCCATACCCTGTTGGAGATTTCAACTGCTGTTGAATTATTGTTATGTGTACTCTCTTTAGTTGGACTGTATAGTTTGTCTTTTATCTACTCAATTTTCTTTGATGTTTTTGTAATTAGATTACTTAGCTTGTGCTGCCTATGATTACATAATTAATAGAAAGTATTAAGAAATTCTGGATCCATCACTGTTTACCATCTTTTTCGTGTCTACCTCACTCTTCTGGTACCAGGGGGTTCTGTCATGGGTAGCAGTAATACTAGGTCACGTGATAGATTTTTGGTGCAAGTTGTGTTAATATTCATGATTTATTAAGCCAAGTGTTGAAATTTCCATTATTGTCTCCTTCTAAAACTGGTATAGTTCTAAAGTCTTGACTTTTATGAGTATTAGTTAATCACAGTTTCATCTTATGATGTATACTTGTATAGAATATGCTACAGCGATGGTTCCAAGAAACACAAACGAACCTTTGGGACCAGAAAAGGAAGAAGAGAGATTTAGATGATTTTGAGAATTCTTTTGAGAAAGTACCGTACCAGCTGTGGAGTGTCAACAAATATGGAGCTTGTGCTGATGCAGCAATCACGGGCGTCATGCCACCTCCATTAATGGAATGTGAGGTATTTGCTCTGCTAGGTTTTCATTGGATCTTAATATATGGTTGTTGAGTGACTTATGGCTCTTTTTGATTTTTATCTCCATCTTTTTCCCTCTTGTTCAACTACTTCAGCTTATATGTCTTTTCTATAGCTGTACATACTATTCTTGACTAGTAGACCTGTTCAACGGGTCGGGCCGGGTTGTATAAGGGTCGGGTCGGGTCTGAAGTCGTTGTTAACGGGTCGGGTAGGGTCAAGGGCTAGACTGATCCGTCCCGACCCTGACCCTATTATTTAGAGTAAAATTAGACCTGCTTCCCAAAATTTGATTGAATTGTAGTTTGAACATTGAATTAACAAAATGAAAGACGAGTACATATAATCAAATTGATGTTTGATCATATATTAACTGATACATGCCAATAGGGAAGCAGCTTCATCTTTTTTCAGAGGAGTACATTGATTTATTAAAAAACTTTAAGAACTACTGATACAAAACAAATTGTTCAATCATTATACATTGATTTGTGCACATGGAGAAGAAATACACAATGAAGATGAAAACAAAATTAATCAATCTCAACTTTATTACGTCAAATATACAATACATACGAACACCATATAATCTTACAACTTATGCCCAATATAATAATGTGAACAATAACAAATTCTAAATATAGATGCTTACTAAACTAGACAATATATTAGAATTACTTAAATCCTTACATCTTTGACCCACCAAATTTCTTGAGCTACAACATGCTCTCTGTGCGGCCAATTAATTTGCATTAAAAACTAGTCATCATTAAAGGAAATCGAGGAACGAAGAAAAAATAATAAAACAAAGGTAGACAATTGTACTTACCACCAAAAGATTGCATTAGAACAGAGAACCAAGAGGCAAGAAGCCCCGACATTTAACCACGAGGAAAGGCAAATCTCAAGCCCAAACTCATAAATGGGAGGAAATCAATCGCATTTTCTTTGCAAAATTTAGTAAGAAATCAACACAAGTGAAGAGAAATGAAGTAAAAATGGGAGAAAAGAGGAGAGAGAAAATGAAGTAAGTTAGAGACGATGATGAAAATGGAGATTGGAGGGAGGGTTCAGAGGAAAGACCGGAGGAAAGAGAAAGAGGAAGGACAAAAGAGGTAGGAGCAGCAATTGTTACTAAGCTACAGTTTAAATGTTTGACCCTTTTTTGACCCGACCCGACCCGATAATACATTATTAGGGACAGACCCTGTACGACCCGACCCTAAATTAATTGGGTCGGGTCAAGGGCTTTTTTTGGGGACCTGACCCATTGAAGAGGTCTAGTACATAGTAATATTTTTTACTTTTTTTAAAAGAAAATTTTTACTTCTATTTTGTTACCTCAATCAACCTCCTTGAAACGGAATAGTACTCTTAGTTGGTATGTTCAATGGGGAAAAGGGCTTTTGTGGATTTGTGTTTAGGATAGGATGGGAGCAATTCTCTAATGACAATGCAATATCGACCTCATCAAACACAGTGCTAAATCCTATTCCCTCTTCCTCTCTTTTATCTCTTTGTCTATAATTTCCACCTCTTTTGTTTTCCCTCAATTACACCCACAATCAGCAATACTGTCAGGATAGAGGAAAGGGGAAGAAAGAGAACTTAATGTCTTTTACCCCCTCCCCCCTCCCCCTGGCCCACTCGGCGTATTCATTGTGATCAATTCATGAATGATAGTTGGGTTCTTTATGGTTCTAAGAGCAATACATGTTCTAATACTTGGACAAGTATGGAAATATAGTGTTACTTAGCTGTGTTAGATTGGGCCGTAGACTCTAGAGCATAAATAGAATCCCACTTTTCACTTAGCATTATCTAGAATGTGGTGTTTTTCTTATTAAGTTTTTTTTAAGGGAGTTTTTCTTATTAAGTTAAATATTAAAGTCTCTCTCCATTATTTAGGGTGGGCTAAACCACTAAAGGTACATCTGCTCCTTCCCCTCTAGATGGATGTGGAGGCCGTGGTTGGTAATACACTAGGGGTCTGGCTATGATTCTCGAACTCGGGTACGGGTTGGACTTGGGTATGGATCCATGTGTTGGATATAGGAAAACATGAAATGACTGGGCATGTTTTAAAAGGATCCAAAACTAGGATATGGACTCGAGCATGCAACATTTTTTATGATAATTTTTTTTTTATTCATATAGGAGTTAGGACATACTTATTATAAAAGGGAAACGCAAAAAAGAGCTACAACAATTAAAAAGGTCAAAATACTAAAATATCCACATGATTTTCATCTTGTCGGGACTGACCCGTATTCTGTGTCCTCACCTGGTTTGGCTCGTGTGGAGATGATTGCGAGAGAGCCAAGTGACGACTGACGGTTTCGAGCATCATAGGGTTGTGGCGTTTCATAACTCATACTTGAAAGCTTTATATCTATCCCAATTTCTCCCACTGCCCTCTCAAACAAAAATGTATAAACAAAGAAAAAATTGGGTTTAAATACCTTTTATATGTCAAGCTTTTAATATGGCTGCCTTTCAACTTTTTTTTTTTTGAAATAACTACCTTTTATGTTCAAAAAGTTATGTTTATTACCAATAAATGGAATTTGTTGAAGGTCACCATGAAACGCCATCTCCTCACCACCTCCAGCATCCGCTACCACCTCATCGCGATCTCCCTCCACTCCAGCCGCCACCAACACCTCAACTCTAGAAGAAGATGAGCCCCCCCCCCCCACACACACACACACACACACAAACCTTTTCCCCCTACCTTTTTTCTGGCTCAGACAACCTTGTTACGCCAATTTTTTCCTGAATTCGGGGAGAACCTATATGAAGTCATCCATCTTTCCCAAAAGTGGTAGTGAAAACCTAAATTTTGGAAGATAAAATGTAGTAATAAATAGTTATCTCAAAAGCCCGACCCTGACCCTAAATCATTTTGGGACTAAGGGTTTGGTTCTGTTATTGACCAAGGGTTTGTTGTTGTAGTGAGTAGTTATTATATAAACTTGACATGTAAGGGGTAGTTAAAACCAAAATAATGTATTTCTAAGTTATATAGGTTGGGAGTTGGGAGGCATGACTAGGGTGAGGCACTGAGAGTTCTAGATTTGTTGGAAGTTTGGACAGGACAAGTCAATCTTGCTGGAGATGGGTGAAAGTTGCAGTTGATGTGGTGATTGCACTGTTATTGAGAAGGTTGTCTGGACGCTGAAGGCATTTAGATTAGTTGTGGCCTGTGGGGAGTGAGGAGTGTTCTTAATTCTCTCTGAAATCTGAATCCATGCTGTGTTTACAGTCGAATATTTCTATCTCAAGGTTCTGTTACAAGGGCTTTCTATTCTTATAAGTGCTCTCTCACATTCTCTTGTGTGAATAAGAAAAGCAGCTTTTTGTTGTTAATCATAGTATATTTATGTGCTATGGAAGCTATCTGAACTCTGAAGTTATTCTGGTACTTGAATTCAGCTGCTTTTATTGTTGAGCAGTCAAGCCATCGTTATTATCGTGCAGTTGCAATTGGCAATGATGCTGTCATTTCAGCGTACAGGTACTTTTTTTTAATCTTTCATCTCCGTTGCAACCTCTCTCCTTAAATTTGGGTGTTTTAGATACTCATATATTGAGCTTTATTAATTGAATTATTGTCGTCACCTTTTCATTTATCATAAAATATGCACGAATGAGGCTTTCTATATAACACAGGCTCTCAGAAGACAAGAATAGATCTCTTGTTGGCGCTATTCTATCAAAAGTTGTTCCTGCCACATTTTCAACAATAGCGTCATTCTCCAAATTGATATGGAGGAGTGATAGGTCAACACCCAAGAAATCGGAACCAAAGCCTCAGCCATTTGCTCGAGGTATAATATCTTATTTCCGTTTCTTCAAAGTTTCTTGTATCATGCAAATGGTATAACTGTACAAGATACCATCTGTATTTAGCTAGGTTTAAGCGTTGCAACTTGTGTCATCAAATGATTTTTTATATAGCAACTTGAGAAATTTTAAGGAACTAATAAGGAATCATTAAAGTGTTCTGGCTAATATTATTAACTTTCTCTTCATGTTCCAAGTCAACTAGACTTCTTACTTGTTAGGAAATGCTAGAAATTTGCTTTGACAATGGGCTCAAATCATTCTCCGAGGTAACTGAAATTTCTTCTCAAACACACACACACACATGCACACTCACGTACAAGATAAGAAATTGGATTGTTGAAGTTGGTAACACTGTAATGTGGTTTAAAAGTCTCCCCCCTCCCTCTTAATGTTTCTTAGTACATAAATTAATACAAATACACAGTTTCATGTGTATTCTAAATCAAGTGTATAGATAATTATCAATATGTGGGTGGGATATGCATGCGTATTAAATTCTTAGTGTGAATGATGTATACATTCTGAGTAGGGATGATGATCACTTCTAGATACTTTTGACGCACACAAAAATTATAAAATTTGAAGTGGAGTGATGTATTTATTCACCTTCAGCATGTTTTTCTCGACACGTCTTCCTGTTCGTTTCTGTTGTCTTTATGTATCAATCTGAATAGATTAATGGAAAGGAAGTACACATTAAGAATCCCTGCGTTTTAGAGCATATCCTCACAAAGTTTGAGTATCAATATGATTGATTTTATGGAAGGGAACATGTGTTTCAGAGTATGTCCTCTTAAAGGTAAAGTGAATGAGGAAAGGTTTCATAAAAATTGCTTTCTATTACTAGTAAGATGAATACAGTTGGAGATATTGTCTCTTTGATAGTTTATACGTAGACTTCATCTTATCTTGTCTCCTCTGATCAATATGTTTTTGATCCCCAAAATCATGAGTGAGCAGTTCTTTTTCTAAGATTGTGGGGATTGTGATAATGAACATCCCTTTTGGTGCTAGGGTCGGTTGCTCTTTATTTTATGCTCGTTTTTCATGTTAGTTTTCACATTCGGCCAGATGTGTCAATTGATTTTGCATAATTGTGTCATTTATTGAAAGCTGAGACTATAAATAGTCAATCATTCCAGGATATCATTCCTACTTATAATTTAAACATCTAGTGTGTAGTGGCTCATATGTTTTTCAGCTTTCTGAACTATCCTACACCTTTTTCAGCTTCCATTTGATTAAAAGCTTCTAGCTTCTTTCCAGGCTACTAAAAGAGTTTGAAACAAGAAGAAAAGGAACAGAATGCTTGCTAAGATTAGAATCATTCTATCTTTAGAAGTGCTACGTGCATCCGCACTTCTAAGTGCAGATTGCACCCCTGATTCTATTGTTTGACTGGTATCCATCTCTAATAATATAAAGTTCAATAAAAAAGGTAAAAGGCAAAAGAGGTCACATGTGATATGGTAAAGTTTAGAGTGCAAATCGCACTGTCAAATGAGGGTAAGCATAGCAGTTCTTTTTTTCCACATGTGCGTGTTTTCTGTGTACTGGTCAATATGAGTTTTGATCAGTTTGCTGAAGGCGTGACCTTTTTCAGTTTCCTTAAATTCATAGAGCTTCTTGCTTCTTTTGATGCCTTGTCAAATTATGCCTCAGAAACCTGCTACTTCGAAGATCCACTGCCTTTTAGATGACTTTATGTTGTGGATTTTAATTCCTTTAGTGTTGTGAAAAGAAGTAAACAACCCTTTTTTCTATTTTTCACACATTTCTGCTATAACATCAACTCACTGACACCATCTTTTTATGCTTCAACTATTATATTTTGCTCCCCTCAAAAAAAAAAAAAAAAAACTATTATATTTTGCTGTGCATGTTGCAAATTTGAATTGTCTGAGCTGATTTATTGCTGTGTTGTGTGACAGCTGCTTCTCTGACTTGTTTAAAAGATCCGCCAAGGAAAGGAGAGAAGTTGACTTTGTCCCCTAGCGGTACATTGGCTGCTATTACAGATTCACTTGGTCGTATATTGCTCTTAGACACACAAGCCCTTGTTGTGGTGCGACTGTGGAAGGTTTGATCTATGCACCACTGCACCAGCAATTTTATTGGTCTTTAGGCAAATTTAAAGGTTAAACTTACTTGATACTATTCATATTAGGGATATCGTGATGCCAACTGTCTTTTCATGGAGATGCTGGCTAATAAAGAGACTGTGTCAACTTCTTACCATGAGCACAAGAAGAGCGATTATTGTTTGTGTCTCGCTATTCATGCTCCCAGAAAAGGAATCATTGAGGTAATTATGTGATTGGCATTTGACAAAGAATAAAAATCTTCTGCTCCAAAATAGGTGTATCACTTGTGTGCTACTATATTTTGTTGATTGTTTTTATTACTATGTTCCGGTACCTTTTAAAATGAAATTCAAATCACATTATAATCAACCCATGGGAAAAAAGTGGCACCAATTATACACAAATTGTGGGATAGAAGAGTTGAGTCCTTTGACATACTCTATTTGTTTCAATCATCTTTTATCTATTTTTTCTCTTTTTTATTTTTTGAAACAAAGCTGGGATGCCTTCGCTGAAGGTAGAAATCTGTTCAGCACATTTTGTGTGTACTTTAGTCATATGTTTTCTGACTGAATTTTCACATTTTACCTGTAGATATTGTTTGGGGTTAAAAGTGGTGTGGATATATTTTCTAGGGTGAAAATTCGTGAATCTCATCAGTACTATAAATAATCTTATCCACATTTTAGAGATGAGTGAGAATCTCAAGATATGGTTCGACAGAATAATAATTATAATGTTATCGTTCAAAAGATAGAACCCTTTCTCATTTGTTACTTGCAAATTATAGATACTTGTATTTAGATTCCATCTTTTAGTCGTGGAGTTCACCCTTGCAAACATGTGCGCGTCATTTTTTTTTTGTTAATGTGATTTTTGAGCTTCAAGCTCTAAACCGAAGATTGCTGCACTTGGATTCCATTTTTGAGTTAGGAAGTTGTTCTGATATCACAATGCACAATTGAGTTTGACAGTGTGTGCGAGTTATAGTCTATTAGGGGTATCAGACTATCACTGTGCTATTCACTCAATCTTATGGTGTTTCTATGTTATTCACTCAGACTTTAGATAAATATTCTGTCTGACGATTCTTTCTATACAAGGTCATTAATTGAGGTAATAGTAATGAGTTTTTGTGTACTTTTGCATAAAAAAATAATGTTACGTACATGGTAATGCATTTTTCTCTCCTTATCATTACCACCTCTAGTAGTAATGTAAATTTGGGAAGAAAAGCACGTGATTGGGATAAGATGCATCATCGTGAACATTCACACAGTTATTTCCTTGCCAAATCACATGCAGATTCATTATCTTTTTCTTTTTTTTATGAACTTGTGCCTAACACGCTCTGAGTATTGTAGTCTTCTCCCCTCGTTTTGGGTGAATAGATGGGACAACTGCTTTGTTGTTTTTCTTGGTGCTAGAAATCCACCTTTTGCGTATGAGTCTGACAATAACAACTTACTGCAAAAAGGTTGCATAGGGAGGGTTAGAGGTACATAGGTTTGCTCTCGAATGTAAATGTGTTGATTGTCATTATTTCCTCAATTTTTCAGTACCACTACTCCACTAGCCTAAACATGTTGCAAATACAATATTTGAAGTCTTAAATAGGAGTAGTTTGTTTATGTTTCGAGCTCGTACTTAGAATTATATTCTGGTTCTGATAAAAAAAAATAAAAAAATTTATCTTGGTTCTGCTGCAGATTGTTGAACAGTGTTGCTTTTTAACCTTTTTGAGGAATTTTGAAAAAGTCACATTAAAGCTAATATAGCGGATCTCTCGCTGGAGATACGTTATGTGTGAACTTGAGAGAAATGAGATTAAAAAAAGTAGATGCCTCTCCAGAAGTAGTGATTTGGATGTTGTCTTGTTGGTTTCACAAGTAGTTTACTTGTAATCTAGTGTTGTTCAGCTATGTTTTGTTAGGTACATTTAGGGGGAGATCCTGAGCTTACATGTACTGGAGAGGAATTTGGGATTTTTCACCTTTTATTTATCAAAGCGACATTACTATCCCACATTCCCACATTGTTGACTAGAAGCTACATGTTTGGTCGATGACGCTTGGAGTTCTCCATCCTATCTGGTCTTGGTTCAACATGTGTTCAAATGTAGAAATGCTTAAGAGGGTAGTTAGTACATCTCTCTTTTAGTCTCCTGTAAAATCTTCATTAGTCGCAGGAGATGGGAATACATTGCTGATTTATGCATCATTGAGTTAGACCCATAGAGATAGATAAACTTATTAGAGGCTGGGTTGGTCGATCCCGTAACTGGCATTTTATTCAGGTTCTTGCTCCCTAATAATTAATGCAAGTTTTTCTTCCATTCTTCATCACCTGGATCTGCAGCAAGGTCTATCATTTGTGTCCGTTCTTGAATTCTTCCTTCAGGTATAACATCAGATCAAATGACAGTCAAATCTTATTTTGTTCTCCATATCTTTATCCTAGCATCTTATGTCTTCTTTATTGCCTCCTCTCCTATTAAATTTTGACATCTTCAACTCTAGTTCTGACTACTCAAAATGTTTGCATTGGCATGCTACTGGGCTGATCTAATAGTTCAGTAGGCCTTCAAGCTGGTTTTGATCCCTAGACCGTAAGCCTGCTTAAAAGGGATTGTAGTGAGAGGCATTAGGATGACATTACGTACTTGCATTACTGATTAAGAAGTGGGAAATTTACTATGGACGCATGGCATAAGTGAATCAGTGTCCTTATATTGCCGTCCATTGAGACAACTATTAACTCTTACATTCCACAATGATGATGACCAGGTTTTCCTTCCATTGTATAGTCATAGTATGTGTTGTGTTGAGCCAGATGTTTATAACTTGATGCTGCCTTTTTAAGTTTCTTTCTTTTCTTATATTGAGCCAAAGTTCTTCATCACCTGTAGATCATACTTGGCTTGAGGATCATGTTTAGGGCTTTAACCTCGGCTCAGGGCTCAGGCTGTTAGATAGATTAGACAATTTGGATGTCTCTGTTTGGCATGCTTGAAAGCACCCTTTTCTGAGACCTGATTGCTTCTCCTTTGACATTTGTGAGATTTGACTAGGCATATCATTGACCTTGCTGTGAAATTGGTAGGAATCCAATTCTGGGGAGAAGTGGAGGGAAATTTACCATGATAGATTTTGGTGAGGGGGCTTAAGATTTGTGAACTTGTATTTTAATATCGAGAAATGGGAAATGTTGGTGCTCAGAGAACTTTGGAACGTAATTGTTTTTTATATGACTTAGCTTGTGCTTGAATCAAGCTCGAAGGAAAGCCTGTTTTATGTTCTTCCCAACTTTTGTGTGTGTCTCCCATCACTCAAATCACGCTCTGCTAAAAGAGGTGATATGTTATCTATCAAGAGAAAGTAGAGGGAGACAAGACCTTTCTTGTACTGTAATATACAAATGCTTTATGAACTTGTTGACCAATCAAAGGAATTTTCTCCAATCCTATGTGTTCATCCCTGACCTGAACTAAATGGCAAGATGGGCCTATCTGACCGGTTCATACCAGACTAATTATCCCAGACCTGAACTGAATGGTGTTCAATTACCTATTGAGAATTGATCCTAGGTTGGGACTTGGGAGGTGATGAGATAATCATCAATCTCTCATCCAATTCTCAATGATGACAAATGCCTAGAAGAAATATATAGGACTTTACGGATTGAATTCTTCTTTTCCAAATGACACAGGTGTGGCAGATGAGAACGGGTCCACGTCTTCTAACGATTCAATGCGCTAAGGGAAGTAAGATTCTTCAGCCAACATACAGATTCAGCTCGTCAATGGCATCTTCTTCATTATACATGCCATTAGAGGTTTTTATATTGAATGGAGAGTCTGGTCATTTGTCAGTTATAAACAGATCTCTTCACTAATTTGATTGAATTACATTCTTTTGTATTTTTTAAGTTGTATAAACTATCATGTAGTCATAATAGTAATCATATACGTGTACTTGATTCAAGTATTTTGGAGCACCTTACTGGGGAATAATTTCTTCAGGGACATTGACAGAATTGTAAATTAATCATTTTAGCAATTAATGTTAGACCTAATTCTTCTTTGATCTAGCTGTTGCACTAGAATGGATGAGATTCTGATTGTACAGGCAATGTCCCTAAAAAAAATACGGCGGCGACCAAATGTATGCATTAAACTTGGGCCAAGTTCTGGACTATGCATTTAAGACATTGACCATATAGCAAGAAGTCCAAAATCAACTTTAATTGATCAAAAATTAGTAGAATGCTGACATGGGGATAATATGCTTAGTGGTGTTGGCTATTCATATAATGACAGTCTTTCGCATACCAAAAGTCATCGTTAACTACGGCTCCGTTTGTTTTGGAGGAAAATGTTTTACAAGAAAATGATTTTCCCCATTTTCCTTTGTTTGGATAAGGGATTTAAGAAAGAAAAGTAAGGTGAAAAATCGCTTTTCTCCACTCTTTCAATCCCGACGTCTCCATTTTTCCCTTCTTAGCTTAATAGTTTTCCATCAAACCAAACAAAGGAAAACTAATATTCATTTGCATTTTTCAACGGAAACTATTTTTCATGGAAAACCATTTTCCTTGAAGAATATTTTACATCAAACCAAACGAACATAGTCTGCTCTATGACGATTAAACTTGGGCTAATTCCTCGGATAAGAAACATATCTAGTAGACAAAACAATCCAGCTTTTGCAACAGAAAAAAGAAGAAGCTGGAGGGATAGGCTTTAAGAATTTGCACCACCTAACTCTGGCAATTCTTTGTAAGCAAACGAAGTATGCTCAATAACCCAAGCCTGCGGCTGAGCAAGATCTTCAAGGGAAATACAAGGATAGGAGATTCATTGTGCGGGATTCGTAGGGTCCCCATCTAGCATTAACCGCACGGCCCACGGGGGAGGAAGAAGCCTGTTTAGAGGTGCAGAAGCCATGACGGAGGGGATGGGAAAGAGACTTAAGAATGGGAGAAATATTGTAATCACAAATGATAATGTGAATAGGTCCTTGCAATATCCAATACAAAGCGATTTCAACACATGATAGTTCTGCTATTCCATCCAGTTGCTGATCTCGTAAACCCTGACAAGACCTGGAGATCACACTTGGTGCAGAAGCTCTTTGATCCTCAAATGAGGTTTGCATTTGGTGTAAGTATATCGAGTCCGAGAACCACTAGGTTTCATCATGGATACATGTTTGTACCGTTGTGGAGAAGCACAGAAATGAGCATGGTAGAGGAGTCCAAGTGCACTAATTTTAAGCGGAACATCTACTTCAAAAGCGTCAACATGATCGAAAAGGATGGACCAAATTATGATCTTCCTCTTCTACTATTATGATGATGTTCCTTTTGAGTTGGTTGTGTTTTACTGTTATTATTTTGATGGTTGTCTATCACGTGTAGAGCACAAACATTAGAACTTGTAGAAACAACCATTATAATAGTAAAGGTACAAAATTACTTCTACCAAAGTGCATCTGCTGTTCCGACTCGGCTACAAAAGCAGATTTTAGCTTTGATTGTGTAGGATAATCTGAAGAGCATACATAGGATCAGGAATACTAGCTTGACATAGATGGTCTATGTTTCTAATGCATAAGGGGGAATTGGAGATCACCATCGCAAAATTGTAATGTACAGTCAGCCACTGCCAGCAGCCCAGGAATGTCAATTCGTATATATGCTAAGATCAGTGCATGCCTATTCAGTGAAGAACTCCTCGGGAAGATAGAACTTCAACCCAATGTCCTGCAAGGAAATATGGTCAATGTATTTGCATTGGAACAATATTTAAATCTGTTCCCTGAAGCTGTTCTATGTACATCACTTTTAACATTTTATTTCAGAATCTTCAAAGGCCAAAAAAGAGTACTGCAGCAAGCTGTAGCTGAAAATTTCATACATATTATCTCAATCAACTGAGGCTGAGGGGTAGCTCAGTTGAGAGCTTACCTCTCTTCCCACTCCAATATTGGAGGGATGATGTTAATCAAAGAGTGAGGGAAATCATCCCCTTCCTTCCCCCAACCCCTTATCCAAACAAGGAAACTTGTTCCCCTCCCTTTCTCTCCATTTCCTCTTATTCAAACAAACTCTAAATGTCTAATTAAGGCTCAGAAAAATGGCACCAACATGCAAAGTGCAAGCTACTTTACCATAGGCTCGTGGTCTAGAAAATAAAACCATTTCATAGGAGAAACCATGTTATGTTCATCTTCTTAACTATAATTCTAATATAGCCAGGCCAAATGTCCAGTAGTCATGTATATCTTGCTATGTCATTATAATATAGAATTTTCAAACATGTATGAACTTGTAATATAAAGGAAAAGGACACACCAAAAGATAGATTTCTATCATACTTAAAAGTATATACTTCATACAGGGAGAAAAAAAAGAAGCTTCAAATGAGAAACAACATATGAATGACAAATTTATATGAAACAGAGACCGCTTTATAGAAATTTGAGTACTAGCAGTTCGTAAAATCTTATACATTAGTGGCTTCTCCTTAAGATCTGACAATTGGGGTGCTTAATGTAGAAAATTTTAAAATATATATATATACACACATAAAAAATTGTGAAACCAAAAATAAGTTCATTATTTTTTTTGTTCGGACTTTCGGAGTATTGAGCAAGAGGAACTAGGAACATAAATATATTACTTCCTCCATTCCATAATAAGTGAAACATAGGGATTGGGTACAAAATTTAATAAACATCACTTTCAAAAGCCAAAAAGTCGTAAAATACCCTTTTCATTATCAAAAGGAGGAGAGAGAAAAGCAAACCACGCAAGTTTGTGATGGGTACTCTTATCATTGTCACTTTCTTTTTTCCATTTGTATGTTTCACTTATTTTGAAACGTTCTAAAATAATAAGTGTTTCACTTATTATGGAAAATATTATTTGGTATGCAAAAAAAACCTCAGAAACAATGTCCCTTTTCTTTCCTCTCTGTTACTACCATATTGAACCTCCGGAGTTGAAAAATACTTCTCGCAAGTCGCAACACATACCTATCATGAATTTCATATTTTTGCAGTAATGACAATGATTAATTTTTTGAACAATTACCGGCACTATATTAACTTCAGTTTCATACTTTCTTGGACAGCCTACTCTAGTGGAATGATACGGAAACAGAGAGATCTACATAAATTCTTTTAATATAACAGCTCAAAGACGACTCAGCTCTATGTGAGTGCTTGGCAACCACAAGTTATCAGATTAAGCTTCTGCTGGAAGTCTTCAAAATTAACTTCTCTAGGCCCTTTCGTCATTCCGTCAGGCATACGATCTTCATAATTAAATTTACTTTCATAAATTTTTGTATTTCCTGATAGATAGTTTCATAATTTCTTGGACAGCCTACTGTAGTGCAATGATGAGACAAGACAGATTTAGGTAATCAGTTCTTTTACCACCACCCCTTGATGACAACTCAGCTCTACGTGAGTGCTCCACAGCCAAAAGATATCCAATTAAGCTTCTACTGGAAGTATTCATGTTTAGCTTCTCTTGGCCCTTTCGTTATTCTTGTGAGAAATAATATAGAAAGTGCAAGAATTCGAGTGCTGACAGACTCAAAGTGCATGGCAGGTGCTCTTAATATTGGGGCATCATGTCAAGCGAAGCTTTAATAATGAAGGCTGATATTCTTAAAATTTAGCCTTTTATACTTACTGTAATTTATAAAGTATCTAAGAATATGATTCGTAAAGCCCAATAAAAGGGATTGCCAGGTATATTACTGAATATGATGTGGCAAATATACAACGTTAGTATTTGCTACTGAATCATTGTCATAAACTCATAATAAGAAACAAGGTATTAAATCTCGGCCACAACACCACACCACAACCGTGATGTAAAGGTTTTGAGATTACCACAGGTGTGATATTAGGCTGTGATAACCGCAAATAATCCACACTGCCCGCAAAAGTGGTTCCACTATCGCGATCATATCGAAGTATTAATAGCATGGTAAGGAATGGAATTTGTGAATTATGGACACATGTCGTAGGAAGTTATAGTCCTAACATTCAAGAGGAATACAAAAGAGAGATTGTCAAGGGTTATTTTGTGAATATCAAATAAAAAACTTCTTGTATGTTTCATTATTTTGTATGAAGTTTTCTTTCTTTTTTTACAACTAGCAAAAAAATTTGCATCTACTAGTTGCATTACATATTCATCTAAGTTTATGTCGACCTGCAAGACTAAGAATTAAAAAAGGCAATATAAGAACCCCTCACGTAGGAGTAATTAAATCATATTTTAAGCGAAGGGTAGTTTCTAGAATACAAAATTATCTTTAAAAGAAAATAAAATTATATTTCCTAAGCGGAGTAGGTAAACCCAATAATAAGAATTAAGAACCAAAATTTTATTTTTATTCTTCTTACAATACCAAGTTCGAATATTATAGAATTTTACATAATGATTCTATCAGAGATTTATGACATGTAAGCTACTTCAATGATTTAAGATCTCCCAAGTATATTGCAAGGTGTCTACTTTATACCAATCATTGATAAGCATCAATATTTGCATTATTTAAATCCGTTTCTCCTCAAAGTTTTAGGGTAGAGAAAATTTCAAACAAGAGCAAGCGACAATGAACAAGAACTGAAAAATTGCCCTATGAATGATAAAAATTATTCAACTACGAGAGCTTCTAATACCTGAGCAAATTTGATATCTGCAGCACTGTGATCGTTTTCTCTTCCAGCTGCATCACCAACGTAAAAGGACCTGCCCATTTGACAGCTTATAACAGCTCATAGATAATAACAAAGGAAAATTTTGATAGCACTATGGAGCCAGTCCTCAGACAAACAAGTTTCACAAAAAGTGAGAAAGAAATTACTGATCCATATCAACTGGAATCCCAGAATTAAAGTGCTTTTCCATAACATGCCACATTCCAGTTTTGGGTTTACGGTATGGGTCTTCAGATCCAGATTTATCAAACCCACATGCTATGAATACCTGAAAACAAATAGCCATGAATTCAGTTCCTAGGTCTTGTATGACAGAGTGACAAATTAACAAAATGATACCTTTGCGACCATGAAATGATAATACAAAACTCTGCAGAAAAGGAAAAATCCTACTCTATCCAATGACATTGACAGGTAAACAATAGGACAATCATTTGAACAAAAATTATGACTTCAAATTTCACAAGCAATAGCAATATCAAGTTATCAACAGAGCTACCAACAATTACAGGTCAGCTTTTAATGAAACTCATTAAGTAATTAGTCAAAAAAGCAGAACAGAAATCCGCATGATATAAAACAAATTGCTCTATAATGTTGCTTATGAAACCTTTTTTCCATCAGTTACCGTACATATATGTCTTCATCATAAAACATCTCCATATATCCTTAGGAGCAAAACAAAAATCTAACTACTACAGCCACGTGTCCAAGTAACAACATACACTTTATCACCTAGCTGAGTTACTCTTTCAATTATCTATTAACTTTTAGCACAAGGTTTTTTTTCCCTTTTTTTCTGTTCTTTAGTTTTTAAATAAAAGTGTTGGGTGGGAATGCAAACATATACTAGACTTAAGTCCAAGTTCTAAACCTCAAATTCAAGTTTTATGGGCCTTTGAACTACTACCCTACCTCAGTAATGCCACCATTCCTCTTAACCTACCTACTTCTTCCTTAGAACAATGAAGTGCAAAGTTGCAAATAACACGATAACTAAAATACTTGAAAAATCTTATGAATGCAACATCTTCATCTCTCCCTCACATGCACATCAAAGCAAATTAAGCCTTATTCCATAAAGTGCACTTGATTATTGCTGCAATCATGCAGTCTTCTTATGAAAGATTCACTCCATAGATATACCTGATAGATATTTATTTAACTAAATTGAGCACCCTTCTATCTCTGTGTAGTTTCTCAGCTTCTCCAACTTTACATATTTTATCTTTGTACATAGCACAAAACCTTTATAACAAATCTAATTTCATTTTGTTTAACTGAAATCTCCTATCTATTGTAATGCATCTCTAAATTAACTCTCTTTATAACTTTCCCTATCTAGCTTCAATCATATTAAGCTACAGCAAGGATCCAAGGAGAAATATTTTGATTGGAATCTCTTATCAATTGGAGTTTTCTTCATTATTGCCACTCACTGAAACTGAAGCCATCCCATGATTCTGCTTGATTCAAGATTGCCACTAACCATAGGAACAAAATAATATTTAATATAAGCAGGATTCAATCACAGTTCGACAGACACCTAGTAAGTGCAAGAGCTCAAGAAACCTAGCAACACGAGCTGGATACTTCGAATGTTCAAGTAAAAATTCAACATCACACTCTCATGAGGCCGGTAAATACTCAAATTCCTAAGATCTTTCAAATTTACCTGAATCGGAACTTTCACGCGCCTGATAAAATTGTTAAGGCGTCCAATTTTTGAATCCACAGCTTTCTGTCTCGCATTCTTCCAGCGGTCTATGTTAGATTCATTAGTAAATATAACCTGAAATAATTGCTGTCATTATCAAATACATTCCAAGGAAGAGAGAACTTCCCATGAAATTCTTTTGGTTGGGCTGGGGTGGGGAGAGTAGAGAGTCGAAGTGTGCCAAAATGGGGCAAGAAAAGACAATACCAGCTTGTAGCCATCATTGTACAGGTTCTGCAATTTGTCAGGTATTGATGGAAACATAAGCGACCAGGCATCTGCACCAGTCCTGGAACAAAAGGCCAAAATGATAGTGTTCACAAATCACAACTCATTCCGACAATGTACCATTCTCTACAGTAAAAAGGATTATCTGCAAGTATGTCAAAGCAAAGCAACTAAGTATCAATATTACAATTCACCAAGAGAAGAAATGGAAATCCATTGAGGGCTCCAATTTCATCTGCCTAGTTTGTGCGGCAATGTATGAGACCCAGGCACATTCAGGGTCTTCTAACACAGATAGTATCACTCACATTTATAGGAGTAAGTGGCAAGAGAAAGTATCCATCATGTTCATTATACAAGTGAACGAAATTGAGAAACTAATTACTAGAGATAATAGAAGCCTGCACCCAAATAAGCTTTTATACAGCAATTTCTGGAGAACTTTTCATACTATGCTCCACAATGGAAAAAAGTCAGATATCAAACCTGCACCAGAAATTCACCTTTCACAATGCAAGAAATGAGGCAGTGTCAGCAATCATTGCAAAGACTACATAACAGATCGCGCAGTACTGTCGCTTTACACATTATGTACTCTGTTTATGCGAGCAAGATATTCTGCAGTGCTTAGATAACATGCATTTTAAAAGGGTTCGTTCTCTTCTCTTGGCTTAGGTGTGGAGGGGGTGATTTCTTTATTTCATTCAATTATATAACTCAAACCCATGTAAAAAATTATACTTTTGAATCGCCAATCACACGCAACTGTCAGAAATAATAATTTGTAAACAAAGCAGAAAAGCAACAAATCGAGCTTTTGAACATGCCTCTTCACAGAAGTGTTTGCAAGGCATCCATCAAAATCAAATGCTGCAATCTTACTTGAATCCTGTAGTCCATCATCCTACAGAAGGGTACAAAAACGAGAAGAGAGTTAAATGACATGAAAAAGCATCAGGTAACAGATTCTGATAAGGTAGATCACAGATATTATGATTTAGGAAATGTCGAATCATGTGTATAAGAAATTAAGAATATGGACAGCCACCTCCCTCAGTCCATATAATATGTGCAGCACTAAAACAAGATATACATATATACATAGAGAATAATTCGTATCAGAATGTATTACCGATCAGGAAAAGAGTCTGGCTCCAACTATTAAACTCATATTCAAGTAGAAGTTCTAATACAGCACAACATAGCATACAAGTACCTCAGGAATGGGGGGAAAAGGCCTCACCTTCTCAAGAAAGATTATAGTATGGAATGCTTTCCATTTTGGCAGTAGAGTTGCTTCCTGAATCCAGAAAACGTGAGGTCAATATAATATTCCCTCAATGCTAAATTGACCGTCTCAAATGAACCGTCAATTATCCAAATTTGTATTGATCAATAATTATTCAACAATTATGTTGATCTAAAGTGTGCAACTGTACTCATTGAAACTACTTTTAGAAGTAGTTTTTAGACATCATTTATATAATTTTTTAAAAACCAACAAATGTAAGTTGAAGATGGGGAAAGATCGACCTCAAAAACCACAAAAGATCAACTTGAAACGGACAGTTCACAAAGAGTACAGGCGGATAAGTAAAAGAAGAATATTGAAATAGAATATTGTAACATACAACTAGAAGGTAAAAAAGGAAAGAAGAGGCCAAAGTATGCACGAGATGTACAAAGCTTGGAAGTATATTGTACCTTGTAGATATCCTTTATATCAGATGCTGCAAGTGCAATCTCAATCTTGGCATCCTCAGTCACAGAAAGCTAAAAGTAATTGTGTCAAAAAGGGAAAGGAAAGGAAATGAATACTGGAAATGTAGTAAGCTGCACCCCTGCCCCCAGCCTCTATGGTCTAGTACAATACGACTTTCCATATGCGATTTTTTATATTAGATCCTGGGATCGACAAGTAATGATGAGATCCTTGAAAACAACAAGCATTTTCCTTACCTGTAACTTCTTTGGACTTTCTTGCTTTTCTCCAACACCATCTCTAGCTCTACTCTGCAGAAATCAAGCACAAACACAGCTAATATAGCATGAACTCGTTCACTTGCAGCACTAAATTAAAAAGATTAGTCAGCAATGAAAGATCAAATGCTTTTTAGGTATCCAGTAGACCAGTACTACATAATTATAAAAAAATTTAATCTATTCTTATGTCTGATTATGTTATGTAAGGCATCGCACAGGAGATAATTCAAGCTGACAAATTGCCTAAATAAATTGAGATCACACCGGATATGTGATTAGTGTCTGAACACAGCTTCAGGGCACAATTTAATGTTCTTTTTGTGTCATCTTTAGCAGCATTTTGACATGGGAAGGATGATAGAGCGGTGCAGGAACGCAGGGAGAAATAGAATGGACAAGCACTATTCACCAATAATTAAGGAAACATTATGTCCCTTGGTTTCTCATTCGCAGCAATAGTTTGGCATATGAAGAACATTATGTTGGTTGACATGACTTGATCTTTTAATATGATAAAATAAAAGAATATCAGCAAGTCCAAAAGCCAACCTAGCAAGTAGCAATAATGATCCATTCACAGAAAATCTTGGGATTTGAGATCCCAGGTAAAACTAGATACATAGGACCCATTTCTAATAGACAGGATGGATAACTTGAGCTATTGATGCTGTTCTCATTTTATACATCTTCCTTTTATCTTAACAGTTATTCTTTCGCTGATACGTCACAAGGCAGACAAAGAGGTACCGAGATGCAGCATCAATATTAAAATATACTATAATGGGAATCATTTAGATAACTCAAACTGTGCATACTAAAGGGCCAGAGTTATGGGTCTCTTAGTTGTTTAGAACTGAGAAGGTTTCCAAAAAGCAGAATAATAATTACATTTTGGGGTTTTTTTCCTTGTATTTATTGTAATTTAGCTAAGCCCATACGCAGATATAAAGATGCGGACAGGGCTGCTGTTTCCATAATTATATAATCTTAGGTTCGCGACAGGAATATGATAAAATCCTTTACTTGCAAAGAAATGATATACCAAGTCCTCGGATCTTAATGATACGATCGGAGTTTGGTAAAAACCTACACCAACCATTGAGGATAATTCTGGATCTTATCCCAAAAAAAACCTACTACATCAGGGGCTTCATTGAAGCTATTGAATGTGGCATTTGGTAAAGTAGCTCATCATTGGGGAACTCTCCTTTAGTCGGACGTGCGATTGCTTCATTTCCAGTACCCTACTCTATTATTTCGAAATTTTATAATTTCCGGAGGATAGGGTGATTTGTTCTAGTTCATTTACATTTTGAGCAGCTACCTTGGCTAAATAGTTGCAAGCTTGCAACTGATTTGGAGCAATTTTGCGGTGTTTGCTGCGCGAGCTTTAATTAGGCTGTTTTTTATAAAGTACATATAACATTATAAAGGATAGAAAGTAACCATCCTAGAAAGTAGCTCAGTCCATTTGTTGATGCTCTTGCTGTGTGTCTATATATATACACATATATGGTCATAAGTTTATGTTGGTGTGAGCAAACAACAAAAGGTTACATAGTAGGGAAAAGAAAGAACTACAATGTCGCAACAAGCAAAAAATTTCAGCACGGCACCACAACGTTGGAAAGATTTATAGGTACGCGTCTTCACAGATCCCTAATAAAGACAAAAAAAAAAATTTACTAAAGCATCTTAAAGGGTTTGCCGAATTATGGAGAGAAATTAGAGGTTGAAACATCACTGGTTGAAACATCACTGCAGGGTGTCCTAGATGAAATTTTAGGACCGCAAACAATAATTAGTCTGACCAGAGTAAGTAAGCCTGATACTCTGACCAGAGTAAGTAAGCCTGACACTCTGACCAGAGTAAGTAAGTGGAGGATTAATTTGATTATCAGAGCAGCTAATGTTGCTTTCCTATCAATTTTTCATTTAGGATTCACGTTATTTTGCTCCCTCATACCAAGCCATCTGAAAAAGTATTGGATTAAGTAGTCATGCAACAAGTATGAAATTTATCACTTCTTTCTATTCCCTGCTATATGGACCTAAAGAAAACAAAAAAAAGGAAAAAAAGAAGAAGAAAAGGCCATCTTCTTACCTTTCTCTTCGTTTTTTCTTGTTTATCTCCAGCAGTTTCATCTTTATCTGCGTCTTTGACCTGCTTAACCAGTTATGAGTCACTCAAAGGTCTTTCTCCAAGCATAAATAAGAGGCCAAGAGACTAAAACACATAAAAGTAAAACATAGTCTAATAGAAGTGCAAGATTAGAGAAAAGACAGCAACAATCAGCCCAAAGTTCGAGTCACTCCGAAAAGCTGCTCTAGACACATTCTTAAGGACACATGTCCATTAATTTTCTTTCCTACTCCTTAAAAAAGGTTTCAAAAAAAATTCTCATAAAAATCAAAGTGAGTCTAAGCAAAAGAAGCATAATTCCTACTTTCAACTTGATCATACTCATTAAGGTCTTGTTCTTTTGGACTTATTTTCAGTTCAATTCAGTTCAGTTTAGCTTAGTTTAGTTTAGTTTCGTTTCTCGCAGTTCAATTCAGTTCAGTCCAGATATTCTCTCATGTTCAGTTTTCTCGCAGTTCAGTTCAGTTTCTTCCAATCCAAAAGAACGGAGCCTAAGTCATCTCTTACAGCTCCTTGCTTCCTTCTTTATGTGTTGAGAATTCAGAAAACTAGGCCAAAATCTCAACAAATCTAAAGGTCATACTAAACAAAGAAGCCCGAAGTTCAACAATAGAATAAAAACTACTTAAAATTGTACAATCATGATCAGCCTTCAATTAATTCAAAAAAAATGAAATCAAATTAAAAAATTTAGCGAAAACAATAAAATTAAACCCTAACCTTGCCATGCTCCTCCACTGATTTCTTCACAGCTTCCTGATCATCGCTCTACATCAAATTCAAACAAACAGAAACTAATCAAAACAACTAACTCATCTTACACTCACAAAAAAATAAAGCTCCAAAAAGAGTTACTCAAATTAAAACATCAATTAAGCGAAACCTTGAGTGAATCGAACCCTCCGATGGCCTCGACCGATGAAACCGAATGCGAATCAAAGGAGAAGCATTGAAAATGGTGCCATTTAGTCATGGCAAAACCTCTTTGTTTGTCTTTAGTAACAACACCCAACCTCAATGCATTAGCAGCAATGGTCTTTGAGCAAGTTTTGCAAGCTGACCGACTCGATTTCGCGTACTCAGCGAGGAAAGACGACGCCATTGGAGAGGGAGAAGGTGGAGCTTGGAGATGGAGATTGGAGAATAAGGGTTTAAGGGTAGGGTTTTTAAGGGGAAGGAAAGAGGGAATGAGAGGAGTGAGAAGTAGACGACGAGGAGAAAGAAATGGTATGGTGGTAATAAAAATGAGCATTCGATTTTTAGTCAGAACTTTGACAAGGGATTTTGCGCTACCATGGATGAAAAATGAAAAAAGCAAGAAAGAGAGAGCACTCTGGGGATACTAGACTAGACCTTGGGTTTTGTGATTGTCTCCCGCCAAAGCTTAGTGATGGTGCGCCAACTTAAATGGGCTCTTCATAATCAGGTATTCGGTTTTTCAATTTTTTTTTGCACCCCATCAGGGAACCCTCTTAGTAAGAAAAATAATCATACTGGATCATCATCTCTTGTAGGTCAGCTAGTCCAATTATATAAGTCAACATTTGAGAGTAGGAGATATAAGGGAATCCCTACTCCCAAACACAAGTAAGTAGTGGGGTTTGAACTTGTGATCTCAAAGTCACAAGGTGAGTTCCCCACCACCTTTACAAAGTAAGCTTGGTTAAAATATACGAATGACTATTTTTATGGTAGTTAAAATATTCGGTTTGTCATATACGAATGCCTATTTTTATGGTAGTTAAAAATTTGTGTAGTATAACTCAATTTTGAAAAATTGGATTTTTTTTTTTGGCAACGGCACAACAAAAAAAAGAAGGCAACGCGGGAAAGATTAAGGGGGTTTCTTCCCCTGATAGCCAAGATATGGGCTATCTTTATCCTTTCCTTCTCGACCTTCATACATTGGAAAAACATGGCAAAGTTGTTACAACAATTCTGATATCCTCAACAAGGCATCTTATACTTTTGTCCGCCTTTTCAGGGATTAGCAGACTTCATATTGCTAGCTCGCTATCCATCCACATAATAGTAGCCCTCTTATAAGATAAGGCTTCCTGTATGGCACTCCATATGGCTATCAATTCCGTATGAAGTGGAGAGTTTCAAATGACTGGTTCCGAGCACCCCTTATCTGTCACGTCTGCTTGCAGCACTCAACTTATGCCTGCTCTTATGATTCTATCCTTTCCCCTTTTCCAGGCTCCATCCGTCTAGACATGAACTTGCCCATTCACCTACTGATCATTTCCCACACTCCATTGAATTCTCTCTAACTCATTTCTTCTTTGGGAAATTCTCTCTAGTAACCCTGTGCTTTGGCTTATTGTTTATGGTAGACCAAAAAAAAGGCTAATATTACAAATAACCCTGTAACTAATAACCTTATTAACACGTGAAATTAATGACTGATTTCCGTTAATAACTTGGATTAAAACGTTAATGTTAGGGTACAGCTGTTACCCATGGTTACTTTTAGGGAAATTCTCTCTGGTAACCCTGTGCTTTGGCTTATTGTTTATGGTAGACCAAAAAAAAGGCTAATATTACAAATAACCCTGTAACTAATAACCTTATTAACACGTGACATTAATGACTAATTTCCGTTAACAACTTGGATTAAAACGTTAATGTTAGGGTACAGCTGTTACCCATGGTTACTTTTTCTTATCTCACATTGGAATTTAATAACCTAGCCTCCCAACTGTTGATGGTGATCATTCCAAAAAAACGCCACTCCTCTGATCTTTTTAGTCTTACTCTTTTCTCTGATCATTCATCTTCTACAATTTTTTGGAGGGGGAAAAACAAGTAAATTCATCTCTGAACTACAGAGAAATCTACGCTGAAACACAATTGCGAAGAAACAAAGTTGAAAGTGGGGTTTTTCAGCACTTCTACTGAATGTAAGTTACCATGTTTTTTTTCTTTTTGTTTTGCTTGTTGTAACCTAAATCAGTTCATGAAATTGATGTGCGTTGTTGCTTGGTGAATTTTGATGTTCAAAAATTCAATTTTTTTTGTCTCTTTTCTCGTTTTGTTTTGGACTTTTGATTTACAGTATGGCTTATAGTTTGGTTCTAAGGTTTCAATATAAGGGCAAAGATGTAGACATTGTTGTTGAGGACACTGATAAGGTTATGCTCTTAGACCTGATAATTGAGTACTGGGAAAAGGCTGAGGAAGCTAAAATTTTGACCCCTACTAACCCTAAATTTGAGTATCTTTACAAAATGAAACATGTTCAATTGAATGATGACAAAGACTTGATGACCATGATCAATAACTTACCTGATAAGAAGCTCATAAACATATGGGTAGGTGATGTTTCAAAACCAAGTAATATTGTCATGACAGCCCAGTCACTTAGGCCTATCCAGGCTAATGTTGATGGTGGTCAACCTTCTGGGTTAGGGAAGGGTAAGGAACCTGGTGAGTTGATGTCTTTTAGGAAGGGTAAGGAACCTATGGAAACTATGGAAACTATGGATGTGGTGTCTCCTAGGAGAAGTTTAAGACGTTTAAGGGAGCAGTGTGATAATGGTGACCACAATATCAACTAGTGTATAGAAGATAAGTGGTATGACATTGAGGTTTCTCCTGTCAAATCAAACTTGGGAGAAGGTAGAGGGAGAGGAAGGGTTATAGGTTTGAGAGGCAGGGGAGGCAGAGGGAAAGGGGATGGAAGGGCAACTGTGGTTGACTCCAATGAAATGGATTTAACACTGAGGAGGAGCACTAGGAACATAGATGTTGTGTTAATTCCCAACCCAAACCAAGACATTCTGACCTTACATAATGCAGAACAAACCTTGAACACATCAGACCATGGCAGTGGTACAGTTCAACACCCAAATCAAGGCTCTAGGTCATCCAAATCAAGTGCTATACCAGGTAAAAGGGTTCCTAGAACAACAACTAAGAGGAAAGGGATTGTATTCAATAATGGGAGTGATGTTTTGTCAAAGAAGAAGAAAGTTGGGAAGGGTGAAAGGAGTACGGGCGTATCTTCTAACCAAGACAGAAACACAGGTAATGACCAAAGTATGTGTCTAACTGGTATAGTGTGGCTATGTACAAGGTGACTTACTCAAGCAACATCAAGTCACTGCCTGACAATGAGCAGTGGCCAGATAATGACCTACCTCAGATGCAACCACCAACATTAAAAAGGGGTATTGGCAGGCCACCAAGAAACAAGAGGGAGAATAAGATGAACAAGCCAAAGGGAAAAGATCAAAGACTGTGAAATGTAGCAAATGCCATAATTTTGGTCATAATGCAAAGACTTGCAAAGGAGGGCTGACAAACAAGGAGCAAACAGTTGGAGTTCAAGTTGAACAGAGCAAGAAAAAACAGGCACAAAGAAAGACTAAGGTATGTGCATCACAGCCATCCACAATCATAACTCATGGAGAATCAAGCTCTCAGCCACAATCACTGCCATAGTCAAGCTCTCAACCACAGTCAAGCTCTCAACTAGCTACCAGAATTATGTCACTATCACAACCTGTGTAATTTATGATATATGTAACAATATAACATCAGTTTTTGGGTTTTGGGTCACTTTACATTTTGGACTATGTTCTTTGTTCATCAGTTGTTAACTTGTTATAAGTAGTTGTGTTAGCAAACTTAGCTCTTTTGTTGGCATTTTTTTGGAACAAGATCACTTAGAACATCAGTTGTCACTTTTTGGAACTTAGCTCTTTTGTTCTTAGTTCAACTGTTTAATCCATGGTATTATTTGCATACCTTAATGTTAATGATTATGGATTATTAATGATTGCAAAAAACATAATATAGGAGAAAAGACAATACTTAGATCAATATCATTTTATTATGGAACCATATGCTCTAACTTACTTTGATATAACAAAAACAACAAGAACAAAGTACAATATAACTGCCATCTTAAGTACGATTTTCATGTACTTCACAAAATCATCCAAAGTCTCCCTTATGACAGCTACATCTCCCTTTGAAATTCTTTGTTCATCTCCATTTCCATACCTTCCTATTTGTTCTTCATCTTCAATTACATCTTCTTCATTAATCCAAGAAAAAAAGGAACAAGATTTGCACTTATAATAAAGCCTACCCGGATTGTTCATTGAATTTGACACCCTGATTTCACATTTCCTTGAATAGCGACAGCGGCAAGATTTGATTCTCACCCATGTAACATTCCCAGAATTTGGTGCGAAGCAAGAAGAAGAAGAAGCACGAGCGGTAGCCATGAAATTTCTGTGGAAGAAGCAGCAGATGTTAGGGATAAATTAAAGAGAGGAGGGGGGATTTTTGGAGGGAGAAATGGGTTTGGTTTTGGAGGGAAATGATTTAGTAAGGGTAAGATTGTAATTACAGAGCTAGGTGTAATCAACCCTAACCATACATTAAAGTTTTAATCCAAGTTATTAACAGAAATCAGTCATTAATGTCACGTGCTAATAAGGTCATTAGTTACAGGGTTATTTGCAATATTAGCGTTTTTTTTGGTCTACCATAAACAATAAGCCAAAGCACAGGGTTACTAGAGAGAATTTCCCTTCTTCTTTTTTCTTCTATCTCATTCTGTTATGTGAGTAGCACCTTTGGGAGTTCCTTCTCCTCTCCTTCTCCTTCTCCTTCTCCTTCTCCTTCTTTAACATTCTGATCTTCCGTTTCAAAACGATTGCAGTTTCTAGAATTATTCAGTGGTTTGACTCCTTGTTATGAAAAAAATATCTCGTTCCCGTGCAGCCACATTCTCCAAGTTATAGCGACCAGAGCAAGAAGAGTCTCTCCCCCATCTTCTTTCAGGTTGAGGAAATAATTTAAATTGTTTTCCAGTCAATCGTGGAAAGCAATGTCGATTGTCTCATTTATCCTCAATCCCATATCTGAGCTTCTTCCGACTCTTCTTATGATCTCGCTGTCCCTGAATAGGTGATCGACCGATTCTTTTTCTTTATAGAGCACACGCTTATTGCTGTCTAGAATTATGTGCTCATTGCTGTCTAGAATTCTCTTCTTATTAAGGTTGTTTTATGTGGACACCGCATTGTTGCAGATTTTCCACACGAAGAGCTTGAGCTTCAGGGGGATTGGTTCTTTCCAAAACTTTCTCCAACCAGGAGGGGCCTGCCTAGTTCCTTGACCTTTTGTCAGCAACCACCAGTAGCCTGATTTTGTAGTATAGTCCCCATGCCTTGTGCCGTCCCAATATGTCTTGTCCACTATTTCAAAGTTGCTGATATGTGTTGCAAGGATTCTTGCAAAACAAGCATTGGATTTTGTCAAATTGGAATTTAAGAGGCCCGATTAAAAAGTCAAACCTATGTTAAATTTATTTGATTTGGTCGTTTATTCTACATATTTAGCCTAATCCAGTCACTCCGACCAGCTGCTTTAGAAAAATTCTTAAAAATAAACGTCCAGTAATATTTTGTCCTACTGAAAAAGATTTCAAAAAATATATTATTTACAAAGCAAAACGAGTCCAAGCAAAAGAAATATGATCCCTACTTATTTCGACTTGATCGTGCTCGTTAGTTCATCTCTAACAACTCCTTGCTTCACTTTTAATGTGTACCAAATTCAACAAACTTAAAGGCCCTTGTAAACAAACCCATTGCAAATACTGGACCTTATTCAAGAAGATATTTCTTTCTTTATCTTGTTAAGTCATTGCACAAGTTAACTAATCAATAGATGAAAAATATACTTGTATGTAAATAATGATTTTATGACTATCTAATATATTTTATTATCAAAATAAGTACGCAAAGACTATCTCATAATTGTAATTTTAGCAACAAAAATGTATTTGAACGTTTGAAGAATGAGATGAATGACACGATTTGAGCAGAGTGAAAAAGTGAAGAAAAAATTTATACCCTGCCAAGGTTTACGAGTATCCGTTTAATATAAAAACGGGTTTACATCCTTTTTCCAAGGTTGGATACATAATCTGCTAAAAGCCTAAAACTAAATAAATCGGTTCTATTACGAATTACCTAATTACTTGGATACAACTTTGCCGGTTGAAACTTTTTAATCACTCCCTATCTAACAAACTAATCTCAGCACACACTTCAAAAAAAAACCTATTTAGCTAAAGGTTGTACCAACAGTCATATCCTTATTAGATAATATACGAGTCATACTCGGGATTTTCAATCAAAGTGTTGGTCTAGCATGAAAGCAGTCGTCGTTTTTAGAGTTATATCTTAATGATTCTTATATTGCATAAATTCCTATCTTATTCACCTTCTTTTTCATTCTATAATCTATACAAATATATTAAAAGACGTTCCTAAAGAAGCCTACGTACCACGTGGCACTCTCCTCAAGCATCAAATATAAATGTCTTATGTCCATGTGAACTCCTCAATTAAAAAATATAAATATTGTGTAACTGCAAGGTATCGAACACGTGACCTTTGAAATGAAAATTGAGAGCTTAACCATCAATGCACTATCACTTTATTGTCTAATGTTTTAAATAAAATATGATAAAGTCCTATAATAATTATATTTAACTAAAAAGATTTAATCAAGTATTTAGATCTGTAAAACTCTTATTATGGTAGTAAGACGACCAAGACACTATTGATGACATATTGCCCTACCCCAATTTCTTTTAAGCTATTATTTTGGCAATAACTCTAAGGTTTTTTACTTATCACGTAATGACGTCAATTTTACAATTTATCACTAGACAAAAAAATACGAAAGTAACAAATGAATTATGAAATTTATGAATAATAACATATTTGTTTATTGTAATTGACCAGAGGCATCGCTTGGGTTAAAATACTAGTTCTAAATTAAAACTCCCTATCTTCATTTTATCTAAAAAGAAGGATGCAGAAGTTTAATAGATAAATAAATAAAACTATGGAGATTATTGTATTAAGTAGGAATTTTTATGATTTATAATCAATTAGATAACTCATAATAAAGTACTTCGCCATTTGCACATAAGCTTTTGGAAACATAAATAGTCTTTTTTTATGAAAAAAAGAGTTTATGACGCTGAAATAAAAAATATCTTTTTCATTTCTCATATTTCTAACTTTTATTCGATTCTTAATTTTTTTTACTCCCATTTTCTACTGTAATATCTCCTTTATCAATCAAGCCAAACATTTGGACACCATTATTTGATTAAGTTTAGTCTTGATCGGGTATTGCTATAAACTTGGCATAACAATAAAAACCAGATATATCTATTGATTATTGCTCTAACTGTGGCATAATAGCCCTTCAGTTGATTCCCCTTGTATGGGGGCTGTATAAGTTCCCTACCGGTCCAGTTAGACCGCCATTGACCGTCATGGTCGCCTCAGTTAAAGGAATCCCATTCTACTAGGTATGGGCTAAGCCTGATGCCTTACCGGTATCTATCACCTGGGCCATTGCCAAGTGGGCCTGGATTGATCCAGTACTTACTCAGTGCGCCTATGGGCCTAACGATTATTATCAAAAGAGGATAGAAATGTATCCAACCAATAGGAGCAGTGTCCTATCTTGCTAAGGACACTGCCGACTCCTATAAATACCCCCATGATCTGAGTCATAAGGTACGTTCACATACACTAATATACTCTACTTGAGATATCCCGACTTTACCCTGTACTGACTTAGGCATCGGAGGGGCGTTCCTCGGGTCAACCCCCAAGGTTAGTTTACGTGTTTTGTCTTGCAGGTTATCAAACCGGCTTGCTATACTAAGGAGATACCGGTTCACTCCCAAGAAATTATCCCATACCGGAACAATTGGCGCTAGAAGGAGGGGTGAACTATACCTTAGTCTTAAGCCACGATCCAACCAGCTTACTTACTCGCCTCATGGATCCTAAGCAAACTCCTGGGATGCCGGAAACGGATGAGAACAACAACGTTGTGGGGGGGGGGTGGACCTCCTGGTTTCAACACTCCTCAGCCGGTGGTTGGGTCCTCCAAACCACCAACCGACAAGGGTAAGAGGGCCACTGAGACCCCTCAACCTAACATATTCGAAGCTTTGCAACATATGTTCAGCCCTGAACAGCTTCGGAATGCTGCCGAAGTCTTCCAGGCCATGGCGAATCAGACTCCATCGACCGGTCGTGTTGGGAAGCTCCCCCTGAGCAGGCCACATAGTCCTGTGAGAAAGATGCGTTCTCTCGCAACTGGCCGACAGGGAGACCTTAGCCGGCACGATCAGGATCGGGGGAAAACTCGAAGACTCCCACAAAGCCTATGGGAAAAGAGGATGAAGAAGATCAACAGGACACCGAGATCCAACAATCATCCCGACCCCGGAGAGAAAGTGAATTTGCTCGGCTCAGAGCACCGGTATCACTTCGAAATTCTTCATTCTCCACAGCCATACTCGAGGAACCTATGGAGAAGATTAAAATGCCGACATGCAAGTACGACGGTAAAACCGACCCTGAGGACCACATCTCTGCATATGAAGGACACATGCTACTATACACCGACACTGATTCTGTGTGGTGTAAGGTGTTCCCTTCAACCCTAGCGGGCTTAGCACAAACTTGGTATAAAAGCATACCGCCGGCAACTATTTTTGATTTTCGGCAGCTCACATCCATGTTCGTGACACACTTCGTCAGTAATAAGCGATGGGAGAAGACTACCGGCGAGCTAATGTCCATCAAGCAGGGAGAGAAGGAGAGCCTAAGGGATTACATCGACCGCTTCAACTCTGAAGCCGTTACCATCCCCAGCTTGCAATAAGAGGTCGCAGTACTGGCACTGATGACTGGTTTGAAGGAGGGAACTGCATTCAGAAGTTAATACCTAGGCCGCAAAAAGTTGACCAGCTTGACCGAAGTCCTCAGAAAAGCTAATGAATTTATCCGGGGGAGAGGAGTTCGATAAGGCGGCAACCTCAAAGCGGCCCGAAGGAGACGGCAAGGAGGAGAGAGAAAAAGAGAAAGAGAAAGATAAAAACCGGAGAGATCGGAAGTCCGACAGCTCCAGAAGAAGGGAGGAGAGTAACTCAGTGCAGAAGGGCCAAGAAGGACGGCCAGACCGCTATCACAACTACACTCCCCTAACAATGTCCAGGGCCGAGATCTACGAGTTGCACAAACAGGATGACAAGTGGCAGCGACCCGGGAAGATGTATTATAAAGGCCGTGACAAATCCAAGTGGTGTGATTTCCACAGAGATCACGGTCATGTTACAGAAGATTGCAAGGACTTGAGAGACGGGATCGAAGACCTGATACGGAGAGGCTACTTCAAGCAGTATCAAGCGAGAACTGACCGTGAAGGGTCCCCCAAAGAAGAAGACGGCAAGAGAAAGTCCGTCAAAGAAAGAATTACGGAGATACATGTCATCTCAGGCGGCCCAGTCCATGGCGGAAGCATTCACGGTGCCAAAGCCAGTCTTAAGGAGGTAAGGCACCAAGTGAACTACAATAATACGGGCAAGTGGCCGGCACCGCCAACTATGCCATCCGTGTCATTCACAGCAGAGGACGCCAAGGGGATCATCTACCCACATGACGACCCCTTGGTAGTTTCCCTCCAGGTTTCTACGGCGATGGTTCACCGCATCCTGGTGGATGGCGACAGCTCCGCTAACATTCTCTTTATGCCCACGTTTGAAAAAATGGGCCTGGGGAGATCATGTCTCAAGCCGGTCTCTTATCCAGTAATTGGTTTCACAGGGGCTTCTGTCGTCCCCGAAGGCACCATAAAGCTACCGGTCAAACTGGGGGAGGGATCCCAGTCCAGATGTAACGCCCCGAAAATACATAACCTTAATCGTCAGCGGAAGTACAACTTAAACCTGTGGGTTATGGGCCCACTAATAAAATAATAGCCTAAAATGGCCTCTTAAACGTACAAATGTTCAATAGCAATTCATAATGATTACCCTTAATACAGAGGGTTCGAGATATCTCTAATAATTATTAGAGTCACTGCAATTTAATCCTTTCGGAGCATTACTGACATAACCGATCCTGCGCCTATCTTCAAAATACCTGAATAATTTCATAAAATAGGGAAAAGAGAAAACACAGAAAATAACCTAAAATGAGTTGAAAACTCAGTAACTTCACTCCAGCCCGTAAAAACAGTTTTAGTTCGTAAACATTTTCACAGATAAGCATACTTTATAGCACTTTAGCAATTATTAACAGAGAACATTATCATTAGCATTGAACAGTCTGCTGGCAAGGACCATTTACGTGACTTTAGTTCATCGGCAAGTACAGGTTTTGGAGAGAGCGTAACTTTCATAATTCATAACGTTAACAGAAGGCAAAAGCCACCGAGGATATTCATCCCCCATCAGAAGGTGGCATATAATGCCATAAATCGTAATAGAATTCCTCCACCTGTAACTCGCCTATTTACCGGATCAGTTCATGACTCCAGACCAGCAGAACCATTCACTTTCATTATCATTACTTATCAAACATCATATATTCTTAATTCGGAATCATCCATAAATCGTAAACAGAATCATAAACATGACATTTCATAACATACGCGAGCATCGTCACATCATAACGTGTCTCATCATGCAACATACAGATTGTAACACATAGTCATATCATCACGGAGTCATATTAACACATTTGAGCATATCATTACACATAACATATACGGGCATACATATATTGCTGGACATGAACGTTACCTCATACGTTATTCCTTTTCTTACTCTTTAAATATCGTCATAACTTAGCCTCCAAGAATCATCATATGTAATCTCCTCAAAGTCATAACTCTGCTCAACTAGGAGCAACGAAGAGTAGGGGAGCTCGGTCTCCGGCGAGGATAGAGCGATATAGCGAGGCAAAGCAGCAGCACCGCGATGACAGTGACAGAAGGTGGTGGTGCGGCGCGCGTCTGGTGGCGGAAGGAAGAAGACAACAAAAACAGAAAACTTCAGGAGGGCATAACTACTTGCTACGAACTCCGAATCGAGTGATTTTTGGGTCTAAATTCAATAACTTTTCGAGATCTACAACTTTCCTTCACAAAACTTTATAAATTCCGACTGTAAGAGTTAGATACTGGACAAATACAGTACGTGAGAGGAGAGAAAATGGGTGGTGGATGTGTGGTGATTTGAGGGAGGAAGGATGGCTATTTATAGCCATGGTTATGTTCTAATTTTTGTGAATGATGTTGATGGAATTGATGGAAAAATTGAATTTTGGGAGAGTTTGGTTTGGATTAGAATTTTTAATTGAAGTTGAGTTTTTGTATGCAAGAAAAATACATTTGAATTATAAATCCATGGTTGAGTTTTTGTGAGGGAAAAATGGAGATGGAGGAAAGAAATTAATTCTTCCTTTTCCTTTTTTTTTTTAAACTTTATTTCCTTCTATTCTTATTTGCTTGGAATGACAAAATGTCAAAACTTTGACTTCTATACCTTAATTGAAAATCATTCACTCAAAAAATTATGCAAAAAAACATAATTAGTAGCTAATAAAACGAGATTAAAGTTCGGGGTATTACACCAGAGACCTCTTGGTGGAATTCCTGGTAGTGGATGTGCCAGCCGCGTACAACGCCATCATAGGACGACCATTGATCCACGACGCCCAAGCTGTGGTGTCCACCTACCATCTAACGATGATTTACACATCGAACCTCGACAAGCCGAAAAGGTTGAAGGGGAATCAAGAGTCAGCCAGATCGTGCTACCTGACGGCTCTTAAAAATTCCAACCACAAGCGACCAACTGAGTCCCCGTCGTCAGAGAGGAAGAGACGGCGGGCTGAGAACAGAGTAAATAAAGATTTATCAATGGAGAACTTCGAGGGAAGGCCGGTAGACCTACCGAGACCTAGCCCGGAAGGAGAGAATGAGGAAGTTAGTCTCGAGCAGAGTAGGCCGGAAAGGACAGTTGACAGGCTAAAATCGTATCACCTAATCAAAAGTAATCCCAAAGTCCTCTAACAAATAGTAGTCAGGGAAGTAGGGTCGAATCCACAGGGATACAGTGTTCTTTTCCTAATTGTCGATGAAATCTAGATTATAAGGAACAAGTGTTTGTTTGTAATTATACTAAACTAGACAATAACAATATCAATAATATCAATAATAAAGAGTCTAGGGTGTAGGTTCACCAATGAACAATATTCCAGGATGAAACACAATAATCAATAATGAATAATGTAGTCAAACAGGTTGATTTCCTCTCTCGAGTCGAAATTAACCATAGAATGATATTAACAGGCTCTCGCAATTTATTAATACCAACTCCACCTATTAAAACTAGCCTTAATATCAAGTTTATACCTCTCGGCGCATAACCTAATATTGCAATACTATAACAATCAAATCTGGCCAAATCGGATTGAATAGAGATAATACATTCAATAGGAATCAACATACATCATCAAAAATCAATACTTTATAAACATCCCTTCATAAATATTCATGGATCCCCTTAACCCTAGAAATAAACTACTCAATCATAATTGGGGAAAACATACTCATGATGAAACAAGTAAACATGGTGAATCAATAATCAAAGATTGATTAAGAATAACAAGAGAAGAGAAGAAATACCAATGTAGAACCAATCTTGCAAAAGCCAAACTTCTATTGAAAATTCAATGTAAAAATGGCAAAGAGTAATACTAGGGTCCTTGAGTAATTAAAATGTGCTTAGAAAACTAAAGCTGAAGCTATAATGTAAAACCCGTCCTCCTTCAACCCTAAAAGGATAAGTATTTATAAGAAAATAAGAGTCAGCGCGACACGCGCTTAAAACTCCTTAAAAATCGCCCCGCCCGGGCTGCCGAGGCGGATCCCGCTCGGTCGGACGGTTGACAGGTCAAAACCCGTAGAAAAAGTAAAACAGCGATCCGTCCGGCCGGGCAAGATCCCGCCCCGCCAGGCCCGCAAGAAATACCAAAACGGCTCATTTTCAAAACTTCATAACTTTCTCGTCTCTCGTCGAACTTCAACGTGTGACTAGTCGTTGGAAAGCTCTTCAAGTCTACTTACCAACCCAATTGGAATAAATCCATTATCATTTGTGTATCAAAAGTTATGAGTAAAAGAGTATACAAGAGTCAGTTTTGGCACTTCTTTCAGCAATGCTTTGCTTCATTCTAGCCCAAATTCATCCCAGAGAGATGTTTTGTGATCCTCATGCAATCTACCTTCTTTATTCATGTATTCTTAACTCAAGATTAGCCAACCATAGTCTATTTGCATTAATATCACCTGAAATTCATCAAAACAAGCAAACGGAGAGCAGTATAGCCAAACTTGAGTAAATCATGCAAATATGCACCTAAATGCTCTCATTTGAACTTGAAATGCAACTTAAATGAACCTAAAATCTATGTATAAATATGACTCATCAAAATCCCCCAAGCTACTTGTCCTCAAGCAATAAGATATAGACATTGGAGAAGAAAAACACCTATAATATGAGACTACAATAGTGCCAAACACTCAACTGAAACCACGAGAGATATAGCCACTACACAAAATAAACATTGAAACAATATCGAACAAAGCCGCATAGCATATTATGTATCGTAATCAACTCTCCAAACATACCACAAACCATCTCCCCCAAGCTAGATTTAACTAAACCTGACAGACCTCACTATGGTCATGTGCACTCAAATCTCTCATGTGTTTAAGGGATAATAAATAACACTCAACCTAAATCAAGTCGACTCAAATGAAGCATATACTCTTTAACTTTGACCCTTTGACTCACTTTCTATGAAATAATATAACACATAAAGATCAAGAGGACTTTAAAGGGTAGTAACGAGGCTGCAGTCAAAGGTATGGAAAATAATATAGAATTTGTGGTGGAAAAACCAAGAAAGGGGAGCATCATGTAACTGAAAACATGACCAAAAAAAGGTCATAACAACTCCACGCAACAACCAACAATCTCCAAATATAACCAACACTTTGTTCATTCAAGAAATTCAAAAATAACCCTTTTTCTTTCACTTTATTCATAACTCTTTTTTTCACTTTTTTTTTCATTTTTCACAAACTTTCTTTTGATTTCTTTTTGTTTATTTTTTTTTTCAAACTTTTAATTCAATTTCCAAGCTCACTAAACATACTTTCCATCCAACTACACCACAAATCGAGCTTTATCATTCAATACTACCAAACCAAAACTAATACTCGCTCCCCTCAAGCAAGGCTTGGGACAAGAATCAAATGCGGTCAAAGCTTTATAATGTAGATATCAATTTAACAATGTCAGAAAGGCTCAATAGGGATAGAGAAAGGATAATATAAAAACAATAATAACTTTGTAGCTAAGATCACAAAAAAAAATGCCTCAATCATATCAAAATGTCTACACTATCACACATCAAAGAGTACCAATTCAAAATCAAGATAAATCCGACAACTGAGGAACTATTCACACATGAAAGAACAGAACTGACACGGATACGTCAGTTCATAGGCACAAAAGCTCACTTGGGTTAAGGTGTCTGCATAGTAAAGTTAAATCGAGCCAGAGAGAGATCAAACAATCTTACCACAAACAATCAATTCCAAAACAATCGTGCTACGAAGAATCATGAACAAGATGAATGACGCTTAGGAGGTGTAGTGAAATATCAACAAGGTTCTCAAAAAGTGCTTGCAATAGTCTCATAGATGCAAACTAACATGATATGAAATCTAAAATGAAAAAAGAAAAAATTCTAATGCAACTAAGAAAACAATACATTTTTTTTCGTTACATGTAAATTCCCGCCCCTAATGAGCGGTACAAACCATGTAACAATCCTACTAAAGTAATGAATCTAAACTAGGATGCAACTAACATGCACGAAGTGACATCCTTCCCCAAGCCGAACTTCACATTGTCCTCAATATGAACACTAAGAAGAACAACGAAGAAAAAGAAAAGGGAAGGATACAACTCACAGAAAAGGCGGATAATGAACATAGAGTGTGCCAAACAGTATTGACACTTCCACCACAACCAAAAGCACGTCACTTCAACCTCAATTAGAAGAATCCAATGCCTTGAGCAACTTATCAAATGCTCCTGCAAACATGTCACTAAAAACAAGATATGGCTTGATTGCAAGCACATCTATCTTCACAAACATAATGTTAGCAGGAACAAAATAAAAGTGAAGACAAGAAGAACCAAAAGAAAATGGAGAAAAGGAAGACAAAGTATAACTTTCCTGTATCTGTTGTGTAGACATTAGAGATCTCAAGGAAAGAATATCAACAATGTCAACTTGGCCAAATGTATCTTTTAATGGTGGCCCTTTTAGAAAATATGAGGGAAATAAAATAGGATGGGAAGAAACAAGATCAAGCCTTCTTGAAAATGGAATATGGGGACAAGAAATTTTAGGTTCAACCTCTATAGTTTCACTTACAATGTCACCACCCTCTAAAATAGGCTCAAAGTGGTTTGTAACTAAGAGTTTCTCCTCCACCAAAGCATTCATTCTATCCATATTTTTCTCATTCTCATCATTCCTTTCGATATCGGGAGTCATATAATCACCATTCTCCACTGATATGGCATTCTCAACACAATCATCATCATCATAGGAAAACATATTTTGGTCTCTTATTTGTTGAATGCCTGGAAATTGATTAACCATTAACTTCTGTTGGTCACACAATTGCTTAAGGCTCGCACTGAATTCTTAGTTGGACTCATTCAATTGTTTCAGTAAATCAAGAAGATCTGTAATACACTGTGATGATTGTTGTTGAGGATAGTTATGCAAGTCCAATTGGGGAGGGGAGTTCCAAGTATGGACATAAGATGCATAGGGAGCATATGGTAATCCATGATAATGTAAATTAGGATTGGAAGAATATTGATTATCATAAGATGCACAAAAATTAGAATTCGGATAATCAAAAGATGCATCATAATAAGGCACTTGACCATCCCAACAATTATAACCATATTGTCCCTGACAATCAGTAAAATTTGCTCCATAATGGTGATTCCACTCCATTATAACACAGTCAGAGGAGATTTAAACCAAAAAAAAATAAAAAATAAATATATAAAATTCTAAGGAACACGTGTTCCTTCGAATGGGGGTTAGTATAGACAAGGAATAATCTAGACTCTAAGACAATTAAAAATTAAACAAAACCGTTTCCCCGGCAACGGCGCCAAATTTTGACAGGCTAAAGTCGTATCACCTAATCAAAAGTAATCCTAAAGTCCTCTAACAAATAGTAGTCAGGGAAGTAGGGTCGAATCCACATGGAAACAATGTTCTTTTCCTAATTGTCGATCAAATCTAGATTATAAGGAACGAGTGGTTGTTTGTAATTATACTAAACTAGACAATAACTATATCAAGAATATCAATAATAAAGAGTCTAGGGCGTAGGTTCACCAATGAACAATATTCCAGGATGAAACACAATAATCAATAATGAATAATGCAATCAAACAGGTTGATTTCCTCTCTCAAGTCGAAATTAACCATATAATGATATTAACAGGCTCTCGCAATTTATTAATACCAACTCCACCTATTAAAACTAGCCTTAATATCAAGTTTATACCTCTCGGCGCATAACCTAATATTGCAATACTATAACAATCAAATCTGGCCAAATCGGATTGAATAGAGATAATACATTCAATAGGAATCAACATACATCATCAAAAATCAATACTTTATAAACATCCCTTCATAAATATTCATGGATCCCCTTAACCCTAGAAATAAACTACTCAATCATAATTGGGGAAAACATACTCATGATGAAACAAGTAAACATGGTGAATCAATAATCAAAGATTGAATAAGAATAACAAGAGAAGAGAAGAAATACCAATGTAGAACCAATCTTGCAAAATCCAAACTTCTATTGAAAATCCAATGTAAAAATGGCAAAAATGTGCTTAGAAAACTAAAGCTGAAGCTATAATATAAAAACCGTCCTCCTTCAACCCTAAAAGGATAAGTATTTATAAGAAAATAAGAGTCAGCGCAACACGCGCTTAAAACTCCTTAAAAATCGCCCCGCCCGGTCGGGTGGTTGACAGGTCAAAACCCGTAGAAAAAGTAAAACAACGATCCGTCCGGCCGGGCAAGATCCCGCCCCGCCGGGCCCGCAAGAAATACCAAAACTGCTCATTTTCAAAACTTCATAACTTTTTCGTCTCTCGTCGAAATTCAGCGTGTGACCAATCGTTGGAAAGCTCTTCACGTCTACTTTCCAACCCAATTGGAATCAATCCATTATCATTTGTGTATTAAAATTTATGAGTAAAAGAGTATACAAGAGTTAGTTTTGGCACTTCTTTCAGCAATGCTTTGCTTCATTCTAGCCCAAATTCATCCCAGAGAGATGTTTTGTGATCCTCATGCAATCTACCTTATTTATTCATGTTTTCTTAACTCAAGATTATCCAACCATAGTCTATTTGCATTAATATCACCTGAAATTCATCAAAACAAGCAAACGGAGAGCAGTATAGCCAAACTTGAGTAAATCATGCAAATATGCGCCTAAATGCTCTCCTTTGAACTTGAAATGCAACCTAAATGAACCTAAAATCTATGTATAAATATGACTCATCAACAGTTAAGATCGGGTCCGATTTGGCCGATAAAGTCAAAGTTAATCTAATCAGTCTGCTGAGAAGCAACGCGGATGTCTTCGCGTTCTCAGCGGACGAGATGCCGGGAATCGATCCCGCATTCATGGTACACCGGCTGAATGTCAGCGAAGACGTAAGGCCGGTGAAGCAGAAGAAGCGCAACTTCTCAACCGAGAAGAACGCGACCATCAAGGAGGAGGTCGATAAGCTGCTAGTGGCCGACTTCATTGAGCCTTGCGACTATCCGGAGTGGCTGGCAAATGTGGTGATGGTGAAAAAAGCCAATGGGTCCTGGCGGATGTGTGTGGATTTTACCGACCTCAACAAAGCCTGCCCAAAAGACTGCTACCCATTGTCCAGGATCGACCAGTTGGTTGACTCTACTAGCGGCCACGCGCTGCTAAGCTTCATGGATGCCTTCTTTTGGTACCATCAGATCAGCCTCCTGAAGGCAGACGGAAACAAGGCGGCATTCATAACGGACGCTGGGGTATATGCATACAAGGCCATGCCATTCGGCCTGAAGAATGCAGGAGCTACCTACCAAAAGCTAGTGGACAAGATATTCGCGCATCAGAAAGGACGGAATGTCGAAGTCTATGTCGACGATAGCATCGTCAAAAGCTTGACGGAGGAAGCCCACATCACGGAACTCGAGGAAACATTCGCAACTCTGCGAAAGTACCAAATGAAACTTAACCCCAAGAAGTGCGTACTTGGAGTGAGATCTGGTAAGTTCCTCAGCCTTATGGTTAGTGAGAGGGGAATAGACGCCAACCCTGACAAGATCAGGGCGATAAGTGAGCTGTCGGAACCCAAGAGTATCCGGGACATCCACAAGCTGACCGGCAAGATGGCGGCATTAACAAGATTCGTCTCCAAGTCGGCTGAGAAGGCCTTGCCGTTCTTCAAGGTTCTGAGAGGGAACAAGAAGTTCGAGTGGGGGGATGAACAGAGACAGGCCTTTGAGGCCGTTAAAGAACATTTCAAGCAACTACCAACTATTACCCGACCCGAGATGGGGGATAAGCTGCAGTTATACGTCTCGTTGTCGGCTAGAACGGTAGCAGCAGTATTACTGGTAGAAAAGGATAAGTTGCAACATCCTATATATTTTGTGAGCCATGTCTTGGCTGGGGCAGAGCAGAGATACGAATTGCTGGAGAAGATGGCATACGCCGTACTGATAGCGGCAAGAAAACTTCGACCATACTTTGACTCACACACCATCCAGGTGCTCACAAACCAGCCATTAGAGAAGGCACTCCATAAGCTAGATACAACCGGTAGGATGCTGAGATGGGCAATAGAACTGTCCGAGTTTGATATCGAGTATTGGCCATGAACAGCTATTAAGGCCCAAGTTTTGGCCGACTTCATCGTTGAGACCACCAGCGACGAAATTGAGGGACTAGCCGGCACATGGCATATATCTGTAGACGGCTCAGCGGCCCAAACAGGGGCAGGTGCCGGGGTGGTCATGACATCCCTAGAAGGGGACACATTCGAATATGTCGTCCGCTTTAAGTTTAAGGCGTCCAACAACGAGGCGGAGTACGAAGCCGCAATAGCAGGAATCAGCTTGTGCATAGCGTCTGGAGCAAAGAAAATACGGATGAGAACGGATTCCCAGCTCATATCAAGCCAGATCGAGGGCACCTACGAAGCCAGGGAGCCGGTAATGCAAAAATACCTTCAAAAGGTAAAGCAGATAACGGCCTCACTACAGAGCTTCGAGGTGGTACTGGTCCCTCGAACAGATAATATGGCAGCTGATGCTCTCTCCAAGTTAGCAAGTTCCAGCACCACCGATCTCAAGCGCAGCGTCATGATAGAGATGCTGCCGGAAAGAATCATAGAGGCCGCTAAGGCGGAGGTAAACGAAGTCATCCAGAAGAAGGAAGGGTACGACGATATACTGGCGTACAAGCTGACTGAAAACTTACCCACCGATAAGATGGCGGCCAAAAAGCTGAAAAGAGAGACTCTCTGGTTCTGTGTCTTCCAGGGTCAACTGTACAAGAAAGGTCTTTCACTCCCACTCCTGAGGTGCGTAACGGCCCACGAGGCCACGAAAATCATTGAAGAAATCCACAAAGGAGTATGTGGAAACCATATCGGTGGAAAGACACTGGCACTGAAGGCCCTAAGGGCCGATTTCTACTGGCCGACAATGTTGACGGATGCGCATGCATACGTGATGAAATGCAACAAATGCCAGAGGTTTGCACCAGTCATACATCAGCCGGCAAATGATTTGCAGCCGATCCTGAATCCAATCCCTTTTGCTCAGTGGGGGATGGATATCATAGGACCATTCACACCAGCCTCAGAAGGAAGAAAGTTCCTAATAGTCGGAATTGATTACTTCACAAAATGGATTGAGGCTGAACCAACTGCAAAGATAACGGCTAATCATGTTCGGAAGTTCATCTGGCAAAACCTCATCACAAGGTTCGGAATTCCTATGGGAATAGTCATGGACCATGGCGTCCAGTTCGACTGTGGGCCGATAAAGAACTTCTTGAACTCGTATGGCATCAAGTTCGCATACTCATTCGTGTGTCATCCCCAGAGCAATGGCCAAGCCGAAGCCGCCAACAAGCAAATCCTAAACGCCATCAAGAAGTTGGATGATTTGAAGGGTGCCTGGGTCGACATGGTCCCGGCAGTACTATGGTCCAACAGGACCACCGAGAAAGAAGCAACAGGGGAGAACCCGTTCAGGCTGGCATTCGGGGCCGAGGCGGTGTTACTGGTCGAAGTCGAATTGCCTAACTGGCAGATCCTGAACTACGACCCGAAGCTGGATGACAAACTACACCGAGAAGACCTCGATCTCTTACCAGAAGTTAGGCTCACGGCAGAGCTCAAGTCGGCAGCATATAAAGATCGGATATGCAAAGCCTACAACAAGCGGGTGAGAAGCCGGCCGATCGAGAAGGAGACTTAGTGCTCAGACGTACAACGGCCACTAGAAAAGCTCATGCCGAAGGCAAGCTGACGGCCAACTGGGAAGGACCATATCTCGTGAAAGAGGAAATAGTGCCAGGAGCTTACCGGCTGGAAGATATGTCGGGCAAGCCGCTGAAGAACAATTGGAAAGCCAGCGTGCTCAAAAAGTATTTTGTTTAATCATGTTTCTTAGTCTAGTTACATAGCAAGAATAAAACGGCATTGTTGCCAATTTCAGCATTACTTAGTACTTTGGCTGTAAAGCTTGAACTAGTGATTACCCATTTTTAATAAGACAAATTTAATTGAACATCTTACGTGTATAAATTATGGATCTGCCGTTAATGACCTTCATGGATCTGCCGTTAAGGAATACCGAAGTAATCCATAATTAAGTCCCTTGATAGTCAATGACCTACGTGGATCTGCTGTCATAGGAGGGAAGAAAGAAGCAAGTTCCCTGGCGATCAATGACCTACGCAGATCTGCCATCAAGAGAAACTAACAATGTCAAGGCTCATGACGGTCAATGACCTAAGTGGATCTGCCAACCCAAGAAGTACATTACCGGTCAATGACCCTCGCGGATCTGCCGGCATGAGAATATCTTACCTGAAAATTGGTCAATGACCCTAGCGGATCTGTCGGAATAAAATAGTAAAATAAAACTATTTACCAGTCTACGAACCTGTGCGGATCTGCCAATATGGTAAAAGAAAATAAACGAAGAAATAAATAGCAAGATAAATTACACAGCCGACACTAGAGTTGGTAAAATAATAACTTCCATTAATGTCAAAATCAAATTTACATCCTAGTCTAACCTAGGCATAAAAGAAAAAAGGAAGTTCAAAATATAGATCGGCCACATACGGCCCGACCGGGAACAGTGATAAAAAGGAAGGTGGAGACCTAAGCTAAGCAGCTTAAGAAGAGGGAGCCTTGCCGTCATCGGCAACCGCTTCAGGCTTTGAACCATCAGGGCTCTTGTCAAGAATGACGACATTATCAGCCGGATCAATCTTGGCGCCTAGGTCAGCTTGTTCCTTAGCAGTCTCCGGCTCCTCCTCCTCAAACTCAGCACGAGGGTCGGCGTTGGCTATATCAGCTTCCGTCACCCCAAGATCCAGCTCCTCATTCTCCACCGGGATCTCGAATTCTCGACGTCCATGGGCCTCCTGCACCTTGCTCCAATCCAAATCCGGAAAGGTATGCCGGGTACACCGCATAGCGGCGGCCCAACCCCCATTGTACCGGTTGGCTAAGCGATGAACGAAGTCAACAGACCGCCGGTATTCGCCGATGGCATCAGCCTCCCGGGCCTTTGACTCCTGAAGCTGCTCCCTCAGCTTCTGCAGTTCAACGTCCTTGTTCTTCAGAGTGACAGTGTTGGCTTTGTTGAGGACATTGGAAGATTTCAAGTCAGCCCGGGCCTTGTCCAGGTCGGCCTTCACATTTTTCAGCTGATCTCGCTCAGTGACGGCAGCTAAAAGCTCGGCCTCCTTAGTGGCCAGCGCCTCCCTGGTAGTCTTGTGGCCATCTACCTCGCCGACATAGGCGGCCTGGTAATATCGGTAGAGGTCACAAAGCTCCTTCCCAGAATATGCAGTCTGAAATGGATAAAAAAAAAAGAGTTAGAAAAACGAAAACACCAAAAAAGCACCGGGATATAACTTGGTGAATAAATGAAGAGAACTTACCACAGCTAAGTTGTGTGCGTGCACAGCGGCAGCAGCGTGGACCTGTTCCACCGGCATGTCAAATTTCAGCTGGAAGCCTTTTAACAGCCGGTAGCCCAGGTTACCACCTTCCAGAGGGCGGTCGAGCAGCAAAGACTCATCGTCCAGGACGTTGAGCTTGGGTTTGAATAGCTCGCCATCCCGGACTGGTGACCGGGTCCATCGCTTCCGGAGAATTTCCGGTATGTCTACGTCAGGTTGCTCGATGAACCCCTTCTTGCCCATATCAGCAAACTTCCGGAGCTCCAGAATCATGTTGGGCAGGGTTTGCTGCTTGTAAATCTTCGGCCGCAAGGACGAGGTCCCGACCGCCGCCACTCGCCCCTGGGGCTCCTTGTCACCCCCCTGGATCACAGGGTCGGTAGTGCCCTTGGCGGTTTCTTTGGGAGGAGCCCTCTTTCGTGGCTCCTTATCAGCTTGAACCTCCGTTTCCTCTTCTGAGGAATAGTTGGAGGTTGCTTGCCAGCCGATGGAGACGCCTTTTCCACCACATGGCCGCTATCTCCGCCATCGCCACGACCGACTCCTCGGCCAGTCTTACCACCCCGGCCTCCGATGCTGAGGGGGATAGAAGTATACTTCTTGAGAGGCTTTGGAGGCATGTTGGATATCGGAATGTAGTTCTGGTTGAGGTGAAGAGCTTGCCGATTTAAATGCTAGCGGCCTGTAAATAGGAAGACAAGCGCATGCCAGCAATAAAACAAGGGGATCATCTAAAATAATTACCGGTATAACGCTTAATTACTAGTGGGTTAAGATTTGCAAAAGCCTAAAGCAGAAAGAGGCGCGTTGCCTAAAATATAATTGGCGTGAGGAAGCCAAATGAGAGGCACCGGAACAGGTTTCCCCCCTTGGGGACCCGGCTTTGAAGAGGCCTCGAAAAAGTTGAAAGCCTCTAACTCCCGGCGTGTCAAACGCCTGTCAGGGATGTGCTCCATCCTTGGACGGGGTTTTGTCCAATACCGACGCAGAGGAAAATTGTCCGGCACTCGAACCCAAAAGAAACGGGGATGCCAGTTCTTCAAGGACGTCAGTTTAGGATACACCGTCAGCTTTTTCGGCTTGGTGTACATTGACATCCATCCACCTTGGCCGAGTTCCTTCTCGGCCTGTGATCTCTTCCTCTTGCCTTTCCCCTTGCCCTTGGCGGACCCATCTTCCTTTATCCAGTGAAGCTTCCGGAAGAGGTTCAGGGTTTCCGAAAACCTCTTATACCGGACGGTCCAGGCATAGCAAATTAAATTACGCCATGATAACGGCGTAAGCTAGGATAAACATATATTCTAGGCCTTAAAGATTTTGACGATGAATGGTCGAGAGGAAATCTGAGACCGAAGTCCAGCATATGAGCATACACTGCCACATGGTCTGGCGGACAGTCAGTTACGCGGGAACCCTCAGACGGCATGACCAGTTCGTAGCCATCCGGAAATGCGAAGTACTCCGCTCCTTTACGACAAAAATTATTATTTAATGCCATCCTTCTCCAGCTCTTGTCGATTTTAACAAATGAAGGGCTACCGGCCTCGCATGCCGGCATGTAAAGATCGTCCAGGGTCTCATTATCATCTTCTGGTATGACTTCGGGAGGATCCTCGTCATCATCGGCTTCCAGAGATACCGACTCCTCGTCAGACATCATATCACGCAGGACGCTATCCCCGTTTTCAGAAGCAATGGAGGAAACTTCATCTTCCTCCCGGCCGAATTCCTCTCCCATATCGTCGTTAGATGAAGGAGCAGGTGATGCTCCCTCTTCCAACGCCTCCGCCGTTTTGGAAGATGAGGTTTCATCAGGGGGATTTGTAGAGGTACCGGCAAGGTAGGGAAACAGCAGCGGGGAGCGCTCAGCTATCCCCAGCATGGTACCGTACTGGCCGGATACCGGTACTCCTATGGCCTCTCCGAAAGCCCTAATGGCGGTAAGGGGAGAAGCATGCAGCGTTGGCTCTTCAAGAGTCCTACCGGAAGTACTACAATCATTACCGGATTTACTCCTACATTCATTGAGAGGATTTGCTACCGGTGAGTTACTAGATACGGTAGGGCTAGAGGCTTTACTTTCAGAATTAAAGTCGCTATCGGTTAAGGATTGGGGGTTTTTAGAAACATTTTGAGAATCAGAATTGGAAGACATTATCAAAAGCAGAAATTGAGTAAGAAGAAAATATGGGAAATACCTGGAAAGAAGAAAAAGGGCAGAAGTTGGCACCGAAATCAACCGGTAAGAATGGTTGGTCACAGCTCGGAATGTCACGACGAAAGGCTGGTAGCTGGATGATGATAGGTCTCAGAGAATGTGATGAGAGTAAGCGCTTGAAAGTTTGAAAGCAACGTGAAAGTGGGAAAATGCGCTTGGCCAAACACTATTTATTGAGAGCTTCATGGCTCGGATTAAATGACGTTTCGTCTTCCCGTCCCGATCATGCCACGTGTATTTTGAGCTCAGAAACAGCTGTGAACAGCTACTGACACTCTAGTCAAATCATCACGAAGATCAAGGCGACGATTCGTATTCTGTTAACTAACCCCATTTCCGAAATCTCTTAAAACCCCCTCAGGATGAAAAACATGATTTTCATACCATCCATAACAGCTCAATGGTGAATAAGCAGGGTATGCATGTACCAGACATACCGGCTTGGGGCTAGTTGTATGGGGGCTGTATAAGTTCCCTACCGGTCCAGTTAGACCGCCATTGACCGTCATGGTCGCCTCAGTTAATGGAATCCCATTCTACTGAGTGTGGGCCAAGCCTGATGCCTTACCGGTATCTATCACCTGGGCCATTGCCAAGTGGGCCTGGATTGATCCAGTACTTACTCAGTGCGCCTATGGGCCTAAAGATAATTATCAAAAGAGGATAGAAATGTATCCAACCAATAGGAGCAGTGTCCTATCTTGCTAAGGACACTGCCGGCTCCTATAAATACCCCCATGATCTGAGTCATAAGGTATGTTCACATACACTAATATACTCTACTTGAGATATCCCCGCTTTACCCTTTTCAGACTTAGGCATCGGAGGGGCGTTCCTCGGATCAACCCCCAAGGTTAGTTTACGTGTTCCGTCTTGCAGGACATCAAACCGGCTTGCTATACTAAGGAGATACCGGTTCACTTCCAAGAAATTATCCCATACCGGAACACCCCTATTTTTGGTTTCTATATAATTGTAGATTATATTTGTTTTTTTTCCAATTTTTGCCTTACTTTGTGAAAACATAATAACTCTTAGTTGATTTATGTGTTGTTATGATATCATTCTTGCACTCCCAACATCGTTTCATTATTTTGTCATGAAAAAATTGTATCAAATCATGACATGCGTCATCCATGTACTCTATTTTAGTATGTAGAACATCATGAAAATTTTTGTTTTGCGAATGTAATACTTTAATCATATATTCCCTTTAAGATTTTCTAGTTAATTTAGGTCAAGAAACTAAATTTTAAGTCGGCTAAAATATACCATAAAAATCTTTTTACTTATTACTTCCTCCATTCCATTATTCATGTAACATTTGCGCATAAATTCTCACCATTTTATAGAGGAAAAAGTCACGTCTGATCTTGTTTGATTTATTTTAATGTATATTTCATCTTTTTTTTAACTTGCAACATTTTTATTAGCAAGTTGCATACTACTTGCAACATTGACATTTTTGGCAATTTATTATCTCTTAAGTCCTCCTAGCACATTAAGTCTTATATATCTCTCTTTATATTTACCTTTCCTAAATCCTTGTATTTCCTCCGTTTCTTTTCAAATGCAACAAATGCACTTTTTCACTATTCATACTTATTAATTTGACTAAGATTTGTGATTTGTATATAATGAAAAACATAGTCAAGTGAGATCTTGTTAGATTTGTCGTGTGATATACTTTCGTGATATGTAATATTTTTAATTTTTACTTTATAGATATTTGTAATTAAAGTACTTGTTAGAGTTTCTATAGTATATGTACATGTGTTATGTTATGTTTGGGCTCATGTTTGTATATTAGTATGGGTTGGCCCACGTTATAGCTTCATGCATTTAGGGTTGTATATAAACTCTAATCTTCTTTGTTAATAGCAGCGATGCACAAAATATATTTGCCCTACCTTACATCAACTGCACCGTTTACATTGGCATCACTAGTGGAAAAATATGGAAGGGCTGCGGTCAAAACAGCCCTAAGGGCTGCGTTTTTTGGCCTAAACCGCAGCCCTTCATATTCGGAATTTTTTATAAAAAAAAACTGCTAGCCCAGCCAGCCCAACACCCCCCACCCCAGCCCCGCCCCTGCACCCCCACCCCCGCACTCCCCGCACCCCCACCCCCGCACCCCCCACCCCAACCCCAACCCCGCCACCCCGCACTCCCACCCCACCCCCCCCCCGCACTCCCCGCACCCTCACCTCCACCCCAGCTCCCGCCAGCCCTGGACCCCCACCCCACCCACCCCATGCCAACCCCGCACCCCCACCCCAGCCCCTGCACCCCCACCCTATCCCACCTCCCGCACTCCCCTGCAGCCCCCGCACCCCCCACCCCACCCACCCTCTCGCCATCTTCAACCCCCTGCTGTCATCCCCTCCACCCACCGCTGCCCCCCCAGCCCCCACCTTGCACCCCACCATGGCAGCCCCCCCGCCCAACACCTCCCTTCGACACAAAAAAACCCGATCAAATTGCAATATATGACAAGTTTTTCAACGTAATAATTAAATTTAAATATATATATTTAATAATGTAAAAAGTGTAAAATTGATGCCAACTAGTAGATCTAGCTAATTATATCGCGAAATCCACCAAAATGTATCATAATCAATCATCACAAAGGTAGGACGCCAACTTATCCCGAACTTCATGTAATTCCTCCATGGTGAAGGCCCTCAAACTTGGTGTGTTTTTATATATAAACCTTGCAAAACAACCAAGGAAAAAACACATAATATAAGAATTCAATCATTTACCGTAGTTAGTAGTTCTAAAAACGACATATACCTTCCCGAAATTCAATCAAAAACAAATGCAAGCCTAAAACTCTGCACACTAGTTATATTATACCTCATATTATCATGTAAAAAAATAAATTGGAGTTAAATGACCCGAGAAATAGGAATTGGACGCGAAAAGGCGAAAATAGGCCTAAAATCACATTTACATTCCGAAATTCAACCAACAACAAATGCAAGCCTAAAAATCTGCACAATAGTTACATTATACCTCATATTATCATGTTCAAAAAGAATTTGGGGTTAAATGACTCGATAAGTACGAATTGGACGTGAAAAGGCAAAAATAGGCCTAAAATGATCTTTTCGTTCCCAAAATTCAACCAACAACAATTGCAAGCCAAAAAATCTACACAATAGTTACATTATACCTCATATTATCATGTTCAAAATAAATTTGGGGTTAAATGACTCGATAAGTACGAATTGGACGCGAAAAGGTTAAAATAGGCCTAAAATGACCTTTTTGTTCCTAAAATTCAACAAACAACAAATGCAAGCCTAAAAATCTTCACCCTAGTTATATTATACCTCATATTATCATGCTGAAAAAGATTTTGGAGTTAAGTTACTTAAAATCTAAGAATTGGAAGAGAAAAGGCTAAAATAGGTCTAAAATGACATTTACGTTCCCGAAATTCAATCAACAACAAATGCAAGCCTAAAAATCTACACAATAGTTACATTATATCTCATATTATCATGTTCAAAAATAATTTGGGGTTAAATGACTCGATAGGTATGAATTGGACACGAAAAGGCGAAAGTAGGCGTAAAATGACCTTTTCGTTCCCTAAATTCAACCAACAACAAATGCAAGCTTAACAATGTACACACTAGTTATTATACCTCATATTTTATATGAAATGCATCAAAGTACCATGTTTTAGGGTAGAATGGGGTCATTTTTTGCAAATATGCATGTGCTACTTTGGTTTCTAAACCAATTAATACCTATTACCAATCGATCTAATATAAACTAACATATACTAATAAGTTACATACCTTTTGAAGATCATCGACGTTAGTGCAATGGTTGATGATATCGAACATGTACCTCAGCACGTAATAGCCACATGTAAGTCCATCATCTTGTTGCGGACACTAAATGTTCACCAAAGGATGCATCCAATGACATTCATGTTAGATGTGTAGTATGTGGCGAAAAGTGTTTCTATATAAGGACAAACAAATTATTCATGTTACCTCGACTGATATCCAAGCAGGAGCTTTTGGTGCTCGAAGTCCTGTTGCACTAATATGCTTCATCACACTACATCAATACATTATTATAAGATTAGTTGTACTAACTGTTTATATATATATAGATGATGAATAATTTATAATATTAATAAGTGCGCATATATTGAGTTTCGATTAGGCTACCTATTTAACAATGATTTGATTAGTAAGGACCGTGGTGGTTGTCGACGCAAAGAATCAAAGTGGTAGACTTCGTTATGTGACAAATATATCGCAAGCAGTGTCCAATGAGCCCTACAACAAGAAAATATAGTTATTATTAATCATAGAACAATTAATAGGTGAATTTAATTATCGAATAATAAAAGTAAAGCGGGTTTAACAAGCATACTGTTCAATATACGGGACAAGGATGATATGATGATATCCAAAATGAGATGATGCTTTGAAACTCATATCGAGATACTCTTTCACTTCGGCTTTGTTTTTTAAGCAATTGTCATCTCGTATTATGTTTGGACATAACCAACCAAACATTGACTCACTTGATGTTGTAATCAATTCATTGTATAATAACCTGAGAAATCATATTGATTAAAAGTAAACTTACTTATTATGGAAGTTGAATTGAAAACTACTTAAGGCATATGTATATGTATATTTAATTTATATACTTATGTATTACCTCATGAAAGTTTGTATCATGGAAACATTCAACTGTACCCCACATAAGAATTCTTTAATATCGAGCTTAGAAATGAATGTCGATGTCTCCTCAAAGTAGTGGAATTGTTGCGCCCCCAAAGGAACCTCTATTGTACTATGATCGGGTAAATCGCTCAGCGCACTCATGTAACCAATAGCATGGAATACTAAGGCCTCGCACCACCTCTGGCTCGATAGTAAGTGGATTCTTTGTCATAGAAACATTTCCCTTCAACACATTTCGTTCACCTTCATCACGTAAACTTGCCTTCTTATCAGGTGAACATGCCTTCTTTGCCTTGCTGTCATGTGAGCCGACCTTTCCCCAAACCTAGTAATTAGTTAAAGGTAAAGATATTACTGACTATCATAGGAACTATAAAAGAAAACACGCATATATATATATATATATATATATATATATATATATATATATATATATATATATATATATATATATATATATATATATATATATATATATATATGTATGTTAATCATTGTACCTCATCTAAAAACCGCACCAATGCACGCGGCCATAGAACATAACTGCCAAGGGCATCATTCAGTAAATGTAGACCAACTTCTGGCTTCGGCAGCGGAAGAGGTAATTCGTCGAAACCAGACACAATTTCATTAAGGGTGACCACATAGTGATTATATCCACTAACTGGTTATGCAATCGTACTAGGTCACTAGGGGGTTGTGCATGGCCATAAGCTACCAGAATGAAACTATCATAATCATCTCCTCGAGCTAATAGTTCCCATGGTGTCTCCTCCTTAAAAAAAACTACATTTATAGTTAGTCTATGAAACAACATTATTATAGTAAGAATTTCATGCATTTAAGAACAATAGTTGTTTAACAAAGCAAAGGGATTAAGTGATTACCTTCAACTCGGGTACTACAGGTGGATCAGGTAAAGGTATCATCTGATCAATAGATTTCGTGGATAACTAGTCGGCTGGCTAGGTGTAATATCACTACCCTTCTTGAATGCAGCAAAATTCGGTAAACCCATTTGCTCCAAAATGGCGTTGAAGTTATGTGTCATCTCCTCCCTGAGCTCCTCCCAAATTGCAGCTTACATAGCCTCCACATCTACTGACGCTGCCGAATTCACACTACTTACACTTGATTTTGTCGCTGTAGTGTTTTGATCACCATATACCTTTCTCAAACCGAGGCGGACACCTCCTACGCCCCTCACGCGTCCACTGTGGTCCTCTCCTAAAGTTTCATGCAATGCATCAATGTGTCCTTTAGGAGTGAACTCACCAGTTGCCTCTTTTTCCTTCAAGCCAATCTATATAAGGATAAGAGAGAAATGCTCGTGAACGCAAAAGTTATATTTATATATACCTTATATAACCATTTTTTTGTACTTACAATGGCGTTGGCTATCTATTCTGTACCGGGATCAGGCAAGACTCTTTTTCCCTTTGGATCAACCCCATGCATCGAACACCACCAATCGAGGACTCTATCTGTTGCTGAGGCTGTGCAACTGTCGTCGTAGAGCTAGTCCCCGTTGCTGTTGTCGACCCTAATGTGGGGTAATGGCAGAACATCCACTTCTCTCTTGCCTCATTGTACGAATGAGCACCCAAATGATGATAATACTTCCTAGCTTTTGCACTCGCGCTACTTTTCTCACGACTTGCCTAAAACACACAATTATAAACAAAGGTTAGGTACGGTATTATACAATAATACTAGAGCTAAGTGTAGTAAATCTTAATAAAATATTCTAACAATAGCTTGTGGGGTTGTTTTTTTGCCAACAAATGATTCCCACTCTTCAGGTTTGATAGTTTTCCATATCTGAAATGGTAATTTGGAGGGTTCAGATGATGTTTCCGGTGAAGCCTCAAGACCGGATGGTGTTTCTCCGCCGTAGATGTTCTTCTTCTTTGTACCTACTACTTTCCTCCGCTTAGTGATCCACCCAGACACTAACTTAGCCTTGAAATCTTTGAATCTCTGGGCAACCGCGGATAGAAATACATTTTTATTGGCTTCATCATCTTCGATATTGAATTGATTCTAAAAAAACGGAGTTCACAAATTAGTTTTCGCAAATGTTGTAATATATATGCTATCAGTAATATTACACATATATTTAACTAAATAATTAAGAAACTAAACGTTATTTTACGTGAAGCTTACCATAGTATCTTCCCATAGACACCGCTTCAACCCCTCGGGCACCTCTTTCCATGAGTGCAGAATGGAGAGTTTATGCATGTAGATGCCAACTTGCATGCCATACTGATGACGCCACTTTCCACAAGGTTGACCCATATTATCGTACTCCAAAATCATATTTGTGTGTTTCCCTAGTGACTTTGTAGGTCCCCTTCTTTTTCTCTTTTTCGTCGCCAATGACTTCCTAGACATTTGTGCATTTAATTCTTCACGGCAAGGTCGAGCCAATTTACCCCGTTCCTTTCTCGCATCGAAAGACTCATCCTCGGTAGTGTGTTCAGCACTCGTGCTGTTATCCGTATGCACCTCCGCCATGTCCCTGAAATTGTACAAATATACGCATTAATATACATAAAACTTAAGATAAAAAAAATTCACATTGGCACTAAGGGGGGGAGTGCAACAAAGGGGGGAGGGTATGTGTGCGGGGAAGGGGTCTCGTGCGGGGAAGGGAGGGGTCGTGCGGGGGAAGGGATGGGACTGTGTGCGGTGGGGTCTGTGTGTAGGGGAGGGGAGGGGTCTGCGTGCGAGGGAGTGGAGGGTGTGCGTGCGGGGGAGTGGAGGGTCTCGTGCGGGGGAGAGGAGGGGGGTCTGTGTGCAGGTGGGGTCCGTGCGGGGGGGATCTATGCAGTGGGAGGGGTCTGGGCGAGGGGAGTGGAGGGGTCTGTGCGGGGAGGGGGGTGTTTGTACAGGAGAGGGGAGGGGGCGGGGGGGGGGGTCTGTGCGGGGAGGGGAGGGCTTGGGGGAATTTGTGCGGGGATGGGATGGGAGGGCGGGGGATCCAGACAGGGGAGGGGAGGGGTCTGTGCGGGGGAGGGGTGGGCCGGGGGTGGGGGTCTCGTGCGGGGAGGGGGAGGGCTTGGGGGGAATTTGTGCAGGGGAGGGGAGGGCTGGGGGGATCTATGTAGGAGAGGGGAGGGCTTGGGGGGAATCTGTGCAGGGGAGGGGATGGGGATCAGTGGGGGAGGGCTGGCATGGGCTTGGGGGGTGGCAGGGGCTGGCAGAGGTAGATACTAACCCCTGCCCAGCCCTCCCCTGCACAGGGCCCCCTACCTGCACGAGACCCCCCCAAGCCTCTAACAGCCCTCTCCCCCACTGCTCCCCCTCCGTACAACTTCCCCCCCTTTCTTTAAGCCTTTTTGTTTCCCAATTTAATTTACATGAAAATTTGTGCACAAAAACCTATGTAGTTTCATTGTACCTCATATTGGCATATGCAACAAAAGTTTGGAGTTAGATCAACAAAAATATTAAAAAAATGACGCGAAAAGGCAAAAATAGGCCTAAAATGACCTTTTCGTTCCCCAAATTCAACCAACAACATATGCAAGCCTAAAAATCTACACAATAATTACATTATACCTCATATAATCATGTTCAAAAAGAATTTGGGTTTAAATGACTCGATAAGTACGAATCGGACGCGAATCGGCCAAAAAAGGCCTAAAATGACCTTTTCGTTCCCGAAATACAACCAACAACAAATGCAAGCCTAAAAATCTACACAATAGTTACATTATACCTCATATAATCATGTTCAAAAATATTTTAGGGTTAAATGACTCGATAAGTACAAATCGGATGCGAATCGGCAAAAATAGGCCTAAAATGACCTTTTCGTTCCCGAAATTCAACCAACAACATATGCAAGCCTAAAAATCTACACAATAGTTACATTATACCTCATATAATCATGTTCAAAAACAATTTGGGGTTAAATGACTCGATAAGTACGAATCGGACGCGAATCGGCCAAAATAGGCCTAAATGACCCGAGAATCAAGTCACATGGCAATGGAATGCCCATCAGCTGGTAGCGGCGGAGGTCGTGGGAATTGTTACAAATGTGGAGAGCATTCCATTGCCATGTGACCTCACTCTCCACATTGCAACAATTCCCACCACCGCCACTACTGCCCCCCCCCCCATGCACTCCCTCAATGCCATGTAGGCCTAAAACGACCTTTTCGTTCCCCAAATTCAACCAACAATAGATGCAAGCCTAAAAATCTACACAATAGTTACATTATACCTTGTATAATCATGTTCAAAAAGAATTTGGGGTGAAATTACTCGATAAGTACGAATCGGACGCGGATCGGCAAAAATAGACCTAAAATGACCCGACAATCAGGTCGTATGGCAATGGAATACCCATCAGCTGGTAGCGGCGGAGGTCGTGGGAACTGTTACAAATGTGGATGGGCATTCCATTGCCATGTGACCTCACTCTCCACATTTGCAACAGTTCCCGCCACCACCGCCACTACTGCCTCCCCCACTGCACTCCCTCATTGCCATGTAGGCCTAAAATGACCTTTTCGTTCCCCCAAATTCAACCAACAACAGATGCAAGCCTAAAAATCTACACAATAGTTATGAATTGGAGAAATTAGACAGACCTGAGTATATGTCTCATGATTTATTGACCTTCCGTCGTTTCTTAGGATCTTCAAGTACATGGATCCCTTCCGTGTGATCTACACATATATAGTTCTCCGACATATTTACATCATCTTCCACACTATTTTCAGGATAGGTAAAAGTTGGGATGTCCTCAAATGCATCATATTCTTCCTCATTATCAACATCACCAATACCGAGGATACTCCTTTTACCAGGTACAACAATTGACCACTTATTATCAGCAGGATCAGTTACAAAAAATACTTGCTTAACTTGTGATGCAATTACAAATGTCTCCTGAGTTTCACGTAGACAACTAAGGTCCACAAGAGTGAATCCACAAGGATCATCTTTTCTTACGCAACGTCGATTATCGTCAACCCACTTGCAACACAAGAGGCAAATATTAAAAGTACAGTAGTCCAGCTCCCATATTTCTTGTATTTGCCCATAATAATTGATGTCAGCAAGTATAGGCGACTCATCCTTCGAGCTTACGTATTGTGTAGATGACGCCACAAGTGAAACACCACTATTTTGTTGCGATGTCGACTTCAGATCTTGACGTTCATTCCAAAACGTATACCCATTAATATCCTAACCCTCATAAGAACGTACAGCTTCACGAGGACTAAATGCTAACCACTTGACTGTTTCAGGAACACTTTCATCCAAATCATTCACTACTCGTTTATGAACCCAATCAATGAAAGTCTTGTTATGCATTTGCGTCAATGCCCTTATTCCTTTTCCAGGATTGCTAACAAGTAATTCCTCCATATATTCATTTAAATAAGGATGGACAGCTGCTACGTGATGCAATACAAATAAGTGAGCTTGTGTACGCCTTTCTACGAAAGGTGAGATCAATTTTGAACCAATTGTACCCTTACCCTCAAGTCTGCCCTCGTGTCGGGATGTCGGAAGTCCAACAGGATCAACACTAGCAAAATACTTAGCCACAAAATTACCGATCTCTTCACCCACAATCCCTTGAATTATACTACCTTCTGGTTGGCAGGATTTCGAACTTTATCCTTCAAAGTAGCCATATATCTCTCAAAAGGATAGCACCACCTCAAAAACACTGGACAACATAGCTTAATTTCTCGAACTAGATGGACAATGAGATGGACCATAATGTCAAAGAATGCGGGGGGGAAAAAACATCTCAAATTTGCATAGAGTTTCAACTACTCTGGTCTGCAAGGAATCGAGGGTCGACGGTTCTAGGACTTTGCTGCATATTGTATGGAAAAATGAACAAAGCTCTGTAATGGTGTGCCTCACATGCTTTGGAAGTATCCCACGAATTGCAATCGGTAAGAATACTTGCATCTGGACATGACAATCGTGAGATTTCATACTCGATAACTTCAACTCACCATTTAAGGTAAAAAATCACTTCATATTCGATGAGTAGCCAGTTGGAACTTTAATGCCATACAACGATTCGCAAACAAATCGTTTCTCTACACGCGACATCGTGTAGCAAGCTGGTGACAAATAATTCTTCTCAGAATCCTCCACCTTCTTTTTACTTTTCTGAGTTTCCTCATCAACCATTTCCTCCACTACTTTCTTCTTCCTTCCGTCCCTTTTATGAGCCCACAACTCTGGTCGAAGCCCCTGTTTTTCCAAGTAAAGTCGTGACGCCTGAACATCTTTTGTCTTGCCCGAAATATTCATAAGTGTCGCAAGATTAGCTTCACAAACATTCTTCTCTATGTGCATGACACCCAAACAATGTTTGACCTTTAGATCTTTCCAATATGGGAGTTTCCAAAAAATGGACTCCTTTTTCCATAATCCTGTAGGTCGATCAACTTCACTAGCAGGTTTACCAAAGATTGTTTCAATGCCCTTAGCCTAATTATAAACTTCAGTACCATTTAATGGTCTACGAGCAACTTCTTCTTCAACCGTCCCATTGAATGCCTTCTTCTTAAACCGATAAGGATGGTCGCGTCTGAGGAGCCTTCGTGTGCGCATATAGACATGTTTGCAGCCCTTAAGGTGTGTAGAATTCATGTCATCTACACAAATCGGGCAGGGTTGTTTTCCTCTAGTCTTATACCCAGATAAGTTCCCATAAGCTGGATAATTGTTTATAGTACAAAAAGCATGGCACGCAGAGTGAACATCTCATTAGCATACGCATCAAATACTAACACTCCTTCGTTCCACATCCTCTGTAAATCTTCAACAAGCGGTTGGAGGTATACATCTATGTCATTTCCAGGTTGTTTGGGCCCCGATATAAGAAGCGACAGCATGATGTACTTGTGTTTCATGCACAACCAAGGAGGCAAGTTATAAACCACTAAAACTACTAGCCATGTACTATGTTGCGAACTAAGATTGCCAAAAGGGTTCATGCCATCCGTACATAATCCAAGCCTCAGATTCCTATCCTCATTACCAAATGCCTTATGCACCCTGTTGATACTTTTCCACTCAAGCGAATCAGCCGGATGCTTGAGCAGACCGTCTTTCTTCCTACGATCTGCATGCCACCTCAAATTCTTCACATCTCCTTTAATTGAGAACATGCTCTTAAATCTAGGTATTATGGGTAGATACCACAACACCTTAGCTGGTGGTCCTTCACTACCTCCAGCTCCTTCACGCTTGTATCTCGACAAATCACAACGTGGACACTCATGTAAATGCTCATACTCATTACGATAAAGCACACAATCGTTAGGACAAGCATGTATTCGCTCGTACTCTAAACCGAAAGGACACATCAGTTTCTTCGCATAATAGTACGACTTTGGCAGTTCATTTCCATCAGGGAGCATATCAGCTAAAACTTCCAACAACGATGTGAAACTAGAGTCCGTCCAAATGTTGAACAGTGTTATCACGGCGGAAAGTTTGGTGTACTTTGTACAACTTGGATACAACAGCTTTTCAGCAGCCTCAGACATAGACTCAAAAATACGAGGTCGTTTACACGACTGATCTTCAACCTCGTGTATCATCTCGTCTACTCAATCCCTATCATCATCTGCAAATTCATCATCCCAATTCTCATCCCCGAACTCATCATCCCAATTCTCTAAATCCTTCTTTTCTTCACATACATCGTTCATTACTCTAGAGCTTCCTATATACTTCCCCTGCTCACCATGCCAAACCCATACGTGGTATTGAGGCCTAAACCCATGGCGAAAGACATGTTCCCTAAGCAAATGTATACTACTAACCTTGCTCACATTTCTACAATCGACACAAGGACAATAAAAGTCGACTGCTCCAGAGGATGTTTGATATTGTAATGCAGATGTATAGAATTCGAAGACCCCATTCACAAACTCAATCGATTCACGACTACCATACATCCAAGTACGATCCATCTCATTCAAAAAGATCTCTAATAATTAAACACAACCAATAATTATAATGCATCAATCATTATTTAAGTACATACAGTCACATATTTAAATCACACGTGTAGAGCAAGCTAAGATAGTGACATGTTCAAATGTATGCATGCAATCGAAGGTCCTTATCACTCCAACCTAACCCATCCTTGGACGTCTAATCTCACTAGTGAATATATGCCAACTTTTCAATTCTAAGGAAAATCCGGCAGCATTTCCCTACAGTTCTCCAAGTACACAATGTAGATAATTGCTTACCTACATATGTACCCAGAGAACAATGTAGAAAAACGATAAGCCAAGAATTTCCTCAGAATTGAAAAGAAGACACACATTCACCACCTAAGTGAGATCAAACGTCCAAGAACAGTCCCAAACCGGGGACTATTCAAGACTTACTCCTAATGAGTAAGTCTTGAACGGGTATCTAGGCATATGATGATGATTCAAACAACTTGTAGATTTCATAGCTAAATTACATTGCGTTTTCATACAATCTCATATCAAGAAATATACATACATTATCATATCTTACTCAAATTGGAACACATGACAATTTTTCCTCATTAACATCTAACAAAAAACAAGAAAATTAGGCTAATTACATACCTCTCAACACCAAAGAGGAGCAATTATGAGAAGAGAGATAGTTTTGCCTTCCTTAGCTTCTTTTTCCTACAATTAACAAATCACACAAGGCACATTAATCACATAATTCAATTAAGAAAACCAAAACTAACTAAAAACCTAGAGTAATTCACCATAAACTACACAAAATTCATAATGTGCCCACCCTCTGCGAGCCCTCCCTAGCCCTCCCCCACCCCCTGCCCAGCCTCCCTAACCCTCCCCCACTCCCCGCCCCCTCCCCCACCCCCGCCCGGTATCCCTAGCCCTCCCCACCCCCCCCCCCCCCCACCCCCGAGATCCCCACCCCCCCCCCCCCCCCGCCAAGCATCCCCACCCTTCCCCCACCCCCGCCCAAAGATCCCCAGCCTCTTCCCCACCCCCTCCGCCCTCCACCCCGCCCGCCACCCCCCCACCCCCGCCATCCTCCCCCCCACCCCGCCCCCCCCACCCCCTAACCACCCTCCCCCACCCCCTACAATCACACTTTTCACTAATACAAGCACATTTTACAACAAAAAATAGAAGTTGATTTCAAAATGCAATGAAATTAAACAAATTAATTAGATAAATGAAAAAGAGGAGAGAGAGTGAGAGGGGAATTAACGAAAGAGAGTGAGAGAGGGGATGCTCCACAAACAATGCAGTAGTGGTGGTGGTGGCGTCAAGGCAGTGGAGGAGAGAAGAGAAGAAGAAGGAGCGCAAGGTGGTGCACAAGGTGGTGCAGCTGGTCCTAGTTGTGGCGGTGCATGCTGGTGGTGCGTGAAATGGTGGCACTACGTGCGGTGGTGGGTCAATGTGGTGGCGGAGGTAGGGTTTCACGCAAGGAGAATTTCGCTCGTCGATTTTGTCTAAGGGAGGGAAATTGAAATGGGGGTACTGTATTGTATGTGCGCAAAATCAAAAAAAAAAAAAAAGGAAAGTGAAGGGTTGTGGTTAGCCCAAAAACCGCAGCCCTTCGTGTATGAAGGGCTGCGGTTTCTGGGCTAACCGCAGCCCTATTAGTGAAGGGCTGCGGTTTTTATAACCGCAGCCTTTCATACAATACGAAGGGCTGCGTTTTCAGGTTAATCGCAGCCCTTCACTAAAAGGTTTGCGGTTCCCTTGAAAATCGCAGCCCTTCATACACGAAGGGCTGCGTTTTCCAAAAAATGCAGCCCTTCCTTTTTTTCCCCCTAGTGCATGGTATCAGAGCAGGAGCTTTGATTGGCATGCCTGAAAGATACCGTCACCTAAGCTACAGACCGGAGCATCACCCGCGTGACTTGCGAAGGGAGAAACAAAGCTATGGGCGACGAGAAGAAGGACATAACAGTAGGGAAAGGAGAGTGGAATGTAACCATCACTTCCCCTTATTATTTGGGTTCCGGTGATCAACCGTGAAACGTGATCACTCACGTCATCTTCACCGGTGACAATTATGTAGCGTGGGCTAGAGCCATGACGCTCTCGCTTAAAGCTCGACGAAAATATGGGTTTGTTGAGGGGACGATCCCCACACCCACTGACCCGAATGCTATACTTGATTGGGACATTGTGCACTCAATGATTGTGTCTTGGATATTGTGGAGTATGGAACCGAAGCTTGCGGGAACGATCCAGTTGCATGAGAAGGCTCAAGAGCTATAGGGATACCTTGAGAGGCGATTTTGCGTGGCAAACGGGCCACGGATTCAGCAAATTAAAGCTGCGATTTCCGATTGTAAACAAACTGATTTTATTACCATAGATGAGTATTATACCAAGCTTGTGGGGGTATTATGACGAGTTGTCTCAGTTGAAACCCTTGCCTTCTTGCGTGTGCCAAAAATGTGATTGTGGACTTGCCTTAAAACTATCCAAAGCTAGAGAATAGGAGATTTTTCACCAATTTTTAATTGATTTGGACAATACTGCTTATGGCGCCGTCCAAACTAACCTACTGTCACAGCAACCTCTAGGTAATATTAATAGGGCGTATCAAACATTGATCCAAGAAGAACAGTCCCGTGCCGCTTCTCGTGACAAAGGAGTGATTGATAATGTCCATGTTTTCCATGTTCAATTTGATAGTGGGAAGAGTCACTTTACGCGTGTTGATAAACCAAAGCTTGTGTGTTCTCATTGCAAGCAACGGGGTCATGAAATCAATATGTGCTTTAAGATTCACGGAAACCCCAAATGGTATGAAGAAAGGTCACATATGCGTAATGCGGGAAGTGTTGCCGCTGCAGGTATGGGTGGCGCGTCTTCCGCTGCTGCCGCTGGGTCAGCACTTGGTGGTGGCAGTGCTGCCGGGTCAGCACGAAGTGCAGGTGGGGCGCGAGCTCATGTGGTTGCTGATGGAGGGTTTAGTACTCCGGATGGAGGTGGGACTCCCCTCGCGAGTCTCACGCCGGAACAAACCCAAACTCTTATGAACAGAAGTCTAATGATCGCATGGCAGGTATGGAATGGATTATTGATACAGGCGCATCTCATCACATAACTGGGGACTTATCTGTTTTAGTGAATGTTCGGAGTATTGCTGCATGTCCAGTTGGTCTCCCTAATGGATGTTCGACTTTTGCAACCATGGAGGGAGATGTTTATCTCGCTGACACTCTTATTTGACGCCATGTTTTATATGTTCCTAATTTTCAGTGTCGCTTGATATCTATTTCTCATTTGCTTGCCAATACTGCTTGTACTATCCAATTCACTCCTTCATTGTGTGCTATATAAGACCGGTCCTCAGGGACTCTAATTGGAGCAGGTGAACGGCGAGGTGGGCTCTATTTTTTCCGCACGGTGGCTATGGTGCATGTTGTTGGTGTTCCTGAGTTGAGTCTTTTTTATCTGTGGCATCAAAGGTTAGGCCATCCATCGGAAAGAGTAGTGAAGATGCTTCCTGCTATTCATTCTAGTCATACTAGGAAGAAATTAAATAAAATATGTGATGCTTGTCCTATGGCAAAGCAAACCCGTGATAGTTTTCCTACTAGAACTCATAAAGCCAGTCGTTTGTTTAAGTTGATTCATTGTGATTTGTGGGGACCATATAGTGTACCCTCCTCTTGTGGAGCTATTTATATCTTGACTCTTGTTGATGATTATTCCCGTGCTGTGTGGGTTTACTTATTGCAAAATAAAACTAAAGTTCATAAGTATTTCTCATCTTTCTTTGCTATGGTTGCCCGTCAGTTTGAAACCACTGTTAAAATTGTTAGAAGTGATAATGGGACTGAATTTCAGTGTATGCTTCCTTACTTTGAACAAAGTGGTATTTTGTTTCAAACTTCTTGCACTGGGATGCCTCAACAAAATGGGCGTGTTGAGCGTAAACACCAACACAGTTTGAATGTGAGTAGAGCTTTGATGTTTCGTGTTAACTTGCCTGTTCATTTTTGGGGTGAGTGAGTTCTTACCGCCGTGCATCATATTAATCGCACACCATCGGGAGTGTTGGGAAATAAAACTCCATATGAGATGATTTCTGGTCACGTGCATGATTTTGATGCTTTGCAGGTGTTTGGTTGTTTGTGCTTTGCTCACAATCAAAAATCAAAAGGGAATAAGTTTTCTCCTCGCAGTCGCAAATGTTTTTTTATTGGGTACTCCACTGGGAAAAAGGAGTGGAAGTTGTATGATTTTGGATACTGGTGATATTTTTGTGTCTCGTGATGTTTAATTCTTTGAAACATCTTTCCCATATGCTTCTTGTTCCTCTCACCCTTCTGATGTGACACATGGCTTCAGTGGTTTTGAATTTTTGGACCATCCCCTTGATGCTTCTTTGTCCCTTGAAACCACGCCTTTGTCTTCTTTACCCACGTCCCAGTCCAGCTTACCAAATACTCCCTCCTCCACAAATACTTCTCCTGGCCCAATTTCCCTCCCAGGCCCAAACGCAGACTCTCCCTCTGATCCTCTTTCTCCTCCTGGCCCAGACGAGGCCTCCTGTAATCCCCCGTAAATTTATGAATTTTATAAATATATTTTAATGTATATTTATATATATTTTAGTATATTTTAGTATTTAAACGATTTATTCTTGAAGGGTTGACTATTTGAAAGTCAAATAAATTATTTAATGATTTGAAGAAGTCAAACATTTTACTTAGTCATACTTTGAAATATATTTGAATAGCTTAAAACACTTTTGGGTTTGTAAAAAGGATTTTAAACTGGGTATGAGGAACCCAACCACTCAAATCATCAACCATTAAATAATACCTTTAGCCCAATTACTTTTTCCTAAGCCAAAAAGGGAAAACTATATAAACCCCCCAAAACCCCAATTTCCCACACATTAAACGCATTTTATTTTCTCTCTCTTCCTCCCCAAAATTTCGGCTCTCTCTCCTATCTTTCTTCTCTCTCTCTCTTTGGTTTCTTCCACACTCGGCCACAGCAGCCGGCAGCACCGCCGCCACCAGCACGCCGGCAACCATCGCCGCCAGTCGCGCGTCCCTCCTCTCCGGCGTGTCTTCCTCCTCTTCTTTGTTTGGTTATTTTTCTTCCTCCTCAAGTTATTTTAATGTAAAGTTTGTATTTTTAAGATTCGTTTTAATAAGTTTATGTTTAAAAGTTATAATTTGATGATTTGATTATGAATCTAAGATTATGTAAATTGTTTAATGAAGTTAGAAAATTTCAGATTTACTTATTATGTTAAAATAGGGTTTTAAAATATCAAAGCATGGATTTTTAGGGTTATATAAGTTGGAAAATCATAGTAGTATGTTGTAGTTTGTGAAATTGAGTATTCTAATGATTTTAAGTATGTTTAAGAAGGGTTTTATTATTTTATAAGTTGCGGGAAATTTGAAAAGGATGTTGATGATGGAGTTTTTATGACTAAACCATGTGTTTTAAGGGTTTTTAAGCAACTAGTGTAGTAGTACTATACTAGGAGGTTTTAATGATGGGAAAGGTTTTTAAACACTCTTGAGAAGGGTTTAAAGTATTTTATTAGTGCTGGAAATTTATAAAGTATTGATTGTGGGTTATGTTGATTATTTTAGGCGGAGATTTCTCTTTAGGCGACTTTTAAGGTTGTGAAAGTGGCATCTCGATTTGTCTACACGAGGTACGTATATACCTATGTGTTGATTGGACTAGTATCATGTCCTAAGGATGAGAATTGTGTAGTATCAGGTATAGGGAACTATTTTTAGTTCATATGTGATTTCTATTAAATTGAATTTACATGTGTTATGTCGTTGTGTGAAGCATGTTGGTTAGGATATTGATATTATGTTTGTATGGAATATTGATGCAAGCATATGGGATTTGGGAACTTTATTTTATTAATTAACATGAGAGATTAATATTTATGATTGGCTTTGGATCATGATTGAATCATGTTGTTCCCTTTGGATTATTTATTTACTTTATGAGGACCGAGGGCCTTATTTGGCAAGTTGATTTTTATACCTATGAAAGGTTGGTTGGTTGTTGACTTGGTTCAACAAATAAATAAAGGTTATGAATTTGATTTTGGAATTGTTCTTGGGTTGTTAAGTTGATGATCACCTTATCTAATCCTAAGATAAAAATGAAAGTTTATGATTACTTGATGATTATATTGTTTGTTCTACTTGTGAGTCATAACAAGTAATAAATTATTAATAATGTAAAGTGAAACGTGGATAGAAATAGCTTTAGACTTGTGCACGTCTGAAGTGTTGGACTAGTATGAGTTGGAGTACATGGTGGTAGCCCCATGGCTTTTCTTGGGACCGGATTGATCACCGTGTCCTATTTTTATTTACAAAGGTTCCTCGATATAGTAGGTCAGGGGATTACGGAGTCGCGCCCGTACTTCGTCTTCTAAATTGAAGACTGATTTTGGTTAGACAACTCGTTCCATTTACTATTCCATCTAAATTAATTAACTTACTAGTTGTGAAGTTTAGTTCAGTAAAAGTAGTCTGCTATGTTGTTGTATGATTATTTACCCCTGCTTTATATTTATTAGTATCATGTTAGGATTGTTTATTTATTTACTATGTAGTACTCAGCTTTGCTGATTACGTGCTTTGTGTGTATTTGTTTATCATGGCTATGCCTTATTGATCATGTGATGACCCATTTGGTGAGCAGTCTCTAGGGATCAATAGTGCATAGTAATTTATAGGTTTGAAGAAGCATCATGGGTTTGGGATTGCAGAGCTTGTGCTGACTTTGCATTTGACTTTGACTTTATGCTTTCCTAGTTGACTTTGACTATTGTAGTTGACTTTTACTTTGGAGGTTGACTTTTGACTTTATGTTGGTTTGACTTTGGAGTTGACTTTTGGGTGGACTAAGTTTTATTTCTAAAGTTATTTATTATGTTTTCCGCTGCAAAATTCTGAATAAGCCGATACGTTTTCACACGGGTGATAATAATTTGATAATTCTCTAAGTTTTATATTAAAAGGTATTTTAGAAAAGAGAGAATTGTTGGGATGTTGTACCTCTTCCCCTCCTACTTCAGACACGGCCTCCTCATCCGTGTTTGAGCCAACTCCAGGCCAGCCCACTTCGGTTCCTGAACCAGCGTCCCCCTCTTCCGGGCCCGATACAGCTTCTCCTCCTTTGTTGGGTCATGGACACCGCGACAAGCAGCCCAGCCGCCTCTTGCGCGATTATTTTGTTAGTTTGGTGCAACAAGAGAGTCCCCCTCCAAGTTCCACTCATGCTTCAAGTCCCTCAGGTACCACTCCTTATCCTTTAGCTCACTTTGTGAATTGTGATAATTTTTATATGCGCCATCGTGCTTTTCTTGCTGCAGTTGATGAAGGGGTTGATCCCAAAAGCTTTAAAGAAGCTATGATTTATTCAGGGTGGCGCGATGCTATGCAGAAACAAACCAGTGCTTTGGAGGATAATAAAACATGGTTATGACTGATCTTCCGCCTGGGAAGAAGGCTCTTGGTTGTAAATGGGTATATAAGATCAAATACCATTCTGATGGCACGGTGGAGCGTCTCAAAGCTCGTCTGGTTATTTTGGGCAATCATCAGGTTGAAGGGATTGATTCCAGTTGCCAAGATAGTCACTGTTCGCACTTTTCTCGCAGTTGCTGCAGCCAAAGGCTGAGAGGTACATCAAATGGACGTTCATAATGCGTTCCTTCATGGTGATCTTGATGAGGAGGAATATATGAAGCTTCCTCCTGGTTTCAGTCCTACTACTCCTGGTAAAGTATGCCGTTTACAGAAATCTCTTTACGGCCTTAAACAGGTTCCTAGATGTTGGTTTGCTAAGCTTGCCACCTCTCTGGGCCAGTATGGTTTTTCTCGTTCTTACTCTGATTATTCATTGTTCACTTATTGTCGCGGGTCTGTTCATCTGCATATGTTTGTTTATGTTGATGATATTATCATTTCCGGTAATGACTCTGTTGTTCTATCTTCTTTTAAGAGTTATCTGGGCGATTGCTTCCGTATGAAAGATCTTGGTCCCTTGAAGTATTTTTTAGGCATTGAGGTTGCACGCAGCCCCACTGGTTTCTTCTTATCACAGCGAAAATACACTCTTGATATTCTCTCTGAGGTTGGCCTTTCCGGTGCCAAACCTGCTGATACTCCGCTTGAGCATAATCATAACTTGGCTCGTGCTGATGGTCCTTTGCGTCCTGATCCTGCTCAGTATCGTCAGCTTGTGGGTCGTCTCATTTACCTGGCATTCACTCGACCTGACTTGGCCTATGCTGTTCACGTGCTTGCTTAGTTTATGCACCAACCTCGTCAACAACATTGGGAAGCAGCTCTTCGAGTTGTGCGTTATTTGAAGGGTTGTCCTGGTCAGGGCATTATTCTATCTTCTCCATGTGACTTGCATCTTACTGCTTGGTGTGACTCTGACTGGGCTTGTTGCCCTTTGACTCGTCGTTCTGTCACAGGTTGGATTGTATTCCTTGGCTCTTCGCCTATTTCCTGGAAAATTCGGAAACAACATATTGTTTCCCGCTCTTCTGCTAAGACCGAATATCGCTCGATGGCTGATGTTACTGCTAAACTCAAATGGTTACGTGCCCCTTGGTAATCTTAGTGTTCCTCATCCTCATTCCAACTCCCTCTTCTGTGATAGCAAATCCGCTCTCTACATTGCTCAAAACCCGGTTTTCCATGAGCGCACTAAACACATTGAGGTGGATTGTCATTTCATTCGTGATGCTATCCAGGACGGTCTTATTACTACTACACATGTGCCTACCACGGAGCAGCTTGCCGATTGTTTTACCAAAGCGCTTGGTGTTTGTCAATTTTCCTATTTACGTGGCAAGTTGGGAATTGGTGATCCCCATGCTCCCACTTGAGGGGGGTGTTAGAGTATGTATAGTATATGTACTGGTATATGTGTTATGTTATGTTTGGGCTCATGTTTGTATATTAGTATGGGTTGGCCCACGTTGTAGCTTCATGCATCTAGGGTTGTATATGAACTCTAATCTTCTTTGTTAATAATAGTGATACACAAAATATATTTGCCCTACCTTATATTAACTGCACCGTTTACATTGGCAGTACTGCATTTGAATGCATAAAAGTACATTTGTTGCATTTAAGAAACGGAGGAAGTATCATGTTTCAATGTTGTAAGTAAAAGAAAAGAAGAAATACCAAGGACCCTTGAGTCCAATGGTATGATTTCCTATCTCCACATGGGAGACCAAGGTTCAAATCTTGGTGGAAGCATAATTTCAATATTGTTGGGGGAGGGGGGTTTTGGGGCTTGTTGGGCCTCTGGGTGAGTAATCATGTGCGAGGGCAGTCTAAAGAAAATTCATCTTACCACGGGTTCTTGAAAGGGGGAAAAAAAAAATCGTAAGAATTATGGAACTGATGGAGTACATAGATTTCACCCTCCTATGTACTCTTTACCGACTATTTTCTCACAAGTTGAACTGCTGAAACAAAAACAACAAAAACATTTCTGAGTGAAAATGCAACGCAGCAACTTCAATCCTCGCACGAATCCCTTCCCAACCCACCACCAAATTCATCAATTTCCCTCTCAAATTCCTCATAACCCAACAACAATCAACCCTTACAATCCCCATTACATCCCCCAATTTCAACCCTCAAACCACCCATTTAACCCTCAAATTCCTCCATCTAATCATCCCTCTTCTTCTTCTTCTTTAGATTATGATACAAAATTAAGAGATGAAGTAATATACCTCCATTCTCTCTGGCATCGAGGTCCTCCTCCTACCTTAAACCGTCCTTCTCAAACACCCCACTTTCTTAAACCCTCAAATCTAACTCACTACAAAAAAACCCACAAAAAATTCAAGACTTTTGAAAAAACCCACCTCATTTCTGATAAAGAATGGCCTGTTGAATCATTACCCAAATGCCCATCTCCATCTGGGTCATCTTGGCCCGAGTTTAAGCCGCATTCGGCCCCGGTTACTCGGCCCGCCACGGCCGAGGAGAGGGAGAGGGTGTTGGGTTTGAAGATTCATTTGAAGGGTTTGGATTCTTGCACTGGGTTGTTTCATAGAGAGGGTGGTAATGAGAGTGATGATGATATGGAAGAAGAAGAAGAAGATGATGGTGATGATGTGGAGGAGTTTGAGTTTTTTATGAAGGTGTTTGAGGATGATAGTGAGTTGAGGGGTTATTATGAGAAGAATTGTGAGAATGGGGAGTTTTATTGTTTGGTTTGTGGGGTTATAGGGAAAAAACTTAGGAGGAAGTATAAGAATTGTGTTGCTCTTGTTCAGCATTCGATTACGGTTTCGAATACCAAGAAGAGGAATGCTCATAGAGCTTTTGGGCATGTCATTTGTAAGGTTCTTGGATGGGATGTTAACCGGCTTCCGTCGTTGCCTTCTACAGTTGGGGATGCAAGTGGTCAGTCTTGTGAGATTCAGGTGAGCGCTATACTTTAGTATTAAACATTCCATATTTTCTTTGGGATTTAGTAAATGTTTTGAAAAAGTATGTGGTTTAGAGCATTGAGTAATGTAGCATTATTGCATAATGAAAAATTATTTTCTTCTTCTTTATCACTGGTGCCGTTCTGATGTTGAGGAATGTGGTAAGGAATTGAATTTTGATAGAGTAGGTTAATATAACTCTTAAACCTTTGAAGTTCCATGATTGCATTAATTTGACCTGTATTTTATTCAGCTACAAAACTGGGCAAGAGAGGGAATATATTATTTAGAGGATTAAAGGATATTTACTAAAACATCATGGTCGTCATTCTGGAGCAATTAGGATTAAAGGATATTTAAAACTCTTCATACTTGCTAAAGTGATATTAGCATGATCAAGAGTCTTAAGCTAACGAGGAGTATTCAGATATTATAGGCTTTGACATAGTCCCATGTGCTTGGTATTTGCTAAAGTGATATTTGAATCAAGAGTAAGCTCACTTTTGCAAATATCAAGTTCCAATTCACAAAAAGAAGTATTAAAAACATAGCCTTAGTTAGTTTGTGTTTGCGTAGGTTATACAATGGTGTTGTATACTCCTTTGAGAAAGTTGTACACTTTCTAAAGTAGTAACGAATATGCTTGACGTGTGGATATCATGATTTCCGTAATTTCCAAAGAATGAGGGAGAGAACTGAGGAGTTAGGAGGGACACACTTATTACATACGTTGATGTAGGACAATCATGCTAAAGCCTTAGATATGATAGATTAGGACTATATGATAACTATTCTTGGATGGAGGGAGAAGATAGATTTAAGGCACAAAAGGATCACATTACAAATGAATACTGCTTATTTCTACATTACCCACCTTTTTCTCAAAAGTAAATTGTCATGCTAATCTTCTCAATGTATTAATTGCTCTGGCATTGCCCTAGTGCCTAAGGGTCATTATCTAGGAGTTGGATTTTTAAGGGGATTCAGGACAACACCATATAATGAAATATTTGGTAAAGCACAACATTGAAGACTATAATAATGGGAGAAACTTTTTGGGAGCTCTGAGATTGAGCTATTAGGTATAATGTAACAACCGATGTTAATTGTTAGGATAAGGGAGGCAAAGTAACTAGGTAAAGATCTGAAATTACAATGTAAGGAAAAGTGGCTGGTTATGATTCTTCTATCGTTCCATGATGTACATCTGTGAAATGACGAATGTCTCTTGAGTAGAAATCCCATAAGGGAGGGGTTGTGCAAGAGACACAAAAGGTAATATGCAAATATCAGGAAAGATTTTGTTAAAGGCTAGAGAGCTTAGTCTGTCCCTAAAAATTCTTTAGCAATATGAAAATTTGGAATTGAGCTTTTAAAATTGATTGCAACTTGGGAAAAAAATTTCAAGGTCCTGCTCAAGAGACTAATAAGAGTTGTGTGTTTATGTTTGCTCTCCTGCTTTGATATTTTAGAATGCCAAAGACTTTATCCTTTGTTCATGTTAATTGATATCCAGAGATGTGAAATGCACTGCATGTTTTTTCCCATGTGAACCCAATATCTCATAGCTGCGTATTTATTGCTGACTTTTACCATGCTTACACACTATCACGGAATATGTACTTTGAAGTTTCAATCTATATAGACAGATGAAACTGGTGGAAAGCATTATCAGTATCTTTAACAGGTTGCAACCACCTGCTTGTGAAGGCTGATAAGTTGGTGTAAGATGTTGATAGTAAGTATTGCAATGTGATAATTTGGTTGGAAATTTATTGTAGGGTGAGGTTAACAACCATGCTGATGGTTGGAAGGACAATTCTGCTGCTGTTGAGAGGGAAGAAGAAAACACCAGTCATAGTGAAGCAGGCACAAAAGTTAAACCTGATGCTATTCAGATGGAGAATGATAGCGCTTTGGAAGAAAACACCAGTCATAGTGAAGCAGGCACAAAAGTTAAACCTGATGCTATTCTGATGGAGAATGATAGCACTCTGGACGCAGCGTGTCTTGCTAGTGAACTGACTCAAAGTGCAGTAAGTTACAATCACGAATTCATCAATTCTTAGCTCTCTGTAGATTTCCAGTTAAGCTTGGAGCATGTGTCGTATAGTGTATCTCGTTATAGTATATTTTGTTAGCATGTATGTATGTTTCTCATCATTTTGGCTACTGTCTTATATTTCATAATTGCGTAATTTATTAGCAAGTATGATAGGAGTAATAGCACTACGTATGGTTCTGGTGTAATCCAGTCTTCCGTATTGGGTGACAGGTCATGGACTTTGTTTTCATATCTTTTCTCGGGTTCGTGATTTTATGAACTTGTAATTGCTGTTATTTTGTTGTTTGGATAAGTTGATCTATGTCATACTTGAATACTGATGTAAATTAGATGATTAGTTTGGGAGAAGTAGGAGTATACTCTTTTGAGACGTCAGAAAAAGTTGTACACTTTCTAAAGTAGTAACGAATATGCTTGACGTGTGGATATCATGATTTTCGTAATTTCCAAAGAATGAGGGAGAGAACAGAGGAGGTAGGAAGGACACACTTATTACATACGTTGATGTAGGACAATCATGCTAAAGCCTTAAATATGACGGATTAGGACTATATGATAACTATTCTTGGGTGGAGGGGGAAGATAATTTTAAGGCGCAAAAGGATCACATTACAACCGAGAATACCACTTATTTCTTCATTACTTACTTTTTTTTTCTGGAAAATGAATTATTGCTTAGGAATTTCCCTGGTGCCTAAGGGCACAACTTCATTATTTAGGAGGAGATGAATTAATCAGCAGATTCAGGAAATAATGAAATTTTTGGTAAAGCATAACATTGAAGACCAGAATAAGGGAGAAACTCTTTGAGAGCGCTGAGTACTGAGCTATTAGGTGTAATGTAACAACTAACAAGCGATGGTAATTGATAGGAGAAGGGAGGCAAAGTAACAAGGTAAAGATCTGAAATTACGATGTAAGGAAAAGTGGCTGGCTATGATCCTTCTATTGTTCCACGATGCACATCGTGAAATAAGAAATTAGTATATTACTGGCATCCTAGATTCCAAATGAGCTTTAGAAATGATGAAAGTCTCTTGAGTAGAAAATGATAAAATCCATAAGGGGAGGGGTTGCGCAAGAGACAGAAAGGGTAACATGCGAAAATCAGGATTTTTTTTTCTAAAGGCCATCTGTTTCTAAAAAGTATTTGAAAATTTGGAACTGAGCTTTTAAAACTAAAAGCAACCAAGGAAAAAAAAATCAAGGTCCTGCTCGAGAGACTAATAAGAGTTGTGTGTTTATGTTTGTTCTCCTGCTTTGATATTTTATAATACTTTGTTCACGTTAATTGATATCCAGAGATGTGAAATGCACTGCATATTTTTTCCAATGTGAGCTCAAGATCTCATAGCTGCATGTTTATTGCTAACATTTGCCATGCCTACACCTGTATCATGGAATACGTATTTTGAAGTTTGAATCTATATAGACAGATGAAACTGGTCGAAAGCATTATCAGTATCTTTAATAGGTTGCAACCACCTGCCTGTGAAGGCTAATTAGTTGGGGTGACATGTTGATATAAGTATTGCAACGCAATAATTTTGGTTGGAAATTATTGTAGGGTGAGGTCAGCAATCATGCTGATGGTTGGAAGGACAATTCTGCTGCTGTTGAGAGGGAAGAAGACTTTGCAAACACCAGTCATAGTGAACCAGGCACAAAAGTTAAACCTGATGCTATTGAGATGGAGAATGGTAGCGCTCTGGATGCAGGGTATCTTACTAGTGAACTGACTCAAAGTGCAATAAGAACCTGTAATAGACTGATACAAAGGGGGAGGGGCATCTTAGGTATGTTAGTTAAGGATAGCTCCATGAATAAGTTAGAGAGTTAGTGGGGAAGAAACTCTATAAGTAGAATAGATTGGGAAGAGAGAAATTATGCTGAGAATATTGGAGGGTTTAGTAGTTTAGTTTTGGGAGAGAAGCCAGCCTCTCAAAAGCTTGTTACTACCTTTATTTTATTGTCAATTTCCAGATTACCAATCACAGATCGGTTTCCCTTCTTAATCTTCTTCTTTAATATGCTTTAGTGACGCCAGTTCATTACAGTTACAATCATGAATTCATCAATTCTCAGTTCTTTGTGGATTTCCAGTTAAGCTTGGAGCATGTGTCATATATGATTTCTCATAATAGTATATTTTGTTACCATGTATGAATGTTTCCCATCATTTTGGCTACTTTCTTATATTTCATAATTGCGTAATTTATTAGCATGTATGATAGCAGTAATAGCACTAAGTATGGTTCTGGTGTAATCCAGTCTTCCGTATTAGGTGACAGGTCATGTCTTTCTTTTCATATCTTTTCTCAGGTTCGTGATTTTATGAACATGTAATTGCTGTTATTTTGTTGTTTGGATAAGTTGATCTATGAGATACTAGAGTACTTCTATGATTAGATGATCAGGTGGGACAAAGGAATAGGACATGTGATGTCCGTCAACTTTTTGTTGATCTAGTTATTTAATATGCAATTTTTTTTGGCAACATATTTAAGTAAAAAACTTATATGGACTTGGTCCACACTAGATTTGTGTGGACCTAATGCTAATTCATGTTATTTATGAAAAAAAAGGATCACTATATAAAAAAATATATATATAAAAGATGAATAGATATAAATTATGAAGTTTGACTATGAAAAAAAAGGTTAATATGTCACAAAGTGAAAATTTCATCATGATAAACTAATGTGAGAAAGAGTTACTATATTAAAAAAAAAACAGTCACTATGGTAGATAGTAACTGTATAGTGTAACTTAAAATTTGAAAAGGTTACTATATGAAAAAAAAGGGTCACTATATTAAATAAGTGGTTTTGGTCCACAATAATATTATTGTGCACAATTGACGCTATTATATATTTGCTGCCAAGATGTGCATCTACATCATAGAAGTCTAGGTATTGAGATTATTTAAAAATCTTTTCTTCAGAATGTACCTTCTAAAAAGAAAAAATCTGAATTTTTATTAAAAAAAAAAAGAAATATTCTTTTGTTTAATTTCGAACTCTCTAGATTCTGCCTGTCTTTTTCTTGACAGGCTTTGACTTGGTATTTGAGTGGGTTGATTAATAAGACCTTTCAGATCTGAATTTGATGTTGGTCATTTGTTTCCTGTAACCTCTTTCTCTGGCTGCGTGTAGGGCTTTGACTGGTTTATGGAAGTATGTAACAGTTGCTTGTTTATGTGTACTTAAAGTTGATTGATTATTGTGACCTATCAGATTTGAATATGCTGATGATCATTTGTATCCTGTATGGCTGCATGTAGGGGTTCTAAGTTTAGAGTTAGTTTACTATTACTTTTTACAATTCAATTGATTTGTTTTATATATGGAACAGAAAGAGAGTAAAATCACTGTTGATGAATGTGAGACTGATGGTCATGGAGGTTTGAAAGAGGACGGAGTTTGTTGTAAATCTGAAAATGCTCGGTTGGAGAAAATGAATACTACTGATTCTGCTCAGGAGGTTTCAAATAAACTACTAGAAGGATGCTCCGCTCTTGGAGGCGAGTCAGTTGATTGTGGGGTGAGTTAAGTTCATGAAGTCAGTATTTGGCTTCTGTGCAGTATTTGAGCTAGAACATAGCAACTGACACTGCGTTTCCTGCTTGACTCTCTTGAATTGAAGTTATCATTAACCGGAGATGTTGCCAAGTAATATAGTTGGAAAGTGCACCTGGACTTGGAGAGTTGCAGATTTAGGATGAAGTGTATAGCCAATGGCCCAATAGTAAACGTGAGTTGCTCATTATACTTAAAAGCTCAAAGTGTATGATCATTTCAGTTTCCATGTTCTGGTAATGCTTTCTTTTATGAAGGCCATGCAATCTATGCTCTTGTAAGCTCATATTCCCTCTGGGAGGAGGAAAGGTTAACTCCTGCTGTTTTATTATTCCTATATTATTTAAGCTGCCATTTTACCTGCCTTTTGTTTTTAGAATTATCTGCTAGTTCTTGCCATTTTTCATGAGTGGCAACCTCTGTCTTAATATGGAAATTCTCCCACATGATTGCGTATATCTGTCATTTTAGATACTTTCCAAATTCTTCAGAATAGGGCAAATCAGTGAACTAGATTTGCATGAGACATTTGTTCAGTTGTAGTCTACTGTTGTTCAACTATTAGCAAAAGCCACACATGCATAGCATTCAAGTTGATTTGGGTTTTTGAAAATGTAGAACAGACCTCTTGTTCAGGATCTCTTGAAGTCTAGAGAGTTGTTTATTATGTGTGGGCGATGCCTAAGTTTGAATTGTCTGACCTTCATACTTGTTGCTCCTATGCCACACCCAGTCATTTCATTGATTTTGTGGCCTGAGGTCTCACAGTCTTTTCAATTTGCAGTGGACAACAATAGAGTTATATGTTACAAGTGTCTTTTCATCTGTCTGTTGAACACCTTTCCGAACTCCAAAAACACTTAATTGTAGCTTCTGGGTTTTGTTTTGTACGATGCTGCTCTATAGAGGGACGTGTGCACTGCTAAAGAGGAGCAGATATCTTTTATTTATTCACATTATTCAGCTGCTTATTGTTGTGGCACTCTTTAGGGCAATAGATTGTCCTTTTGAGCTGGTAGTTGTGGCATTGGGGGTTGTGTTTATTGGTTTGTCTGCCTATCTGCAGTTATACTCCTATGTTTAATATGATCGCTGTGACATTGCTTTCTATTTGCAGGCCTGAAATACATTCGATGAAAAATCACATTGTATATGCGCAAGTTCGAGAATAGAAGAGCAGATTTAAACTGTTTCATGTGTTCCTTTCAACGACTTGAGTTGTTTGATGCAGGGGTGCTCAGATGTTACCTGTATATAATTTGTGGGTGTTCTAGTGACCGAGCACCCTGGTTGCTGTAGGTTTCTAATATGCTGTCTCCAGTACTTTATTGAGTCGTTCTCTCTTGTTTGGTTGTTCCTGTTTTTTCCTCCTTGTTTTTGATAAGGCTATAGACACTGGCTAATAAAACTTTCCATCAGCTAGCAATGCAGTGGAAATTTATCGAGAGTCGAGACGTGTGTGTATGCAAATTTTACTGAAGTTGTGTTGCATGGCAGTTGATTAGAAACGAGTTAAAATGAAATGACTGAATGTAAATGATATATAAATATAACGAAATTAAGAGGGAAGATGGTTGGTGAGGGGTAAATCCAAGCGAAAAGGATGAAAATTGTGGGTGGTAGTAAGTCCACCAATTCACCAAGTTTGTGGATGTTAGTAGTTCCACCCACCTTGTTCTTCTCTCACCAATACTCAACATCTAATTTCCTAAAAGAGGGGAATTTTAATAATTACGTCAAATCTCAACGGTGTTTCAAAAAATTCTTCTAGTTTTTAGTAGAAGCACTATAAAATTTGATGGAGTTAATTATTGCTAGCAAAAATAAACTAAGAATGGGTCATCTTTAATGCTCTATCTTCGTCCTCTTTAATGTTCTACCTACCCTCTAAATAACGAATTGGATTGGTTAACTAAAACTTGGAGCTTTTAAAGAAAAGTTGGCCAAGAACCTACACTGTTATATACTCAAGTGGCTCAACTAGTAGTAATTTTAAGTCGAGAGAAGAAAAATAATTTCTAAGTGGTTACAAATAACTACAATGGGGTAATCAGGGGCTGATTCAGGATTTTAATAATGGTGGGGCATCAAAATAATCAACCTAATATTATGCAAAAATTCAAAAAAAATCCAGAAATAAATTAAATCACCCACAAAAACTTATTTTTATTTAAATCACAATCTAATATTTTTTCTATATAAACTACTACAATTGTTCTCGTCGAGTCTTCATATTTTGGAATCCGCAATCAAATAAAAAAATCAAGTAAATTTTATATTAAAAATAATAAAGTCTAATATTCAAATAAAAAAATTAAACAATCTCATTGTAATTCAATCAGGAAAGCAAGTACTCCCTCCGTCCCAAAAAAAAAAATTTGAACACTTGTTGGGATACGTAGTTTAAGGTGATAAGTTGTGATGTGGTTATCAAATGTTATTTTATTTAAAAAGTAGATGTGATAGGAGTTGGTGGGGTATTTTTTTATTAGAGGAGAGCAAAAGTTGGGTAACTTTTTATTAATAAAAGGTAGAGTGTGGGCCAAAGATGTGTAAAAGAAATAGTATTATATTAATGGTGGGACCATGTCAAGAATTGAAGTGTTCAAACTAATTTGAGACAAACAGAAAATAAAAGTGTTCAGACTATTCTGGAACGGAAGTAGTAGTATATTTGAAACAAAAAGCAACGTCAATTGGTAATTTTTTTTTTTTTTTTTTTTTTTACATCGCGAAAATTGGTAATTTGATACTTGTGGAAAAAACGAAAAAGAAAAAGAAAGATTGAACATACAATTTGCATCAGTGCGTGATGGCAAGTTGCGTGACTTGCGTCTTCTTGTCTACTACTCTACTGTTGCAATTCGCAAAGCTGAATTGTTGTTCTGAAGACTTAACACTCGATGGCAATGTTGGGCTATTTTTTAGGTTTCACTTTTTTGGTTCAAAAAGTACCTTTTTCTAATCTTTGACAGGTTAAAATAATATTTTGGGAGAGTAGGATTTGTGGAAACCGAGTAGTAGTACTAAGGGAGTCCGAAAGCCTGGCGGAAGGCGTTTTTTGTTTTTTACTCTTTTTTTAACTAATTTTTTTAAAATTAATGGTGGGGCACGTGCCACCCAGGATTCTAAGTGGGTCCGCCCCTAGAGGAAATCGTCACTTAGGTGTAGAGGTGTTCAATGGTTCGGGGGCTCGTTTTCAGCCTTGATCCATTTACTTAATATCTATATATGCGTTAAAAAATGCAACTTCGTAAAATCGCATAAGTATCTCACTCCTCCTTCACTAATCGATTTAGATGATTTACATAGATTTTAGGAAGATATTGTAATGAGAGAAGCCCAAAAAGTTCCCTTTAGGTTTTCCTTGGGAGAGTGTGCTAGTCTCGATACTAGGTGTTCCTCTTCGGGGGGTTTTTGTGAGCGTGATTTGTGTGCTTGCATGATAATCATGGGGACTGAAATCCATGATGACATTGGTTTCCTGGACAAAGATCGAGGAGATCGAAGTCAGAGGGAGAACAAAAAGCGAGATGAGGGAGACATGAAGGCTGTAAAGAACGAAGTAAGTGAACCGGTGGAGACGTGGAGTGGTTGTAGGAGGATTCCGAGGAGGAGGAGGCAAGATCGGAATTAGGACTAGTCCTCAAAATATGGACAAATCGGCATATTAATCAAGCTACTTTCATATCGACCATGAACAACATATGGCAAGTGAAGTTTGACGTAGACATGAGAAACATAGGAAAGAACCTGTTTGTTGTGCAATTCCACCATTGGAAGGACAAGCAACGAGTGATTGATGGACAACCCTGACACTTTAACAAACATGTCATCCTTATGAACAATATCAAAGGTAATTGCAAACCATCTGATATTCAATTATGGGATCGGAATTCCCTATATAGGCTAGGGTTTATGATTTAACTTTTACATGGAGGTTAAATATTGTGAATGTTAGGGCGATAGGTAACAAGATTGGATCTTTTATTAAGATGGAGAATCCGGTTGCAATGGGAATTGACAAATCCATTAGAATTCGTATTTTGCATGATGTTCGTAATCCCTTAGTGTCTACTGTAAAGGTGAAGATGAAGAATGGAATGGAAGAAGTCTTTGATGTGAAATATGAGAGGCCACCTTTATTCTGTTTCTTTTGTGGAAGGGTGGGTCACGGGACAAAGGATTGTGACGAGGAGGGTGATGAAGGTGAGGGGGAGGTGAAATATGGTGGTTGGTTGAAAGCATCTCCGTGGAAGGTAGGTGATAATGGAGATAAGAGGATAGGAAGAGCAAGGGAAAAAACTTGTGTAAAAGCAATTTTTATCACAAAACCTAAGGGGAAAAAAGGGAGTGAGATACATGAGGAAGTAAGTGAAGTGGTAGAAAGGTTGGATAAGTGGGGTTTGAAGGAAAGTGAGCAGGGTGGGGCAATAAATAGTACTACTGGAAGGTGATGAATAAAGATTATGAAGTAGATGAAGGCAAAAGCAATGATAAAGGTAAGGAAAAGAGTGCGTGTGAGGGGGTTGTAGTGGAGGTGCGTGACGCTAGTGAGGCGAAGCATGATGAGGGTGCTGAATCAGGATGGAGAAATGCAAGGTAAAAAGATGAAAAAGTGGGAAAAAAAATGGAAAGGCATAGGAGCAGTCAGGGAAGAGAACAAGATAGACTGACTGGATATAAACGAGAAGGTAGAGAGGGGATGGTAGATGGATTGGATGAAATGGAGATAGAGGAATTGAAATATCTGAATAGGGTGGGAGCTGTTGGTATGGATGTGCAGGAGAATGAGAAGAATCATGTTGTTGAAAAGGTGGCAGGCCCCACTGAAAGGGCTCTTAGTGGTCAATGAAGCGCATCCTCTCTTGGAATTGCTGAGGGATGGGGAGCCCCGCTACATTAGTGCTTTGAGGAGATTACTATCCTCCAAAAATCACCAAATTATTTTTTTGTCGGAAACAAAGCTAAAAAAATCATGAGATGGAGTCTGTCAAAAAGAAACTAAAAATTGAAAAATATTGGTTGCTGATTGTGAGGGTGGAGGAAGGAAGTAAAGAGGGGGCTTGGCTCTTTTTTGGAAACATGAAATAAATATTCAGATAACTTCTTTTTCCAATAACCATATTGATGTTATTGTTGGTGATGAAATTAGTGGTGAATGGAGGTTCACTGGAATTTATGAGTTCCCGAAAGAAGAAAATAAAGAGAAGACAGGTGCATTACTGAAAGCTCTTGCTCGAGCTACGGAGATCCCTTGGCTTTGTGGAGGAGATTTTAACCTCATGTTGGTGGAGAGTGAGAAAAAGGGTGGAGATGGTTTTAAGACCAATGAAGCTGGCATTTTGAGGAGTGCAATGGATGTGTGTCGTTTTATGGATCTTGGATTTGTTGGTTATGAATTCACTTGGTAAAATAATAGGGGGGGATGCAAATATACAAGAGAGGCTTGATCGATTTTTTGTGAACGAGAAGTGGAAGATGATGTTCCCTAGTTCTTTTGTCTCACACTTGCCCAAGAGAAAGTCAGACCACCTTCCCTTAGTTGTTAGTGTGCGTGGAAGCCAAGTAGCTGCAGCTCAACGTCAAAAATCCAAGAGATTGAGATTCGAAGCCATGTGGTTGAGGGAGGAAGAAAGTGCAGCGGTGGTGACAAATGCGTGGTACAAAGGTGAAGATGCAGGGGTAAATCTTGCGCGCACTACTAACAAACTAGCAGCTTGGAGTAGGAAGACCTTCGGCAACGTTGCAAAAGAAATTCGTTTTTGACAACATCAAATGAAATAGTTGATGGAAAAGGAGCCTACGGAGGACATTTTGAATCAAATAAGATGTGTTGATGCCAGGATGGATGAGTTGGAGAGGCGAGAAGAATTATATTGGCACCAAAGGAGTAGACAAATTTGTCTTATCATAAATTTTTTTCACCAAAAAGCAAACCAACGTGAGCAACGTATAATAATGTGAGACGTATTAAAGATGAAGTTGGCGTGTGGTATGATGATGAAGATTATATTACAGAGTGCTTTGCTACATACTTTGAGCATTTATTTGAGTCGAGCAATAGCTGTGACAGGGAACCAGTATTAAATATTGTCGACCCATTAATTAATGTGGAAATGGCAGCGCAGCTAGCTGCACCTTTTAGGCGTGAGAAGGTGAGTCTAGCTCTGTCACAGATGCACCCAAATAAGGCGCCGGGACCGGATGGGATGAATGCACTTTTCTACCAAACCTTCGAGGCAGCTTAGTAAATGTTCATTTTTCACACCTTTCATAACAAAACCCTGACTTTCAATCACAAAATTCCCAAATTCACTCACTCTCCATTCTCCCAACTTACCCAGATTTTCAAGATTCCCTATATAGATAAAAAAAAAGATCGTTTTTTCAAAGAACAAAAAGAAGCAATAAACAGTGGATTTTAACAATGGCGGATATTCTGAAGATATAATCTTTAATTTAATTTTGCCGAGACTTCCAACAAAATCACTGATTTGATTCAAGAGTGTTTGCAAATCATGATATTCTAATATCTCTTCTCCTTATTTTGTGCAAAAGCACCTCCAAAAATCCCATCTTTTTCCATGTGTAGTTTTCGATATTTTTGGTTTTTCCTTGATGATGACAATAATTTGGGAATTGCATCAATTGAGAATAGAAACGTGGTATTTCAATCAAGGCGTTGGTTTCTTCATGAGGGGAAACAAATATCTATATTGATATTTGGTGCATGCAATGGGTTGATTGGATTTATGATGTATGATTTTGTATTTGATAATGATGGTATTGATGCGATTGATGAATTGAATTCTTATATTCCAGAAGGGGGCATTCAATTTATAATTTACAGCCCAATTCTTGGTACGAAATCTTTTGTTGAAATTGATTTATCGACTAAAGTGATCATAGGTGATAAACTGATGATAGTGGGGTTAACAAGATTAAATTTGAGTTAATATTTGTCATCCATAGATGATTTCAGCATCATAGCTTTGGTCTTGATGCAAGAATTTTTGTCTATTATTACTCATTAAGGTCCAAACAATGGGAATGTCTAATGCTTGATCAATCTGAATCAATACGGGAATTCAGAGGTACATGGTATACTTCTTATAATGTTCTAATCAAGGAAAATCTACATTGGGTGACAACTTTATCCTCTAGCCAAATGGTTATTGTTTATTTAGACTCAAATAGCAATAAATTTTCAAATTTCCATCTGCCAAATAACATTGACATGTCATTTGATTATGGTTTGTGTTGTTTAGATGGCAAAATATGTGCTTGGGGGAGAATATCATTATGATCAAATACACAATTTATTCTCCCCCAAGCACATATTTTGCCATCTAAACACCACAAACCATAATCAAATGATATGTCAATGTTATTTGGCAGATGGAAATTTGAAAATTTATTGCTATTTGAGTCCAAATAAACAATAACCATTTGGCTGGAGGATAAAGTTGCCACCCAGTGAAGATTTTCCTTGATTAGAACATTATAAGAAGTATACCATGGACCTCTGAATTCCCATATTGATTCAGATTGATCAAGCATTAGACATTCCCATTGTTTGGAGCTTAATGAGTAATAATAGACAAAAACTCTTGCATCGAGACCGAAAATCGGCAACCCCAAAGCTATGATGCTAAAATCATCTATGGATGACAAATATAGAAACCCAAATTCAATCTTGTTAACCCCACTATCATCAGTTCATCACCTATGATCACTTTAGTCGATAAATCAATTTCAACAAAAGATTTTGTACCAAGAATTGGGCTGTAAACTATAAATTGAATGCCCCCTTCTGGAATATAAGAATTCAATTCATCAATCGCATCAATATCATCATTATCAAATAAAAAATCATACATCATAAATCCAATCAACACATTGCATGAACCAAATATCAATATAGATATTTGTTTCCCCTCATGAAGAAACCAACGCCTTGACTGAAATACCACGTTTCTATTCTCAATTGATGCAATTCCCAAATTATTTTCATCATCAAGGAAAAAACCAAAAATATCAAAAACTACATATGGAAAAAGATGGGATTTTTGGAGGTGCTTTTGCGCAAAATCAGGAGAAGAGATAGTAGAATATCATGAATTACTAACACTCTTGAATCGAATAAGTGATTTTGCTGAAAGTCTCGACACAATTAAATTCAAGATTATATCTTCAGAATATCTGCCATTGTTAAAATCCATTGTTTATTGCTTCTTTTTGTTCTTTGAAAGAACGATCGTTTTTTTTATTTATATATGGAATCTTGAAAATCTGGGTGAGTTGGGAGAATGGAGAGTGAGTGAATTTGGAAATTTTGTGATTGAAATTCAGGGTTTTGTTATGAAATGTGTGGAAAAATTAATATTTACTGATCTGCCTTGTTAGACGTTATCATTATCATTTTAATAGATTTAGGCTCTTGCACATGAGAGTGGGTGAATATTGGGATGAAGAAATTATGGACATGCACATGCTCTATAGTATATGCTAGAGCCCCATTTCCCATTCCACATTTTTAAAGTACATACCTTAAAGAATCTCAAAAGAATATATATATATATGAGTTTTTTGTCAGAGACAACCTTTTAAATTTTTTTGGGCAACTTCAGACCTTAATGAAATTTTTTTTGTCAAAAACAACCTTGACCAGAAATTCGGCGTTGACTCACCGGATTCCGGTATTGACCTTAGTAAATGAATCACGTGCCCCTCATTCCCCCCCCCCAATTTCCCTCCCTTTGCCCCCTCTAATCATCTCACCACCACGGCACCACCTTATGAAGTACCACCACCACCTGTTTCGGGCTACTGCCCACAGCACCACCACCGCCTGCTACCTTATGAAGTAATGAGAACCACCTACAGTACCGCGCCCCACTGCGGCCATTGTTCCCCAGCCACTGACGCACCTGACCACCACCCTTCCGCAAGCCTCGCCTGACCTCCCTTTCTCCCGCAACTCCTATCTTCTCTCTCGTTTGCACTCACGCACTCTCTCTCGTTGCAATCTCTCTATCCTCGAAGTGAATGTTGAAAAGCACCACCCCTCGTTGTCTCCGTCGTTGCACCCTCGCCGGATCCCAGCGAACATCACGCCGTCCAAGCGTTAGCTACCCTACTGCTAAACCCAGAATTTGGGACAAATGAAATCACGTGAGGGGCACGTGATTCATTTAGTATGGTCAACACCGGAATCCGGTAAGTCAACGAGTCGTCAAGGTTGTTTTTGACAAAAAAAAATTTCATTAAGGTATGAAGTTGCCCAAAAAATTTTAAAAGGTTGTCTTTCGCAAAAAGTTGTATTTAAAAGGTTGTCTCTGACAAAAAACTCTCTCCCTATATATATGATGATTGGTTTATATGCTTGATTTATGCTTAATTTTTAATAGTTTTTGTGATAGCTTTTAGGCTAATTTAGGCTAAGTTCTTTCCTTTTCTTTCTTTTTGTGCATTTTTCCTCCCTTGCGCTCTTTCTTTGGGTGCATGTTTGTTTATATTTCAGGATTTGGGAGCACGTTTGGAGAGTCTATGCACAAGCTCGAGGCAAAGTGTTGAAGAAATGGAGCACCAAGGAGCTCGAAAGAAGAGAAGAAGTGGCTGACCCGAAGGCTCGGATGTGTGGACCCGCCCGGGTCAGCCCAGCCAGACAAAGCAGCGATTTCTTGCAGTAGACCCGCCCGGGTCTGCCAACCCGAGGGCTCGGGTTCTTAGACCCACCCGGGTCGCCAATTTTGAGAAACCTCCCAAGATTCCTGATAAGTTGTCCCGCCCGGGTCAGGTGACCCGAGGGCTCGGGTCATTTCACCCGCCCGGGTTGGGTCATTTTCCGGAGACGGTTTTGCGACTTTGTTTGTTTTAATGCGGGGGCTGTTTTGCAATTTTATGTTTTATTTCTTATGACTATATAAGAGGGACTCCTCTTATTTTAACTTAAGCAATTATTAACTAGAGATTAGAGAGAAATTAGATCTTGTTTTAGCATTCAAGTTTAGAGCAAAACCCTAGGAGAGAGAAAAGTGGAAGTTTGAAGCTTTTGGATCTCCATTCTTCATTTATGAAAGCTTAAAGTTGGTAATCTTTATTTATTTTCTTCATTTCTTCCATTGTTCTTGCTTATTTCATGCTTTGCCTATTTAGATCTTGCTTTATTAGTTGATTATTTGCAATTTTCCTCTTTTCCTCCATGGTTATGGTGATTAAGTTACTTCAAGCTTTGTTTTGTTTTATTTCCATAATGTGTGAGTAGCTTCTTACTAGGGGAAGGGATGTAACCTTCATTTACTCTTTGGATCTTAGATCTAAGTTAGGGGGTTAACTTTTGGGGTTGAACTTGTTGATCAAACTTGTTTTACTTGGTTTGTTGGGTGCTTGATCACCACTTAGCTTACATACTTGGAATTCCTAGTGAAGGATTGAGAGATGAAGATAGGAATAAACTAAGTTTGGTTGCTAGATTAGGATTTCCATGAAAATAGGCATTTTCTAGTTTAGGGAAGCTTGATTAATCATGTTGTGCTTGATTTGGCTAGATTGGTTGTTCATGCCATGAGAATAGGTCATGAGTGACTATTCAAGCTCCTCTAATTAGCTCGAGAGAGTAATTAGAGTTCATATGTTCGTGATTTTCCCCTTGTGATCCCCCATTTGTTTCTCCTTGGCTTTGAAATTGGATTCTTGGATTGAGTGTTGGTTAATCCCCCTAATCCCCTAGTTTCTTTACCCTTGTCTTATCTCCTTTAATTATTCGTTGATTTACTTTGCAAATTTCCTAGTTTATTTAGATTTTAGAATCATCGTTAAACTCTCAAAAACCCAAAAATTGATTTAGGTCATTGTAGTTAGCTAATTAACTCTTGACTTAACCCTACTTTCTTGTGGATTTCGACCATATACTTATCCTATATTGGATAAATTAGGTTATATTTGGCGAGTATACAACGACCCGTCAATATATATATATATATATATATATATATATATATATATATATATATATATATATATATATATATATATATATATATATATATATATATATATAAGAAAAGAAAGGAAAATGCTTTTACTCAGTTGTTTTCTTGTTTTTGGAAATGTTTGTGTAATTTGAAGAAGTGGGAGTAGAGGTTGTAAAATTTCTCCTTTTATTGCAATAAATGGTATCTTCATGTCTTGTAGAGTTGTAGTGAAAGCATCTATATATATATATATATATATACATATATACATATATATACATATATATATATACATATGTATACATATATATATATATATATGTGTACATATATATATATATGTGTACATATATATATATATATATATACTTATAAACCAAGAAAAATAAGCCTAAGTATCAAGATTTCAACCCCTCACGCCATTTGGCAGTCTTCTTAAACGCCTCAAGTAGTTTCATTGCTATGTGTCATGCATTCCTTGTCCATGCTGACGTGTCCCACAATTATTCAATGCAAAAATGTGCCATGCAGTAAACTGTATATATAGAAAAGGAATCAGTTACAATTACATTAATTTGGTAAGGTTTAAACCATTATTATGCCTATGGTCAAATGCAATCAATTGTCTAAATTAAAAAAGAAATTCATGGCTAATTTTCAAACCTTATTTGGAAATGATTTTTGCATCATAAAAAAAAATCGAACCACCCTATTACATTGATTAAGAATGCTATAAATAGTGATTATGTACACACATAACTCTCAATATCACAAAAATTGCCTTGGGTTATATATATATATATATATATATATAGATTGGCAGGTGGAGAAAAAACACGAAGGGAAGAAAAATGGGGTGAGAGAGAAGAATGGATAAGAAAAAAATCATGTTTAACAAATTTGTTCTACATTTGTTCGAAGATAAAAAAACTACAACTATTTACAATAATTATCTTTAGAAGAGTAACAATATAAACAAATTTTTACCTTTTTTTTTTCTTTTCTGAAATCCTAACAATCAGCCATAAACTTCTTGTTACATGGGAGCAACACAAAAGAAATTGATTGTGAATGCATACCCAATTTGAAGCAAAATTTAGCAAGGAGATATCATAAGGAGGAAGATGAGATCAGTAGATTTGTTTATTTAAGGAGGAGATGATACCAATAGATGAGGGAGTGGCTTGCTTGAGAGAGAGAAAATAGAAAGTTGTGAGTTTTTCTTTTGGAATTGGAATATATGTTGGTTTTGTTAAGAGTAGACTTGGTTATTGGACATGGTAGCCCAATGGCTAAAGGGTTAGAGTCAATTTTATAGAGCATTTATTGGACAGGGCATTAATGGACAAGATCATTATTGGATAGGGTTATTATAGGACCAATAAAATAGATATTGTAAAAAGAATTACATGTACATATTCATATTCAATTATACTCACTTTTGTCTCTCACCGTTTACTATTTTTCTTACTCATATCGGACTACTATCGACCTGCGACCCGCATTGACCAAACCCTCTACGACCCTTTATACGACCGGATCTATCTTTGGCCCGCACCGACCCTGACCCAACCAATAATTAGGTCTAGTTAAGATATGAGATGAACCGCTACTTGGAGTAGCATTCAATATTAAAAAAACCGCTACTCTGAAATTAGCAGTTCATTTAGTCATAAACTGATAATCTGATTAGCGGTTTACTAGTATAAACCGCCAATTGTAATAACGACTTTATTTAAGCAAAATATTTTTAAAAAAAAAAATCCTCAAGCCAATCCTACATGGACGGTACACTGGGAATGATTTGACACTTCGATGTAGAGTTGGAAATATTTCTTACTTTAACAGTATCTAAAAAAAATTCACCTTTTAAAGCAAAAAGTTGTTCTTTTGGTCGGGTTTCGGTCGTTTACCACCTTTTCTAACGTCTACCTTTTTCTCTTCTCGTTATTTTCTTTTCTGTTTTCTCTCTACATGTTCACCTAAATTTGCCAAACAACGATATCTTATACTAATTTTGAAGGCCAAAATTAACTTTTTACAACAGTTTCTAGTCATTGTGCACCTCAAAAAACATATTGTTCATACAAAAGAACATGAACTATTTTAAACAACTGTTCAAGATAAAAAGTATACACAATTTAAAATTAAAAACATGTAAATCTGCAATTATAAAAGAACATAGGTTGTAATTAAAAGAACATATTGTAAATGAACAACTAGTTTAAATTAAAAGAACATACCTTTTAAATTCAAATTTGAAAAAAAGAATTTCGCCAACAACCATTTTATTTTAAAGGTAAAACAAGTTGCAAGATTTAAGGAAACAAATAACAATATATTTCTTAAAATCATGGATCCTTAAAATATTAAAGCTACGTCGTTTAGCAGAGGGTGGCGCCATCCTCTACATGCACTTGGGTGCATGTTCCTATTTGCAGTTTCTAGTTTCTTAAAACCATTTTTTTGTCAGGTATTTTTTCTTAACAAATACTCCATTTTTTATACTTCATCCGTTTCATTTTAGATGTTACACTTTCTATATTGCGGGCTCCTAGGTAATTTTTCTTAGTGAAAGATTAATAAGAAGAGAAGGCATGTGATTAACTTATTATAAAAAAGACAGTGGGGCCAAAGGGGTTGTAAAACCACCAGTCTACCACCATCACCATTAAAAATCCAACACCACCACCATTAAAAAACCAGCACCACCACAACAACTCCTCCTCCCTCCCTCTTTCTCTCTTTTCTCTCTACAAACTCAGTGTCCTCCTCTTTCATGAATTCCTCCGCGTCGACCTATGATTCTCACACCTGCAATTCTTTCTCTACTTTCATATTATTCCTCCGTAAGATCCGCCAAGCCATTATCGGCTTCGTCTATCTCCTTTCTTCGATTCTCACACCTATGATTCTCTCTCTCCTTTCTTCGATTCTTCCTCCACAAGATCTGCCAAGTCGTCGCCCCAACAAGATTGACCCAACACCTGTGATGGTGGTGGAGAATTTCTTGGAGATCGACCCAACAAGATGGTGGCGACGACAGTGGTCATAGCTAGGGTGGTCGCTGGTGGTCGTGGTTGTTGGTTGTGGAAGAATAGAAGAAGGGTTGTTGGTTGCGGGTTGTGAAGAACAAAAGATTAAGAAGGTTTATTAGTTTAATTATTATTTTAGATAATCAAAACTAATTTTATAAAGTAAGGGTATTTAAGTAATTTTCACCCAAAACTTACTAAATAAGGAAAGAAAAAATAGTGTAGCATCTTATTTGAAACACCCCCATAAACAAAAGTGTAACGTCAAAAAAGAAACGGAGAAGTAAGTTTCCAACAAATACTTTTAGGCAAATTTGCCAAAAAAACCTTTTAAAAGTTAAATTTTGCAAAAAAAAAAAAACCTTTTAAGGAATCCTTTGCCAAAAAACCACAAACTTAATTTTTCTTGCAAGATGTAACATTTTCCCATCTCCCGATATGCTTTTTGAGATGGTGTTGCAGTTACTGGAAATAGGGGGTTAAAAGAAGATAGAAGGGTCAACGTTGGAATTGAGAAAAACCACACCGGAAAATGAGAATATGTTCTTTAAGTTTGTGGGTTTTTTTTTGCAATTGCACTAATGCTTTAAAATGTTCTTTTCGCGAAATTGAACTTTTGAAAGGTTTTTTTTGTAAATTTCTCATACTTCTAATACCATTTTGGTTAATTTATTAGAGAAACGTCCTCTCTTAGTTAACTGAGACGTTGGAGGCCAGGGAATCGTCCTCTATTATACATTCAATACAACTCCCACAGCCTGATTTTCCCAAATTCAATTCTGGGTAATCAAAATGGATGTGGCCTGCTGTTTTTCAACATCACGTCTTCACAAAATTCCCCCATTTTCATCTTACGCTCACACTCCATTTCTTCAGACTCCAATCAGCTTGGTTGTTGAACCAATTCATGTTCATCGTATATGTTTGAAGCGTCTTCGCAGCGCTCGTGTTTATTGCAACTCGGAACCTCCTAGTAGTCTTAGTAGAACCTCTGATTCTACTGCTATCCAAGTTTACCGTGATTTTGAGAGGTATACTACTTGTTTTTTTTTATCTCCTCTTTCAATTTGATTCAGGTGTTCTTTGGTTCAATTTTTAAATAGACTAGTCTTATATTTTTTTTTGGGTGTAAATGAGCGATTAAACTCAGTGATGTAGATGGGATATGATCGCTCTACCTTCACAAGACTTTACCAACTAAGCTAAATGATATCCACTATGCACTCCTGTGCCGCCTTGATGTACTGAAGATATAATTGGTAGAAAAATTACTTAAAAAATTTAGGACCTTTATTTAAACAATTTAAATATTAATTAGGTAGGGTTATTTTAGTATTTTAAGGGGGAGATCAAAGTCCTTAGGCGTTCCTTTGTCGAATAGAGATGTGTGAATTTTTGCCTTTTGTTTTTGTTTCGGACATGGAATTTTGAGTTTTTTTTTACCTTACCTGTGTTGTTTCTGGTTTATCTTTTGTCTGTGTTTTATGTGGACTTTGGATATGATCAACTTCGAAATAAAAGGTTTGGTAATTGTTTATTGAGTAATCCTAATATTTAAGGACTCGTTCGGTATCATTGTGTCATATATATGTTCTAGTGAAAAAAAATTAGTCAAACTTATTAAAAACATGATGATTATGGAAACTAACAACTAAAAAGTGAATGGTTTCCTATTTTTTGTTTTTAGTTTCCAAAAAGCTGAAAACTAAAAACAAAAAACGATGACGAACGGGCCCTAAGATTGTTAATTAAATGGGTAACATGAGAACAAATATCCTCTGTAGGGAGAAGAGTAGTAGAAAGAGGATGTGGTTGGGAGTTATGCTGTTTGCGGCAGTGAGGATAAGGGGTTAGGACACAAGATGGAACACATAATGGAACATGGGATCTCAACTAGTGTTGTGGATCCTCGTCCTTGGTCACTTAGAACTTGGGGTATATAGATACTTGGATTCTGGTCTTGAAGATGGAAGAGATATGATAGTGCTTCATGGCATGTGTGTCTTGTTTAAGGATGACTGTTTCACCTCTTCTTTCTCAATAAAGAGACGATATGGAAGATCCTCTTATTTGCTACCTTGGTATACTTGGTAGATGGTATGAATAATTATACATAACTTTCGCTGTTGGCAAGTTTTTTTTGGATCGGGAAGTCTAACACCCCAGATTCCAATGTCATTACAACACTTAGTGGAAGCATAAGGTAGGATAATTGCGGTTATTACCTCCAACTTAGGATGTAAACCTAAATGAAAGGGCATATCAAAGCACAGTTAACTCAATAATTATTTCTCCAATTTATCATAAAATCATCATTACATCCTATAAAACAACCCCTAATCTATTAAATGCCCAAATTTCAACTATAGTAGATCCTATCCGGCTATTCCAAAGCCAAGCTCCATGGTGAAATGTTTGCTCAACATATATAAAAGTACATGGAAATTCACTATAGGACTCTTAACAAAATAACAAGGGTTTCGCAACAATTGGATAATGAGCTGAACTTTATTTTAAATTTACATGCTCAAAGTTAGTTGGTTAACTATACCTTGAAATTCATTCCTATGTGTTAGCCATATTTTTGCCTTTGTTTATATAGAATGCAAACCAACCTTCTTACCATAGTAGTTTTGTATAAATATGTCTTCCTTTCATACACTGGCTTAAACTTTTTGCATAGCTTGTAAGCATGGGTCGTTAGCCACATGTTGAAATATACTTGATCAAAATATGTTGCTGGTTTGACCATTCTTGGCAGGGTTTTTGTTGCTGTGATAGAGATTTTAGCCCTCATGTTAGTCGTTGATTGCTTTGAGATTGATGATGGGAGAACATAAATAGCTTTGGGTTACGACAATTTATATCAATTTGAACAAGTCCTGACCCTTTAGCTATCTTATGAAAATGAATTTTATAAAAAAGTATTTCTTCTGTTGTAGGAAACATGTAAGCGTAATGACGTCGTCTGTGTAGTATCCTCCTTTCCAATGGTTTCTTGTTCTTTTCATAATCTCATTGTACCGTTTTACATAGAATTCTCTGAATGCCACTCTATAAAGTGAAGTATTGAATGAGAAAGTCCAACAGATATTTTTCCCCTTTGCAGACTTATTACAGAAGTGGTTAAACAATCACAAGATTCTTTGGGTGGAGCTAGCAACTGGAGTGCAGTTGAGGTGCCGTTGCATTTTTTTGTGTGCTTTGATATTGTCAATGGTCATTTAGTAGTTGACTGTTCGTTGCATCTTTCTTTAGGAGATCTTCTTGACTTCTAGCAATCCGTCTTGGAGGTATAATCTTCTTCTTTAATCAGAGGCTAGCGGTGTAAATAGGAGTCTCACCATGAGACAAAATCACGACCAGCATTAAGAGTGAACACTGGGAGTTAGAATGTAATAGCCTAATAGGTGTTCTGGAAAATTGGCAGTCTACATCTAATCATCTATCTAAGAGAACATGATACATTTTTGATGAACTCGTGAAATTTATATGGCAAGTTATATTGAAAGTGGAAAATTCATATATTCAATTCTTATTGATTCAAAGCTCTATGATGAACCTCCTGAAGCTCTTCAAATATTTTCAGACGGATGTCTTTTTAAACAGTTGGATCACCTAATTGTCTAACAAAAGATTCCTTTTGAAACTATGATGAGTTGCCTTAACTTTCTACGCACATTCTATTTTTATGATTTTGAGTGAATATTGGGCCAAAATCTTTCTGTCTCAACAAAAAGATCAAATTGCTTAGTGTAGTGAATCGAACTAAAGTAAGAAAGAAGAGATACAAGGAAAGATGTTATACGTAGGGTATTGCTCATTTATCTTCTATTTTTCTTTCTGTCTCCTTCTCATTGCTTGCACCCCTGCCTTCTCCCCCCCTATTTCTTTATCATTGGTGGTTTATAGTGGCCGTGGAGGTTTGCTAGTGATGAGGAGGGGATTTGCTTAGCTGGTTTAAGGACCTGATTGTAGTATTAGTTGTACTTGTTCAGTGGTTTATGTTAGCTGTCGCCTTTAGCTTTTAATATGTAAAATGACGAACTCTTCGATTTTTGGTTCAAAAGCTTGCCAAGAAAATGCTAGATATATCTTTTTCTCTTAAGCTGTTCACTAGACATAATATGTTTGATAACATAAAAGTCAGATATAACTAGCCAAAAGCCATTAAAAAGAGAGCCAATATACCATGATGAGAAGATGGAATAGAAGAGTAAGGAAGTTTCCTCCTGTAAGATAGAAATTTAAAAGTCTATTGGCGAGCCTACAACAGCTATAAGTCTTTGGTTTGTTTAAAGGTGATCAGTAGATCTACTTTGCAATCTGGTATGATATTTGTGCAGGCATCAACCTTCGAAAGTCCTATTTCTAAATCTTTTCAGAATAGCCTTCTTTTAAAGATGCTTAATCCAAGAAGTGGTGTGTTGGAATGAAATGAAAATACATTGGAAATTTACCTGGATGTAGATATTGGTGTGCATTGTCAGTACTGTATGTCCAGGGAATCAAAAGTGTTTGTTTAAACTACTTCAAGAATACTCTTCCTTAAAAAAGTAGTCTCTTGCACTTTTTCATACGTAAAAGGTGTTAATAGATTAGATCTTTTAGAGTGAGAGCCATTCCTGCAAGGATATAGCTTATAAAATATATAACCCTTGGGCTTTTAGCATTGTACTCACCTAGGATATTGGTTTCTGATTATTTGCATCAACACATAAATAATATGTTTTTTTTTAATGAAATTCAAATGTATCCAAGTGTGAAGTTCTGGTGGATACCTATATACCTTTTGCGTATTAGAGTCATCCATTGCGAGTTTGGTTAACCATTAGTATTTCAGGGCGCTTGGGTGTTGGAACCAAGAAACTCCAGACCATGGTCTATCGTACATTTTATTGGGGGGATATTTGTTGGAGCTGCTCCACAGCTTGCCTACCGTTTATTTCTTGAACGTCTGTGTGAAAAGTAAGTGTAATTTTTGCTGTAAGGCTAATAAGATTTGTCTTCTTGTCAAAATGGACTAAATAAATATTGTTTCTGTTCTCTATATGTATCTTGGCAGATTATGGAAATGACAACATGTTTTAAATGTCATAGGGGTATATTGATAATTGCAACACCATATGCTAGTGGATTCGATCATTTTTCCATTGCAGATGAGGTGCAATTTAAGTTTGACCGGTGTCTTCGGTCACTACGGGAAACAGTGAGTCTTCAATTGTCTTATTCCTCTCTTGTGGCAATGTAGTTTTCCTCATACATTTGTCTTTTGTATATGTAGATTGACGAACTTCCTACTTTTGGCATCGGGCATTCACTGGGCTCTGTTGTCCACCTATTAATTGGTATTACTCTATCTATATTGTATTGGTTTACAACTTCGAACTGTTTTATAAGCTTGATGTGGTTCTCAGGGTCAAGGTATGCCGTTCAACGAAATGGGAACATATTGATGGCATTCAATAACAAGGTAACTTGCTTCTAATGCCTCCTTAAGACTTGTGACCTGACTTCTACGGACTATCTAGCTTCTTCTGGCCATATGTTTATGTAAATGTATACAGTGAGTGATAAGGGTTAAGTTTTCTTTCTGTTTAAGATTCTTTCGATGTAGTTTCTGTTTTTCTCTTTTTTTCTTTCCCTTCTTCTCGCTGTTCTTTCCTTTTTCTTTTTTTTTTGTTTGGAGGGTTGGGGAGTGGGGAGGCTATGAGGACCTTGAGAATTGCAAACCTATTCACAAATACTCCTTCACAAGGCTTCTATTCAGAAAACTGATGTCAAATCTCTCTAGCCACTGAACTGAAATCTGTCCAAGTATATAACACAATTTTTCTGCAAATGAACTAAACGCAGAGGAACCCAGATTGTCCAGCATCACTCCCTACTTGGAAGATTTACCAAGCATTAGGGCCCTACTTCTTCTTGATACTTATCTTTAGGATATGAACATGATAGGTGTACTTGACCTTAACTTTTAAGATGCCGATCTCGACTTCCCTGGGAACATTTGGTTTGCAAAATGAGTTGTGCTTTAGAGTACAATTTATTGGGAAAGCATTGTATTATTCATCACAGGGACCATTCCTGTGCAAAGTTGTGTCGTGTTCAATGGGTGTCTCCCCCATCCCCTGGTTGATAGGTTCTGTATGATTGGATAAATTGCCTTTATTGTCTTGAATTGCCTTTTTTGCGGTTTAATTTTTTCTTTTGGTAAATTCTCTCTACATGAAGCTGGATAAGGCAAGCAATTTTTATTACTTAAATGTACTAATGCTTTACTTTGTGGCATCTTGTATCATTGACTACATCTATTGTTTTTCATTGGTTTTGGGGGTGTATCCTGAATTCTTTGTGTCATCCATGTTATTATCCTGTTGGCTGTGACTAACTGAACTAGCTACTAATCATAGCTTGACAATGAAAGATGCACAATGCTTTCTTTTCAATGAAATCAGTTGTTACTTATTGCTGACCTGACAGGATCCGAGCCAAGCTATTCCATTGTTTTCACCTGTTTTTCTCCCGATGACTCAAAGTATGGGGCCACTTCTATCACAGATAGCATCAGCTGAGACAATCCGGCTTGGAGTAAGTAATACTTACAAGCTTTTGTTGCACTAGTTTGCATAATTGAATACATGAAGAGACCTTGTTACTTTCTGTCGCTTCCTTAGATGTAAGAACATATCGATGGAGCATCATTATAGCAGGTTAGCTTGGTTAATAACCCATCTTCCAGAAAGAAGTCTAAATTTCAAATACTTTTCCCTTCCTTTTGAAAATGAAATATGGTAGCAAAATGAAGAGTGCAGTTGGTCATTTCCTAGAAGTCATCTCTTACAGAAGGTTACCAGCATTATTTGAATCCTTCTTTTCCCCCTCTTCTAGAAATGATAGCCTCCTTCTCAAAGTCACACAAAACTCATTGATGGCTTGCAGAAATTTGGTGTGGGTCAGAATATCAAAGTACATTCTTTAGTTCACTTCATTTTCATTATTTGAGTTTATGTACGTTTCCTGTAGTCCTTTGACAAAATTTGATAATAAAATGAAATTTCAGAAATCAGGTGGTTATCTGAAATTCTGAATATTGAGTTAGTTGGGTGGTTTTGCTTTGTTTTTCATTTTATTTTATTTTCCATGCGTGATTACACGACACGAATGTCTTGTCTGGTTTTTTAGCATCATATGCTCTACAGATCAAAATATCTTCGTATCTGCTTCTATGTAGCGAGTTGACCCTACTTACATCTCTCTTATACATAATCTTATCCATTCAAGCCCTTAGACTCATTAAGGTATCTACGGTTCGTTTGGTAGGCGACCATAAACGGTTGTAATTGCAATGAATGCATAGATAAATTATTAAAGTCTCATCCCAATGTCCATGGTAATGCTTGCCTATCCTCGGATACCATTTTTTCTTCATAAATTTTCATTTCCATCCATAACCACTTTAAAAGTGGTATTGAGTAGGAATGAAACTTTGTGAAGACAAACACGTGCTTGGAGATGAAGTTCCATCACCATGGACATTGGTATAGACTTCGTTTACAAAATTCTACATATAAGTTCATTACTAGCTATCAAAGAGGGGGTGTTAGAGTAGTTTTATGCTAGTCAATATGATCAAGCAAAATTTTAATTTGCTACATATATTAGTGAGGTGCATCCATGCATGTGCATTGGTGGAGTTTATGTAATGCAAAAGTGGAAAATTAAGGAAAAATATGGATTTTAGAGGTTGATTGTGCCCACCGGGGGGGAAATTGCTCTAGCAAACAAATCGTCCTTATCATACCATGGACATTGGTATGAGACTTTGTTTACAAAATTCTACATATAAGTTTATTACCAGCTACCAAAGATGGGTGTTAAAGAGTAGTTTCATGCTAGTCAAATAAGATCAAGCAAGAATGTAATTTGTTACATATATTAGTGAGTTAGGTGCATTGGTGGAGTTAATGTAATGCAAGATGGAAATCGGAGGGGAAAAAGTGGAGTTTGGAGATTGGCCGTGCCCACTCGGTGAAATGGAAATTATGTGATTCCATTTTTTGGAAAATCAGTTTTGAAGGAGTTTGGTTCGTTCCCGATCGAGCGATTTCGCCCACCTGGTGGGGCGACTTGTTTTGCACGCTGTTTTTTCTGTTTTCGAGCCTAAGTCGGTGTCTTTTATTCCTCTCATAGAAAAACCTTTTGAGGGAGACGTTTGTTATATTATTTATAATCCTAAACACATTGTGCCTTCTCTCTCTTTATTTTCCAAGTGAGCAGTTCTTGAGTAGTTCTAGTCTTCAGATTCGGATGTACGAGTTTGAAGATCTTTGTGTTGACCTTGTGGGGCGATGTCATCGTGTTGATCTTCCCTGATGGTGGTGAAATTCGTTTCTGCTGTGATAGTATCACGGCGCAGATAATCCGTTCAACTTTGTGATCTTTAAAGACTTATCATCAATTCTCTCTGTCATTTTTTTAAGGTGTTAGTTTTTATTTCCATCACTTTATGTATCTAAGTGAATGTTAAAAAGGCTTTTTTTTTATTATTATTTTTTTTTTTTTTATTGTAGTTCTTGATGTTCCCCTAATTATAACTTGTTACGTATCTTAGTGCAAGAGTACATATCTTGGTGGATGTATTAGAATTTTATGCAGCCTTACCCCTAAATTGACGAAAGCTATTAGAGGGACTAGTTAGAAAGACCCATGCAAAAAGTTTATTTTATCTATTAACAGGCCACCGCATCAATAGATCAGCAAACACAGGATACGAGACGCACTACCTAAGAAATACATATTGAAATTTATCAGTAAAACAAACATGTATATCCTAACTCGCTACATTTTGAATGTAAACGAAGTAAAGGTTGCCTTTGAGCACCTGTAAACATCTATTTAGTTATTCTATTGTATTAATAGAATTGAAGGGGACATAGGGTCTCCTTGTGTAAGCCTTCTTTTACTATGGAAAAGACGGTGAGCTTACCATCTATGAGGATGGACCAATGGAGTGGGTAACCATAGAGATGCAACTATGCAAGTCATAATTCAGTCAATGGGAGAGGTAGGTAGGGATGGAATCATAAGCCTTTTGGATGTCCATTGCAAGCATGCATTTCTTTGAGGTCTATTTCCTAGTCTACTTTAATAAGCTCGTGGCCAAGAATGATGTTGGAGACTTCAATACTACGCTCACTTAGGCCTTTAGTGAAATACACTAACAAACATTCACTAGCTCAATGTCATTTCTGGTCCTTGTTTATTATATTTCCTTTAGTTGGGTGGGGTGGGATGGGGGTTGAGAGAGGGGGTGGAGTAACTGTGTCCTTAGATTTTTTGCTTCTTCCTGTAAGTGCTTTCAAGATTTATTGCTAAATAATAGGTGCTGTGAACCATGCAGGCGGAGACGACTTTAAAGCAGTTGGAGAACCTTAGCCCTCCTATCATAAAGCAGGTTCTTCCCCTGTTTGAGCAACTTCCACCCTTGTATATGGACTTGGCTAAAGGAAGGGAGAACTTCAGTCCAAAACCTGAAGAAACTCGACGCCTTGTATGATAATCCTTCGTCTATTTCTTCTATTTCTGCTTTTCTCTGACGGGTTTTTGTAGAGTACTTCTCTTTCAATTCAAAACTTCTGTGCTTTCATTTTAGATGTGTGTTTTGCTTTCATTCAGTGACATTGTCAAGCTGATTTCAGATCTCTTAGTATATGTGGAAAAAATTATTCCAATTTGACTTGCGTTGCTTCTTACTGGGTGCAACGAATTATATGCTGGTGTATTTTTTTTGAAAACCGTTTTGATACCTAACGAAACAAATTGCGTTGTTTTTTCACCTCTTATCTCAGTTACCTAAGTCTTCCCCAAGTATATGACAATTTACTTATGCCAATTATTTTCATAGTGGACGATTGCACTTGTGTAAATTTACCTGATGTATCCTGTTATTGAGTGTTTCAGATAAAAACATACTATGGCATAAACAGGAATCTTTTGATAAAGTTCAAAGATGATATAATAGATGAGACGTCAATTCTGGCACAAGTGCTGACCGTTGATTCTGCTATTAGTTCTATGCTGGATATGTCCATCCGTACCGTGCCAGGCGACCATGGTACGCCTTTGCAACAGGTGATTCTTGTTACAGTTTTTACATTCTTCTCTTGTATCACTGTCCTTCCTTATTTATGGGTGTACTTTGCGGCAACCACAACAAGGGGGGACTTTTATTTTTTTTTCCGGCGTCTTTCCTTGTCTCCCCCTTTTTTGGGGAGGGGAACAATTGCCTTTCACTCTGGGCCGAGTCTTGTATACTCCATCTGTCTTATGAAGTATTAATTTCATCACTTTCCATTTTATTCTGTCCAATATCATTGCAAAATTTATAAAACTGTAAAAGATCCATCATTATTTAGAAGTTTCTTTTCCATATAGTTGGAGCCATCGAAATGTGGAGATTTCACTCTCACCCTCCCCCAAAAGTAATTGCCCTACACCTCTTACTATAATGAATAATGATTAAAAAGATACCCACTGCTAACCTTGAATGATAAAATAAGAAGCTAATTAGAACTCTTAAAACTATGTGCTGATCAAATTGTTGCAATTAATATGGGACGAAAGATTACTAGGGTGACCTTTTTCTACTTTTCAGGGTGACTTATCATGTTTCAAGATAAATTAGTTTGAGACAGTTTCCTCTAAGAGTTTAGCTTTTTGTGCTGCAGGCTCTCCCTGATGTCCCTCCTGCAATGGCTGATGCAGTAAATCGTGGAAGCGAGCTTCTATCAAATTTCATTGCAGGGACTCCATGGGAGACGGTGGCTAAGGATGTCAGCACTTCACTGGGAATGGATTCTCAGATTCTTCGTGCAGAAAGCTCAAAGGACCTTGAACACCTTGTTGATGTGGTCAGTTCTTGGATGTCCTCGAGCATTGGCCCAGAGCTTCCGAGGTGATGACATATAGGGTGCCAGCAAGTGATGGGCGTCAGATATTACAAGTAGGGAAAGGTAAAGAAGTAATTGATGTAAAGATGTGTCTTCTCATGCAGAGCAGGAAAATCAGTAATGATAATCTTTGTATCTGATTGACTGGTAGCCTGTTGATGTAATACGAATGAAACTCAAATCTCATGTATAAATTATTTCAATGGAAAGTGAGGGAAAACTACTACCTTGATCTTTTAGAGAAAACCGTGGAGATAGTATGAGGATGGAAAGTTAAGCTCTTATGCCTATTAAATATGGCAAGTCGACACTCGCTGTACCCTTATCAAATATCATCTTAACCCCTATCCCATGCATGCCATGCAAATGGCAAACCGATCTACCACCTTTACCATTGAAACTGCTTACCATATCAAAGAACAAGTTATATTTGTGCTACCTTCTGCTTTATGCCTAAGAAATAAGTTTGGAAAAAATTATGTAAAGGCTCCAAAAATGATGTAAGAAGTAGTTTAGTGTCAGCCGATGAGCCGATGAGCCATTTTCACAGTGTACTGGTTAGTGGTTATCCTAGATGTGGGAAGTCTGATGAATAAGGATCGCGTGGTCCCTCTAGTTCACATGAAAAGAGAATGGAAATGAAGTTGCACACTATCTAGAGAAATACGCTCAACATATGGACATTCACAAAAAAAATCCATGATTAGGTTTCAAAATCGTGATTTTGCCAACTTTTCTTCTACCAAAGTTCATGGCTTATGTGAATTGTGAGCTATGTTTTCCCATTTAAATACTCCCTTCGTTTTCTTATAATTGTTACACTTACACTTTTGACGCATGCCAATGTAAACTTGATATATATCTCTAGTTTTGTATTTGTAAAAATTATAATAAGTACATATTAAGACGAATTTAACAAAATCCCACATGACTATGTTTTTATTCATGTATAATTCACAAACGATGGTCAAAGTAAAACTTGTGAATAGTGTAAAATGTCAAAGTGTAACAATTAAAAAAACGAAGGTAGCTTATATATGTCACATGAAAGTATATGTACTGCTTTATGTCATGTCATATCTCTATATGTTGGATTGTATCATACTTTGGGCTAGCCTGGCCCAATGTCATTTTCAACATTAGTATTATGGACTATAATTATACTATGGACTATAATTATACTATGAATACAAATGTATATTATTTTTAATATAGAGTCAAATATTAGTAATATGTACTTACCCCATTTCCCTATACTTGCTACAGAGAGAAGTGATATATTTCTTAAGAAATGTAGAAAAAGAAAAAAGGGAACCACAAGAAAGAGGTAAAATCCCCCTGTGAACATAAAAAAAATTAAATCCCCACTACATATTTTACAATTAAAAAAATACACAATTGCTCTTTTTTCAGTGTGAAACGGTGTTCAAAAATAAGCAAGTAATATGAAGTTTCCACCTAAACGAAGTGTAGCAAGTTTAAAGAAAAAACAAAGTATGTGATCCAACCCCGATTAAAACTTGAAGTGACTTTCTTCAAACTGGAAATTCAAATATTGGCTTAACTAATATTGACTCAAACACGGAATTCACTCGACTAGATAACTGAATTCACCCAAATATTATATATGGGATCCAAAAAAGGATGAAATTTGAACGATCCACCCAAATTCGTTAGGAAAGATCCAATCTACACTTCTAGTAACATGACACGTGTCTTAGATATTAAAGGTGGTAATTGGGTTGTCCGAATCAAGAGATTTATTTTCGGGTTTGCCTTGAATTCTAGTTAGTTTCAGGGTGTATCGAATCCATTCAAGTTTGTATCAGTTCAACTGAAGTTCTGGGTTGATATAAGCCCATTAAGGTTAAGATGGATATTGGGTCATAGAGCTTATGGTTGGGATTCGGGTTGGATATGTAAATGTATGTAACTCATAAGTTTGAATCACTACCAAATAAATTGGAGATAATACTATCTCCGTTTTATATTAGATGCTACACTTTTCCAAAACACGGACTCCTAGAAATTTTTTGGAGAGGAGAGAGATAGAGAGAAAGAAAAATGGGAACCATGTGATAGGAGAGAGATATAGATGATTTATTAAAGAAAGTGTAGCATCTAATATGAAACATCCCATTATAGAAAGTGTAGCATCGAATATGAAAACGGAGGTAGTATATGATTTGACATGTGATTTAATGATTGATATAATAATATCTTCACTATATAGATTATATATTTTCATCAACTTCAATTTGGGTGCTCATGTTTGTAAATTCAAATCTCTAATAAAGATCTTTGTTATTGGAGTTTATTTGTTTGATCTACTCATTACTTTTTTATTATAATATTTCCAAAATTTTCAATATACTTATATATACATTTGATCATTCAAAAACTTGATTACATACTTGTAATATCACAAAAGGTTTGGTATTTCACATTTTGGATTGAGATGAATGTTTATTTTTTTTTTCTTTTATTAATAATCATTCAACATTACATTTTGAGTCAATGTCAATACTCAATACGCTTCAAATTTGCTTCCGTCCATCTCTATTTTGAATCTAGCTAATACAGATCAAACTTATAAGATTTTCAAAGTGAGATAGATAATAAATCAATAACAAGCTGCCCACTAAGTGTATAGCTCTCTATCATTCCTCTTCATAATGATCATTTAAAATCAGGTCCGATTTGCCAAATCTCAATTTTTGTTATTCCTTGTACAAAAGATATGTTCCGAACCCTTATTACAAAATTGGAAGTACGACTTCGAACCAATTAGGCTAACCTCGATTCTTCCGACTCATCTATATCTAATCTATATGGAAGTATGGAACCAATTTAGTCACTAGTCATTCATTTATCTAGTTTCTAGTACAGATTACAGTAGTAGTACTTTCTACTTTATCTATGAGGGCCTCAGGGGAGAGGAAAAGAGAGACCTATATAAACAGGATAAAGTAGTTGCCCTAAAACTCAACTATCCTTTTGAAAAGCAACGCATCTTCATCTTCATCTTTTCATCTCTATCATCTGCAACCTTTGCACTACTTCAACAATGGCAGGAATTGGACCGATGAGCCAAGATTGGGAGCCCGTTGTCATCCGCAAGAAAGCCCCCAACGCTGCCGCCAAAAAAGACGAGAAGGCCGTCAACGCCGCTCGTCGTGCTGGTGCCGAGATCGAAACCGTTCGTAAAGGTTTCCTTTTTTTATTATTTTGCTGATCAAAAGTTATATCATCTGATTATTCATTTCTCGGTTCTTTTATTTCTTGGGTCAGATCAATGGAAATTTTAAGTTTTTATCATTTTTATCCTAATTGACTGTGTTTTTTATGCTAGATTCTTTTTGTTGGAATTTTTGGAAGTTTGTTTTGTAAAATGGGTTTTGAGATTTATCGAAAATGATTTTAGGGTTTTATTGGGATGCGTGAAATTAACGCTAGGGCATCTTTTGTATGCAGTGAACATTTGAACTGCTACTTTTTTTTTGAATTATGACTTTCTTATTTGTCGAAAATGATTCTAGGGTTTTGTTTTATCAGACTTTGTGGAAGCTTGGAATATATATCACGAAGAATTTAACTGTGTTTGATATCTTGTTGAAGTTCTGTTCATGAAATGTTGGGTCGGCGTTAGGATTGAAACTAGACTTGGTTGTCAGTGTTTATTACTTTGCTCTGGATTCTGGAGTGCAGAGGGAAAATGGCTGATTTGTATTGTAATTACATATTTTAGATGTAATTTAGTTTTTCTAAGGGCTTTGCTGATTGTTGCCGTGTTTTGATTGCAGCGGTGGCTGGAACAAACAAAGCTGCATCCAGCAGCACCACTCTGAATACTCGGAAGCTGGATGAGGAAACTGAGAATCTTGCCCGTGAGTGAATTTATTTGTAGTTTGGATTATATTTTGTCACGACTGAGACTAAAATTGAGCTCTGGGTAGGTGTTGTGTATATTGGAACAGTGGATTGAAAATGTGTTGCCAAAGTTATGCTTCACATTTACTCAATAAACGAACTTTTTCTGATAATAGGCCACATTCAGTTGGTCTCATTATATAGCATTGAGTTTAAAATTGAAATCTTACAACTATTTTTTCGCTATGTATGCTACATCGCCACCATGCTGCAAGTAGTCTTTTACGAGAGCTTTTAGTTAAACTGTTAACAGTATTGAGATGTTTATTTTTTCTAAGGTGTTGCTGCAACTATTTTGCGTTCAGATCACATGTGCTATAATAGATGGATGAACATTCCGTTTGGTCTTTACTAGACTACTAGTTGATTGAAATAGGGAATTGCAATTTGAAGGTTAAGTGTTGTATATACGTGAGGCTCTATAGACTTGTTCACTTTGATGTGATGCACTGCCAGTTGACAGTCTCATAGAAGAATTCTGTGTTAATAGATTCTGTAGCTAAGTATGTATAGGTCATCTAATGGAATTCATGTATAGGAGAAGCGCAATTTGAAGGTTGTGTTGTTTATACTTGAGTTGAGGCTCTGTAGACCTGTTCACTGATTTGATGCACTGCCAGTTGACATAATCCCATTGAAAAAATCTTGTGTCAATACATTTTGAAGCCAAGTATTTCCGACTCCTTTTAGTTATTCAGTCTTAGAGAAAACCCCTATTCAATAGTTTTTGAAGCTACTCTTTCTATCTTTTGGTATCTTGTCATCTGAGTGTGGTTTATATTTGTTTCTGGAAATGATGAAAGGATTTCTTTTTGGAATTTAGAGCATTATACTGTGATCTGCTCACAGACATCACTCTGAGCTCTACACAAGTGTACTAAAACATTTGAAATTTTATCTGTTTCTGATGCCTTCTTATCGCTTATGGCACATGTTTGCAAAGTTTACATAAATTTCCATCTGACTTCTCGCTGAATTGAATTTTGTGTCAGATGATCGAGTTCCAACTGAATTGAAGAAGGCCATCATGCAAGCTCGAATGGATAAGAAGCTCACCCAATCTCAACTTGCTCAGGTTCATCTTTCTTGTCCTTCTTTAGTTCTTTATTTTAATGTATATTAGTTATCTTATCAAATCATCATAACTGGGGGATTTTAGAGTTATAGTATCTCACTGCACTTGCCCTATGTTGCTACTTTACCAAGAATGCTCTTGAATCTTGAATTGGGTTTTGGGATGCTGTATAATCCCGATTACCACACTTTTACTATACATTTGGTATTGGGCTCACAATTTTTTTTGTCCTGATAACTGAAAGAAGTTGGGTTCTGTTTCAGTTGATTAATGAGAAGCCACAGATAATACAAGAGTATGAATCTGGAAAGGCCATTCCAAACCAGCAGATCATCGGCAAACTTGAGCGCACTCTTGGGGTGAAACTGCGCGGAAAGAAATAGACATAAGAATAAGTATCCAGAACTGTTCGTTTAATGTGTCATGCAGTTTGAAACTGGTGTAAATGACTTCCAGACTGTTGCTTTTGTATAAATGTGGGGTTGGACTAAATCTATGGATATGAATAACACAACGCTTGATCTTTTGTTCCCTGCCACTATATGTTTGGTTTGATGCCGTCTTTGAAATCATTGTCTCGTCAATCGTGGCGTGGCTTTGAACTGATCCTTGTTCCAGTTTGGTTTTTTCTTTTAACGGGGAATAAATTAAAGTCAAGGAACTCTAGAACTAAAGTGACAACTTTTTCAAAGGGTGTCTTTGATTACATAGTGAAGTTTGGGAATAGGTACTAAATCTATAGGTTTGAATGTCTAATACAGTAATACCTTCAACCAAGTGTTTGGTTTATACTAATAAGAGTAAATCTTTTTCCCCTTCCCTTTTTCTTTCTCTTCATAGCTTCTACATATGATGCTCTTTGCATGTCTCTGTTGGCAATCCTCCCCTTATCCATTCGACCTCTTTCTTTTCCACCGCTAACAGCAGTATCCAAACACCCACCATTGTCACTCCAAAAAAAAAGGTTATACTTAAGTTCCCTCCAAAAAAAGGTTATACTTAAGAAATGTTGACCATTAGTTGTTGGTTTTGTCCAGTAAACTCCAAATATGAAACTTTAATGGTCAAGGCAAGAATTGGTGGTCTAAATTGAAAATTGATTGCAAAGTTGAGTTACATGATTTTTGTTCCTCTTGAATTAGGTGATCTTTCATATATTATTTGATGCGTAAGCAAGAGGAATTGGGTAAAATTGAAACTTAGTTACTTGGACTTTTGAATACTTGGGTTTGCCGTTTGTTGTATCAGCTTTGACCTTCCATAAGTGGAGAGGGAATGAAGCACCCATAATAAAAAAAACACTTACTACATGTTCTTAATTTAATATACTTCCACCTACAAAATGAAGGGTTTACTATTTAGTTATAAGGCTACTCAATCATGAGTTAATGGTAGATTTAATCAACATTCCTGTTTACTTTTAATATTCATTAATGAGTTATAATGGTAGATTTGAGACATTGATCGATTATATAATATTTTTTTCTGGTTACTTTTAATCGTAATATGACTTTATTTTGCATTAAGTTCTCTCTACCTCTCTCTTCTCCCTAATCCCACAGTCTATTCCTCTTCCAATGTTGCAATTAAAAGTAAACAAATGAAGTATTTTTTTTTTTTTTATGATCTTTGGAAAATTATCTCACTTAATTCAAAAAATTAATCTCCTTTCAACAATTTTTTTTTATCTAATTAATATGATAAGCACTACTTCTCTTTCAAAATATAGGGCTCTTACGTTATCGAGATCGAATTTTTGACTGTTGATTAATCTCAATTCATGTTGATAACAATAATAAGAAAATAATATTATTATAATATTTCCAAGACGAATCTTATTTTTATAATTTTTATTTATCATAATATAAAAGATATTTGAAGTTGAAACAATCTTTTGTAAAGCGTAAATGCCATATATTTTGAAATAGAGGGAGTAGGTTTTAGTTAAATTGATATATCCGTCTCTCATATTAATCGTTACAATTTTGACTTTCTCACACGCCAATGCATAATTTTAACCATTGGTATCTCTAATTATCTATTAAAAAATAAATAAATAAAGTTAATATTTTGAAAATATACTTTGAGACAAATCCAACATCTTATATATTAACATTTATCTTTATATATTAGTAGAAATTCATGACAAATTATGTAAATTAATAAATAGCGCACATAATTAAAATTGCATCAATTAATATGAGATGGAGTGCCTACCTGTTTTTAGGGATTGAAATTGCATGTACCTTTTTTAGGGATTGAAATTGTGAAAATTCTATTATGCTCCTAGAAGCACGGTGCACCCAATAAATTTGTTCCATTTTCGAAGAGTAATGTTCTATTTCAACAAATGTTCGTTTTAAACATATTTTTCAGTAAAAAAAAATATGTTCTATTTTCTGTGAAAATTATTCTATTTTCAATAAGCAAATGTTCTATTTCAATAAATGTTCATTTTAAGCTTGTTTTTCATCAGAAAATTATGTTATTTTTTCCGTGAAAATTGTTCTATTTTCGATAAGGACATGTTCTATTTTTAGAAAAAGTGTTTGTTCAAAGCTTATTTTTCAGCAAAAGATATGTTTTATTTTCCGTGAAAATATGTTGTATATTTGATGAGCAAATGTTCAAATTAAGTAATCGAATTCTGGTAATGTTCTACTTTAACAATAAAATGTTTGTTTTCGTAATTGAAGTCGGATAAAGTTCCACTTCAACAGTAAAATGTTCGTTTTCATAAGTGAATTCTTGTAAAGTGGAGTAATGTTCCACAATAAATGTTCGTTTTCGTAAGTGAATTATTGTAATGTTTCACTTCAACAATAAAATGTTCGTTTTTGTTTTCGTAAATATTCTATTTTGTATTGTAGGAGCACAATTCTCAACTTCTCATTGTGCTAATGCATGAATTATTGAAATTGCATGTGATACTGAGTAAGCTTGTGAAATCTTCACAAAAATGAACCTAATAAAGAAGAGGATTAGAGGTCTAGAGGATAGAGTTGAGTTGACAAGGAATAATTCTCACTCATCACTTCACGGTCCCCCCTGGCCCCTACTCCTTTGGTTCCCCTTAAAGATTCTCTGTGTTTATATTTGTGGTTGGTTGATTACAGTTAGAATTGTTGAAATTGTGGTCAACTGGATGAAACTAAAAGCACGTCTACTTTTTATTAGGGAAGAAGATATGTAGCAGAGTTTAATTAGCAGTCGAGACTCAAGTGTAAATTAGAATCAACCTTTCAGTTTAATTACAACTGCGTCAGCACAAAAAATAATAAAAACATAGAGCACACTAATATTCTAGCTGTAAATCCACCTAATATTCTTAGATTTGGTAAATTCTTCTGTGATTAGTTTTCCTTGTAAGCTAACAGATTTGGAGCATGATTTATAAGGATGGTGAGATGAAAATATGATGGGACATTAAAAAAATTATTTGTTGAATTCCTTGCTTTAGTAAACCAAACTGAATAAACTCTCAGCACTTTAAGACTGAGCAATAAACTTGTAGAAAAGTTGTTATCGTATTTACTCTCATTCTAATTCTTGTTCCAAATAAAAGTAAATTAAAGTTCATATTGGTGAATGTATCCTCCCTTTCTTAGAAATTGATCCATTTAATAGGTAACAATTTTAATTTTCACCAGTCTTCTCAAAATAATCCCAACTTGAATTATTTTAGAATAATCCTAATTTTAAGGGGTACCTTCTCAAAATAATCTGAACTATTAATTTTCAATATATTAAAAACCTGAAATGGATTAGTATAGACAAGAAAAGGATAGTCAGGCTTGTATTCAGAAGATCCCCTCAAAAGTTGGGATTATTCTGTAATAATTCAGAGTTGGGATTATTTTGATAAGGCGGGAGAAAGTTAAGATTATTCACATCAATTTTTCCTTTAATATGTCGAATACATTTAGATTTATTAAAGATCAGAAAGATGATTCACCAATCACCATAATTGCGACACCCCCTTGAAGTGGGAACACAGGATACGAAAACAAATGTTTTACGCGTACCTCGGCACATTTGACACCGAGACTTATCCATGACGGTAATTTATTTAATCTACTATACTAACCTTAATTAAAAGATTTGTTACTGGGCTTTAATTGAAGTAAATGGATGTATAACACGAGTTAGTGTAATGTATCTGGTTGGCAGGCCTAGCGCCCTCTTCATTGACATAATAATTAAGCGTGGTGCTACAATAGAAACACCCAACAAAAAAGTAGCAGAGGTAGCAGGTCACTTGCAAGCACATGCTTATATTCTACACTTTTAAGACACTTACATGGAAGTATAGATACAACTAACAAGTTACAATGCCATCAAAAAAAGAAACTTACAAGTTACAACAGCAACATGTACATAAATAATCCTTCACCTAATCAGTAGAAGGAAAATACAGATTTGGGAACAAGGAGAAAGAGGGAGCAACAGTGGAGAATGGAAAGTCTTACATATCTTTTTACCTCGTGTTTCTTTTTCTATTTTCCTTCCTTCTGTCGATATATGAAGAAAAAAAACCTTACATTTAAACATATATGGACACCCAGGTTATGGATAAAAGCACGAAAGATGACAATTTACTCGCATGCAAGTTTCGTACCAAAGCTTGTTAGGCAAATCGCAAATGCTTGGAAGGCCGAGAGTGGCTGACGATAATCCATGGTGAAAGTGTCATCTCCTACCTTTCCAAACTGAAGGAGAACTATCTCTTCATCACCTTTTCCACCAGGTTGGCTTTGATCCACTGTTGCTATTAGTTGAAAGTTCTTTACCGATGCTACAGTTACCCGACCGTGAAAATTCAAGCACCAGCATTGCAAGTGCTCGTGCCACCTCGGTGCTTTGTTCCTCAGAACAGTATAACTAGAATCTGGCTCTGCCAATTTAATCTTGGCATCCTCTGTGTGATCCAAGGTGGTATCTACTGGTCCAGGACATTTAAGGGAACAAATCATTCTTCTGGGACCTCTTGATTTCAAGAGGTTAAATTTGTAAGACACTTGCCCAACTTCAAAATTTCCAGCAGGAACTTGGGGGCTTATCTGTTTGCTTGCAAATCGACGGGTGGATCTGCTACTGGATGGTTTTGCTCCATCATGGGGTGGTTGACTGTCATATATTATAAAGTTCGTACCAAGAAAGTCCGAGCTGCATATAAAAAGTTGAGGACGCACCATTACATATTATGAAGTTTGTACCAAGAAAGCACTTGAAAACCTAGGTAAAATAGTAAAGATGGAACATGCGATCCCTCTATCTCTAAAAAATAGGCCACGTTTCCATTTTTTAACTTCCCAAGATGATTCGTGGCAATTTTTTAGGGATTACAGGAGTGCTCCTCTTTGAGTTGTTTTCGGGAATATAGCATTTGCGATTGCCTTAGCTACATTTATCAGCCCCATCAAAAGGAGGGGCAAGAAAGTTCTACATATATCAGAACAAAAATTGCACTTTATATGTTATCCTAGAAGAGTGTAGTTGCTTCCTCCAAAAAAAAAAAAAGGGGTGTAGTTGAATGAAAGAAATTGGAATCTATACTAGCATCTGCATAAGAAGCAGACAAAGACTTCCTCAAAATTGACTAAACACAGTCGGAATCCTTCAGCATATCCATGCAAAAACCCTAAAGCAATCATCATTTGCAAACCCAAAAACAACAGGACAATTTTATACCGATCAATGGAAAACTGAAGTAGAAGTAAATTCATAGGGCAAAACAATTAATATAGTCAAATAATCGGCAATGGTTGCGGAACTGGTAGTCTAGCCCACCCTTTTCAATCAAGGTACTTATAACAATTTTATATCAATCAATGGAAAACTGAAGTAGAAGCAAACTTATAGGGCAAAACAATTAATATTGTCATACGATTGGCATTGGCTTTGAAACTGGTAGTCTAGCCCAAGTTGTCCATCAAGCTACTTATAGCAATTAAACTCTCTCACTTCCTCTACCTAGTTCTGATTTTTTCTCTTTGCTTGGCAGAAGTCAATTGGGTAGTAAAAATGTATCCAAAACAAACAAAATTTTCTGACTTCACAGCAAATTTCTTAAATAACCTTCAAAATGTGGACAGCAACCATACCTTAACTTCCCAATATATGCTTGACTTCCTTGTGATAGATCATCGGCATCAAGCGATATAATATACTCAATGTGGGCACCACGCCTATATCTCCTTGCAGCCAAGAGAAATTTCCCCTTTTCTGAAAATGCTGTAATTAACAGATACCATTAGCAGCAGCCAAGTATAGGTATCCAGAAGTTTATAAGCACCAACTAAGAGTCTACCACATACACATTGAACAGTAATTAGGCCCAGTCAATAGCAGGCTTGATTTGACCTCATAGCTAAAATGGACGAGTTCGGGAAAAAAAAGAAGAAAAAAAGCGAGCTTATAACTTCAATGAACTACCTCTTAAATATTTATCAGTTAAAGGGACTCACACCAGACAGAGATTATGGCCTAATAAAAGGGTAAAGTGCTCCCAATGCTGCTTTCAGTAAACATAAATAACTCACATAACTTCAATGAGCTAACTCTTAAGTCTTGATCAGTTAAATGCACTCACACCAGACATAGATTATGGCCTGATACAAGGGTAAAGTGCTCTCAATGCTGCTTTCAGTAAACATAATTAACTCACATAACCAGGCAACAATCACCACTACATATAGAAGTATAAAATAATCATTTCCAGAAACTTCAGCATTAGATTGAAGGATGGTCGATTATGATTTTAATAGTTAAGGTTGGTTGATTCTGGTGATAAAGCCCCTATTTAGAGATAGTTTTTGATAAATAATCCTTAAATAATTAAACCATGTGACATAACATAGTCGTGTTTTAATCAACACCTAAAAAAGAAAATTCTACCACCCATTAAACTACCAAAAACGACAGATATTCAAAAAGAAACTATACACAAAAAGGACATAGCTGGATGTTCTCATTTCAACTAGGTGTTGTATTTCCTTACATGATGGTGACACAGAGAGATAGAGGTAGAATGTAGAATTCCTCTTATCCCGTTTTATAAGACACTGAAGAGGCATCTCACGTGGTCCTGGCTGCACCCATCATAAAACATTTAGTAGCATCAGTTGCAGGAAAAAAGGAGTGGACTTGTAAAACAGATTGAATACATATAAAAATGACAAGCAAGATAACAGAGAACAACTCATGCAAACGTCAATAGGAAATAGAGCATATATTATAAATTGGATAGTGTATAGAAAAAGGCCATATTAACATGAAGTTGCAAACTAGAGTACAAAGGGACTAAAAGAGCAACAAAACTTTTTTCTTGTCAATAACTTGTAGGCTAGTGTATATATGGGTTGCCGCAATCAATTGTGCTCTTCTTTTACTTTTCTATGCAGCAGCAAGTTATATGACACTTACTTCTGCATATGGTTGAAGCCTGTAAGAGGCACTGGCAAATGGTAAGATGGTGTGGTCTATCTCCAGTTATTAAAAGTTTGCAACTCCAAAGACACAACATAGATTTATCTGGGTTCTCACAGCTCCAAGAAGCAATTTATACTCAGGATGACACCCTCTTGATTGGAAATTAACACTGCCTCAATCACTTGTGAGTTAACCAAAATTATTTTACCAGACACCATTTCTAATTCCACTAGAGTTTTGACTTGATAAAAGCTGTAATAACTACTTAAGTTGTGTTACCAAACAAACACTAATTCTTGTCAAGCCTATATTTGCCGAACAAGGTCCATATGGAGCATTTTTCCTGCGTATGACATAAGGGTCCGTTTGATTTGATGGAAAACATTTTCCATAAATATTTTCGGAGGAAAACACAAATGAATATTAGATTTCCTTTGTTTAGTTTGATGGAAAACTATTAAGCTAAAAAGGGGAAAATGGAGATGTCGGGAATGAAAGAGTGGAGAAAAAAGGCTTTCCTTCAGATGTTGGAGGAAAATGTTTACAAAGGGATGAAAAACTCTATTCCACCTTAGTTTTCCTTTTTAAATCCCTCGTCCAACCAAACAATGAAAACTAGGGAAAACCGTTTTCCTCCAAAAACAAACAGAGCCTAAGTGTGTGGGATCAAGTAAAAAGCAGAAATGAGATGAAAAGAAAATCTACTAACACTTTTTTTCATAAAAATACTACATTTAACATTGTCCTTTAAAACATTTAACACAAATTTAATGATCTAAAACAATGGTTCAAGTTGATATGTTCGATATTACTTTGAAACAAGAGAATAACCTAAGCTCGTGAACAATCAAGAGATCTAATGCTATTAATCCTAGGATAGAGAAGATTTCCACTACTACATAATTGTTAACTCAATCACCCATCCATAGTGGTTAACTAGCAAGCAAATATGCATAACCACCAATCAGTGCCTCCTATCAAAACGGCCCTAAAGTCCAATAATTAAATTCCCTTCATAAACCACTCCAGCCTCCCTCATTTGGAGTCCGAAAATCTCACCATAACCTTGTTTTATAGTAAAAGAATTCCACCTTTAGCTGAACCAGGCAATCATATGTCATAATACACCACAAATGGAAAGAACAACTAACAGAATATCTTTGCAAGCGACGTCAAACCACCACTACTACCCAAACGAAACGGTACTTCTATCCTTAATCTAAACCTTGTCAAAACCAATTGATCCTTTCATATCCAACAGAGTTTCAAGTTTTTCGCTCTCGTCTCCTAACAACTACACTAGTTAGCTAAGAATGATCGCATTTCTCACCAACTCCTCTTAATTATATAAACTCACCATTAAAAAACACAATTCCTCAATTTTCCTAAAATAAAATAAAAAAAAAAAACAAAATTCTCCAATTTCCCTAATTAATTGTCAAAAAACTTACCTCACAGAGCAAAATCAAAATCAAAATCAAAATCAAATAATAGAGTATGACATTTCGTCCAAATTCATACAATTCAACAAAACCTAATTCAAAAATCAAAAAAAAAAAAATGAAAAGAAAAATGACCTGTTTAAGACAAGAAGGGAAGGTGATCTTAGCAGTAGAATGAGGAGACTTAACAATATCTCTAGTAATATCTCTCCATCTCTTACAAACACAAGCACAAACGACGACGTTTCTACGAAGCGGCCATTTATCTTCGGAAGATTCAACTCGAGCTATAATATCCATAAGAAGCTCCGGCAAAAGTGCAGACCATCTTCCTGCGTCGACGTTGACGAAATCGGAGGATGAGGAGAGAGAAAATGAGGTCGGTGGTTGGCGCTGAGACTTGGAGGAGGAGGAGGAGAGAGAAAAACAACGAATTGAAGATGAAGAACGCCTTGACAGAAATGATCTTGTGAGAGACATCCGGCTATCATGGAGGAGAGAGAAACAAAATTTGGTATGGAGGAGGAGAGAGAAAATGTAAAAACGAAAATGGAGGAGAGAGACTCGGAAGGGAAGACTGAAGAGAGGGATGGATGGGTGGGTGAGGATTCAGGATTCGAGAAGGGAGGTGCTAGAGTTACGGGAGTGTTTCGGTCACCGTCGACTTTGTGACTTTGTGGGATGGGATTTTTTTTTTTTAATTTTTTCACTACTAAATCTAGGGGGTTGTGTTCATAATAATTTATTGTAAATCAAACATAATCATATATCACATAAAAATTAACTATGTAAAAATTTAGTATATAAAAAGTGATTATATCGTATGAGTAATTAAGTTGAACAATATATTTCTTATCTAGTTCCCCGAGGCGTCCGTTAGCGTTATCGTTTATTTTGTTTTTTTGATGTGGATTTTTTTAAGCAAATTGGCAAATGGACACGACTTTTATGGTGGTACTTGGGTATTTTATTAGTGTTTTGGTGAATTTGTTCTTGGAATGTGGGGGAGAAGGATGTGCAATGAATTTGTGTCTTGGAAAAGTACATATTTAGGTTTGAAAATGCTACAATTTGCTCGTGTACTTTCGTTTACTTGGTCTAGGTGGTTTTGATTTTGTTTGTATTTTCGAGGGTGATGGATTAATATTCCATTTATATTAATTGTTAGAAGCATTTGTTTTGAAATTGTTTGTAGGAAAACTTTTGAGAAACAGTGGTCGTTTGGCCACAAGTAATTAGAAATACTTCTAAAAAATAGAATCAGGCTCATTATTGACTTACATCTCTCCTTTCATATGCACAAAATACTTAATTTGTATAAATAAGTGCATTCGCTAAAACATATGACCATTACCATTTCGACTGCAAATCTTCCAATTTAAATTGTATTCTTTTTCACCATCCTCAACCAAATGTGTAACCCTATAAAACACCTTAGTGTTCAAAGATTCAGGGATAAACCAATTCCTAGCGCCTTGGCCAATATAATTGAGTAAGTCTATCTGTATCATTTGACATTCATCCTATCAACTCAAGTATTCAACGTATAGGATATTCATACGGTCACACCCCTAAAATATGACAAATAGATCAAACAATCCCTAGTTAAAAAATAATTGATAGGATTACAACCCCAATATAATGGTCCATTATGGTGTTCGGGCATGTACGGAGTAAATGAACCAAGTTCAGAAGGTGGTCTGTGACAGGCTAAAGTCGTATCACCTAATCAAAAGTAATCCTAAAGTCCTCTAACAAATAGTAGTCAGGAAAGTAGGGTCGAATCCACAGGGAAAACAGTGTTCTTTTCCTAATCGTCGATCAAATCTAGATTATAGGGAACGAGTGTTTGGTTGTGATTATACTAAACTAGACAATAACTATATCAAGAATATCAATAAAATAAAGTCTAGGGCGTAGGTTCACCAATGAACAATATTCCAGGATGAAACACAATAATCAATAATGAATAACGCAGTCAAACAGGTTGATTTCCTCTCTCGAGTCGAAATTAACCATAGAATGATATTAACAGGCTCTCGCAATTTATTAATGCCAATTCTACCTATTGAAACTAGCCTTAATATCAAGTTTATACCTCTCCGCATAACCTAATATTGCAATACTATAACAATCAAATCTGGCCAAATCGGATTGAATAGAGATAATACATTCAATAGGAATCAACATACATCATCAAAAATCAATACTTTATAAACATCCCTTCATAAATATTCATGGATCCCCTTAACCCTAGAAATAAACTACTCAATCATAATTAAGGAAAACATACTCAAAATGAAACAAGTAAACATGGTGAATCAATAATCAAAGATTGAATAAGAATAACAAGAGAAGAGAAGAAATACCAATGTAGAACAATCTTGCAAAATCCCAACTTCTATTGAAAATCCAATGTAAAAATGACAAAGAGTAATACTATCGTTCTTCAGTAATCAAAATGTGCTTAGGAAAACTAAAACTGAAACTATAGTGTAAAAACGTCCTCCTTCAACCCTAAAAGGATAAGTATTTATAAGAAAATAAGAGTCAGCGCAACACGCGCTTAAAACTCCTTAAAAATCGCCCCGCCCGGTCGGGCGGTTGACAGGTCAAAACCCGTAGAAAAAGTAAAACAACGATCCGCCCGGCCGGGCCCGCAAGAAATACCAAAACTGCTCATTTTCAAAACTTCATAACTTTCTCGTCTCTCATCGAAATTCAGCGTGTGACCAGTCGTTGGAAAGATATTCAAGTCTACTTTCCAACCCAATTGGAATCAATCCATTATCATTTGTGTATCAAAAGTTATGAGTAAAAGAGTATACAAGAGTCAGTTTTGACACTTCTTTCAGCAATGCTTTGCTTCATTCTAGCCCAAATTCATCCCAGAGAGATGCTTTGTGATCTTCATGCAATCTACCATCTTTATTCATGTTTTCTTGACTCAAGATTAGCCAACCATAGTCTATTTGCATTAATATCACTTGAAATTCATCAAAACAAGCAAACGAAGAGCTGTATAGCCAAACTTGAGTAAATCATGCAAATATGCACCTAAATGTTCTCATTTAAACTTGAAATGCAACCTAAATGAACCTAAAATCTATGTATAAATATGATTCATCATTCTGTCAAGTGATCTGCGTTTTTAGTAGTTGGTATGTGGACTGGTTTGTGCTGCAGACCGCAAATACAAGACGTGAAGCTTCTGTCTTGTTTTATTTTTTGTTTCCTCTTTGTGGAATATTTCAATTTCCTAGTTTCATAATATTTTCTATTTACTAGTTTAATGTATTTAGGAAACTTAGAAAGATATTCTACTTGTTATAGAATATCTAGTGGTTGTTACTAGGAAGGCCGTTAGTTTTCTAATTCTAGTTGGTCTAGGGTTTAGGAAGAATGGAGTCTTATAAATAGGAGTTTATAGGCTCATTGTTAGTATGTGTGTTCACAACCAATTGAGTGAGGACCCAATTGTGAGAGTGTCCGACTTGTGTGGTGTATTACTTTAATTGAGTAATATTGTGTGGTGAGGGATTTATTCCTTCACATTAGAACTTGTGTGTGTTTGCCATTATTGTTTGTTCTTTGATTTCTTACTTACAAAATTTGACCCTTATTCCATAACAAGTGGTATCAAGAGTAGGGATGGCAGTGGGACGGGTCAAGTTGGAGACCCGCCCCATCCCCGCCCAAGTGGGGCGGGGATGGGTCTAGGTTTGGCGTGGATGGGGCGGGGATGGGGATTAAAATCATACCCGCAATGGGTGGTGGAGCGGGTGTCGATTCTATGTTATACCCGCCCCATCCCCGCCCGACCCGCGCCCGCCCTGCATATTTATTATTAAAATTCTATATGTATACTTATATTATTAATAATTTTATCTTGCAAAATATAAATATGTGGGGTATGACACGGGTACGACACGGGTGCGGATACCCATGCGGGTGGTGGGGTGGGTTGAAGTGGGTACGACTTGGGTGTGAGTACCCATGCGGGTGGTAGGGCGGGGATGGGTATAAATACGTACCTGGTGGGGCGGGAATGAGTATGAATTTTTCCCCCGCAATGGGTGGTGGAGCGGGGATGGGGATGGGAAATTTATGCGGGTGCGGGTGTGGAGATACCATCCTCCGCACCCGTCCTGCCCAATTGCCATCCCTAATCAAGAGCTTAGGTTGTAGATCCAAGTTGTAGAGATGAAGAAGGTTTTTGGAGGTAAGTTCGATATTGAATTATTCAATGGCAAGAATAACTTTGCTTTGTGGCAAAGTATGATCTAAGACATCCTAGTGCAACAAGGGTTACATGAGAACCTTGAAGACAAGAAGCCCACAGAGATTGAAGATTCCAAGTGGAATAATATGAAGCTTCGTGCGGTGAGTACGATCCGTTTAGCCCTCGCTCCGGAGATCAAGTACAATGTCCTTGAGGAAAAGAGTCAAAAGGATTGTGGGGGTAAGTTAATTAGAGAAAATTTACAATGCAAAATCTCTAGCTAATAAATTATTCTTGAAGCTAAGAAGGATATTTTCGAACTCGGCATGGAGAAAGATGGAGAATTGAGAGATCATCTTAACAAGTTTAATGGCTTGATCACCTAATTAGCTAGTTTACATGAAACGTTTAAGGATGAAGACAGGGCGATCATGTCGTTGGTTTTCCTACCGAAGAAGTATGACACGATTATCACGAGTTTGCTTGTATGGAGGACAACATTGACGCTAGAAGAGACCATCGTTGTGTTGCTCGAGTCCGAAAAGTTAACAAAGCAAAGTTCACTTTGTTCATCCGGTGATGGAGATGCTTTGTTTGTGGAGGGGTGTGGCAAGAAGAGTTCCAAGGGCAGTGGTAAGAAACAAAACTCCAATGTCAAATGCTTCTATTGCAAGGAGAATGGGCGATTTTAAATTGCGTGTCTTGTTGCAAAAGAAGACTTGAAAGAGTTAAAGAAGGCAAAGGAGAATGGTGTTGTTTCTTTTAGTAAGGGTGTTGATCATGAGGAGGATTACAGCTTGATGGTTCATGAGGATGATGAACCAAGCAAGAGCAAGGTCCATATGGATAATGGACCAAGTAAGTGTACAGATTGGGTTTTAGATTCGGAAAGTTCCCATCACTTGTGTGGTAGGAAGGATTTGTTTTTTTCCTATGAAAAGTGTGAAAGGAAGGAGATGACTTTACCTAATGGTGAAAAGATGAAAGTTTGGGTTATGAGGTTCATATGCAAGATGGACAACTTATGGTCACCAAAGGACACATGGTGATCATGTATGGTAAAAGAAGAAAGAATAATATTTTCATGTTGGAACAGGAAGGGGATTTAACTCGTGGGGAGGCGTGTGGTTCGAGAAACATATTAGACGTTTATGGGAGGTTTGTTAGGATTACAAGCCCAATATAGTGATTCATTACGGTGTTCGGGCATGTACGGAGTTAATGAACCAAGTTCAGAAGGTGGTATGTTAAGTGGTCTGCGTTTTTAGTACTTAGTCTATGGCGTGGTCTATGGACTGGTTTGTGCTGCCGACCGCAAATACAAGACGTGAAGCTTCTGACTTGTTTTATTTGTTTTAGTTTATGTTTCCTCTTTGTGGAATATTTCGATTTCCTAGTTTCATAATATTTCCTATTTACTAATTTAATGTATTTAGGAAACTTAGAAAGATATTATACTTGTTGTAGAATATCTAGAGGTTGTTACTAGGAAGGTTGTTAATTTCATAATTCTAGTTGGTCTAGGGTTTAGGAAGAATGGAGTCTTATAAATAGGAGTTTATAGGCTCATTGTTAGTGTTTCACAACCAATTGTGTGAGCAATCCAATTTTGAGAGTGTCCAACTTGTGTGGTGTATTACTTTGATTGAGTAATATTGTGTGGTGAGGGATTTATTCCTTCACATTGGAACTTGTGTGTGTTTGCCATTATTGTTTGTTCTTTGATTTCTTACTTACAAAATTTGACCCTTATGTCATAACAATAATGGAAATAGTTAATTAATTGTATCACATGCATGCATCCCAATGTTATTTTCAACTAGAAGCCTTGGGTCTAACTATGTAACAAGTTACCCACACGTGTGAAAATCAAACATATCTTATCCTCTCTCTCTCTCCCTTCTCCATTCTGATTTCATATTCTTTCTCCTCCTCGTCTCCATCGCCCTTTCCTAACTCCTCCCATCTCTTTATCCCCTTCCATGGCAGCCACGACAACCACGACTTTCTCAAGCTTTCAAATGCTTCCATGGCCGACGTCGTGCGATAATGTACATAACATAAAGCAATCGAGTTAATTTGTTGAACAGTCGCTCAATTTCGTGATAATTTACGGATTTGAATCTATGAACTTTAACATCCATGACAATTACTTGGAAGCCATTGTTAGAGGTTGCTCAATTTCCCTCTCCTCCTTCGCCATTTATATCCTTCTTGTTTTGGAAAATGATTTCGAAAATTGACTTCGAAATTAATTTTGGAAATTGATTTTGATAATGTTTTTGGGAAACCATTGTAGAGGTCACTAGCAGCGCTCGCTCGGCGTATCTCGAAACCAAGCCAAAGGCGTCGTGCGCTGGTGCTCACTGGTGGTTGGTGTTCACTGGTTGCCGGTGCTTTCTGGTCGTCGATGCTCGCTGGTGGAGTGGTGTCGTGGTAGTGTGTCTGTGTTGGTGTGTCGGAAAGGGACGAAGGGTGGGTGAGGGTCAAGTTTTAAGAGGGGGGAGGAGAGAGGAAGAGATATGTTCACGAATTCATTTGCCCCCTCCAATCTTTAAAAAAAAGATAATGATGATAGAAATTTGCTATAAAAAATGACATAAAAGTAAGAAATAATGATATCATATTTCTTCAAATGATACAAAAAAAGTTGAAAAAAATAAAGAAATAGAGATAAATGATACAAGTTTGGTGAATAATGACATAAAAAGTGAGATTTAATGATATTATTGCTCTATAAATGATATCAATTTATGTAATTATGATAAAGTATATAATATTGATAAAATATGGAAAAATTACATGAAATAAATCCAAAATGATACAAGTTTGCTGAAAAATGACATAGAAGTTAGGCTATGTTCTTTTGGACTGAATTAATGAAAATTCAGTTCAGTTCAGGAAAAAACAGTTCAGTTAGTTTCCTCTCACAATTTTCATTCAGTTCAGACAAATTAAGTCCAGTTCAGTTTATACAAATTCAGTTCAGTTCAGTTCAGTTCAGTCCAAAAGAACATAACCTTAGTAATAATGACATGAAAGAGTTTTTATAAATGCCATGAAAGAGTTTTTATAAATGACATGAAACAAATTCAAAAAAATGACATAAGACAACTCCAAAATGATATGAAATACGTCAATAATAATATAGAAGTGAGTAGTATTGACATAGATTTAAAAATGACATGAAACAGTTTCAAAATGATATGAAACATACTAATAATGACATGCTTAAGCGTCGTAATGATCCTCGCTGCCGTGCTAAGTTACCAATAATAACTTATATCATTTTCCCCAATTTCATTATTACTTTCAACTCTTAAATATCATATCATTATCACTCATTACTATGTCATTATTACTCATTTCTATGTCATTTTTCTGGAAACTTATATCATTTTCCCTAATATTATTATTATTTTTCAACTCTTTATATACATAGCATTATTACTCATTTGTGTGTCATTATTACTCATTTATGTTATTTTTCAGCATACTTCTATTAATTAATCTATTTTATTATTATTATTAAATTCTTTATATACCATAACATTATTACTCATTTCTATGTCATTATTACTTATTTCTATGTCATTTTTCAAGAAACGTATGTCATTTTCCCCAAATTTGTTATTATTTTTCAACTCTTTATATACTATAGCATTATTACTCATTTTTATGTCAATTTCAGGAAACTTATATCATTTCCCCCAATTTTATTATTATTTTTCAACTCTTTATATACACAACATTATTACTCATTTCTATGTCATTTTTCAGCAAACTTGTATCATTTTTCCTATTTTTTTCAACTATCTATATATAATAGCATTATTACTCATTTATATGTCATTTCTCAGGAAACATATGTCATTTCCCCCAATTTTATTACTTCCTCCGTTTCATAATATTTGCAACACTTTTCATTTAGGGATGTTTCAAAATATTTGCAACACTTTTTTTCTTTCCTTATTTAGTAAGTTTAGGGGTTGAAAGGACCATATTACCCTCACTTAAAAAATATAAACTGATTTGTGAAACCTAAATTAATCCCTAAACACTATAGCCCAATTTAATTATTTGAACTAATTTGAGCACCAGTCAGTCAGCCGCCACCACAATGCCATTTCTTTCTCCCTCCTCCCTCTCTCCTTAGCCAACCACCAGCCACCACAACTTCCTCCCTCTCTCCCTCGCCAACCACCATCCAACCCTCCTCCCCCCTCTCTCCTTCGCCGACCAATAGAAACCCCACCACTATCACCGTAATCTCTTTGCGCGCAATAAACTCTCCAACGATTTCAATTCCTAAATTGGCGCTGAAATCGTTCCTCACAGCACTCATGTCGATGTTAAGATTGTTAAATCTCAAATCTGTGATTATGCTGGCCAGGATTGTTTTCCAATCTCGTCTCACTTCGCGAAATGTTCGTGGGTGTGATCTCCTTCTTTCTCTCTCCTTCGATCTCCTTCTTCTTCATTGTCTTCATCTTCTTTGTTCTCCTTCGTCTTCATCGTCTTCATCTTCATCGATCTCCGTTGTTCTTCGTCTTCATCGTCTTCCCATCTAATTGTGGTTAGATCTGTTTTGAATTTGGTGAATTTGGTGATTTCGCAAATGGGTTGTGCTGAATTTGCTCACATACTAAATGGGTAAGCTAATTTGGTGAATTTGGTGATTTCCTAAATGGGTTGTGGTTAGAACGATTTTTTTTTTTTAATTTGCTCACATAGAAGATGAAGATCTTGGTAAATTTTTGTGAAATGGAAGATGGTGGTGGCGGGGGTGGTTGTGGTTCTGATGGTGGTGGCGGGACGGTTGTGGTGGTGGTGGTGGCGGGGTGGTTATGGCGGTGGTGTTGGCGGGGTGGTTCTGGTGGTGATGTTAGCAGGGTGGTGGCGGCTGGCGGTGGTAGGGTGGTGATGGTGGACCCTAGGTGTTGATATAATGAATTAGTTGTATTATTAGTTAGTCTAATCACATACCCCTTCTCATCTAATTGTACACTAAGAAAAAATGCCTCGAAGTCCGCAATTGGAAAAGTGTTGCAAATATTATGAAACGGAGGTAGTATTAATTTTCAACTCTTTATATACCATAACATTATTATTTATTTTTATGTCATTATTATTCAAATCTATGTTATTATTATTTATTTCTACATTTTTTAGGAAACTCATATCATTTTCCCCAATTTTATTATTATTTTTCAACTCTTTGTATACATAGCATTATTACTCATTTCTATGTCATTATTACTAATTTTATGTCATTTGTACTCATTTCTATGTCATTTTTCAGTAAACTTGTATCATATTGACAGGCTAAAGTCGTATCACATAATCAAAAATAACCTAAGGTCCACTAACTAGTAGTCAGGGAAGTCAGGATCGAATCCACAGGGAGATAGCTATACTATTGTATCTGAACTCTAATATTATACTAACTAAATCAGATGAAAAGGGTTGGTTTACTGAACTAAGTAAATAATCAAATCGCAAATATCCATCAAGGGAAAGACTAGTGAACAGTTCACCATGTATGCAATTCAGGATATCAAGAATGATTGAATTAAGAAACTCAATGAAATAATCTAACTAGGGCATATGTATACATTCAATTAATCCCTCATATGCATACATACACTAGTAGAATAATTGCTTATTGCTGCGGTGGTATTGTTGCGGTTTTACCCATACGAAACCATATATCACGTAAAAAGAAAAAGTAAAATATAAAATAATGATATTGCTGCGGTTTCGGCCAAAAACCGCAGCAATATGGTTTCAACGGGAAATTTTTTGAAAAAAAGTTGATTATTCGACCAGACATATTGCTGCGGTTTTTGACAAGAACTATAATAATATTAAAAAAATAATATTTCAACCTATTGATGCGGTTCCTAGAAAACCGCAGCAATAGACTTTATGAATTTAATAAAACACCTCCGGTCAATTAGGGTTCTTGCTTCTTCTCACTTTTTACGTCTCTCACTGCCGTTTTCTCTATCCTTCTCTCGTCTCTCCTCTAATCTCTCATCTCGCCGGCGAAATCTCGCTCCTCTCACTTCAGATATGCGAAAACACTATCTCACTCTTCTCCCTCTCTCACTTCTACCTCACTCTTCTCCCACATCATCTCGCCGGCTGCACCTGATGTCGAATAAGAGATGCTTCAGATATGCTCCTTCGCCGGTCTTACTTGTCTTCCTTACTCGTCGGTCTTCTCTCACTCTTCTCCCTCTTATCTCCTCCTTCAAATCTCCTTATAAATTCAGATCTATTATCTCCGTTCGTCGTTCGTCCGCTGGGTCGTCGTTTGACCACACTTGCTCGTTGAACGTCGTCGCTCGTCCGTTGGTTAGTCGTTCAACCACATGTCGCTTGATGCCGTTTCTTCAACCGCAAACCACAACAAATTTAATTTTTTCTTTGAGCGAATTTCGTGTGATTTGGATTTTTCTTCTTCAGATTTTTAGTTTGTTTTTCAGATTTAGTTTCTCTTTGATCGAATTTGAGCGAATTTCGTGTGATTTGGATCCGGATTTTTAGTTTGTTCTTCAACCGCAAACCACAACAAATTTCGGCTCTCTCTCAAGAAATCGAGAAGAAGCTTCAATCAGTGGGGTTTTTTTCATTTTTTTTGAAAATTTTCATGTCAAATTTCGTGTGATTTGGATCCGGATTTTTTCAGATTTAGATTTTCGGTTTTGTATATACTGATTTGGTGTACAGTTTCTTAATTTTCTTCTAGGTAATTTGTTGTATATACTGATTTTGTCGATTTGTTGTACTGATTTGTGGATTTAGTTTCTCTTTTTCTTAGTTTTACCTTTTACGTCTCTTTTGTATTTGGTGTTTGTAACATGTAGTGGATTTTTGTAGCTATGTTTATATTGAAATTGTACTATAACTACAAAAAATTTACGCTTTGAGAAATTAATTTTTTTTACCTTGCTCTGCATCTAATTCTGCGGTTTTGGTAAGAAACCGCAGCAATAGACATGTATATTTAATATTAAAAAAAATTACCTATTGCTGCGGTTTCGGGTAGGAACAGTAGCAATAGGTTGCTCTATTGCTGCGGTTAAAAATCGCAGCAATAGATTAATTACCTATTGCTGCGCCTTTAATTGCTGCGCGGCCAAAACCGCTGCAATAGGCCACTTAAATACCACAACAATAAGCAATTATTCTACTAATGATAGATCCTTAAATCCCTAGAAAATAAACTACTTACACATAATTGGGGAAACCATAATCACAATTAAATAAGAACGCAACATAATGGAATAACAAGGAAGAATTGAAAAGGGAATAGTAAGGGATGAGAAACAATACCAAGTGAAGAACGAATATTGAAAACAATTACTCTATTGAATCTTGAATGTGCTTGCAAAGTAGAATAAACTAGGGTTCTTGAGGGAATAAAAGTGCTTAGAAAATTAAAGACTGAAAATAATAATATGAAAACGTAGTTTTTTCCCCACTAAAAGGAAAGTTATTTATACTAAAGTAACAAATAGCGCAACACGCGCTTCAAAACGCCTAAAAATCACCCCGCCGGGCCGGGCGGTTGTCAGATCATTTTCCGTAGAAGTGAAACACCGCCCCTCCCGGTCGGGCCCGCAACAAAATATTTTATTTTCTTCCAAATCTTCTCCAAATGATGAAATTTGGCTAAGTAAAGGCGCCCGGGCGGCTGGGGCGGATTCCGCCCGACCGGGAGGTCATCAGCCAGCACCATTCTCTAACTTAAAAACGCCATAACTTCTTCGTTATTTGTCGGAATTTAGCAAGTGACCACTCGTTGGAAAGCTCTTGAAGTGTAGAATCTAATCCAATTAAAATCACTGCATTTGGATTTGTAGAACTTGAGTTATTATCAAATGAGTGGAAGGGAGTCATTTATGTACTTCTTTCACTATTCGTTTTGCTTCAAAACTCTTCCAACTCAATGCACGTGCTCTCAAAAGTACATATCTCTTGTAGTGGCATAAATGAGTAGGAAATGCACTCAAATATGCTAATTCCTACAATGATAAACCTGAAACTACAAACACACTGCAAGGAGTACATTAGTACTAAAATTGGCTTCGAATAGCGCTATTAAGAAAATAATCAATGATGGGTGGCGTAAAAACTCTATATAAAATAGGCACATCACATATTTCCTATTTTGTTATTATTTTTAAATTATTCATATACCATAAAATTGTTACTCATTTCTATTGCATTATTACTCATTTCTATGTCATTTTTCAGGAAACTTATATCATTTTCCCCAATTCTATTATTATTTTTCAACTTTTTATATACATAGCATTATTAGTCATTTATATGTTATTATTACTCATTTCTATGTAATTTTTCAGGAAACTTATAGCATTATTAGTCATTTATATGTCATTATTACTCATTTCTATGTCATTTTCTATCTTTCATGTTATTATTAACATGTTTCATATCATTTTGAAACTGTTTCTTGTCATTTTTATATATGTTCATGTTATTTAAGAAATTCTTTTATGTCATCATTAATATATTTTTTATCGTTTTAGAACTCTTCCATGACATTATTGGTCTATTTTGTGTCGTTATATTATTGTTACTAGTATATTTTACATTATTTTAGAATTTTGTTCCATGACATTATGGAAATATTTCATATCATTTTTAGATCTATTTTATGTCATTATTTTACTTATATCATCATGAGTCTAATATATGTCATTGTACACCTTTTCATTATTTATGAACTTCATGTCATTATTCACCAACATGAATCATCTTTAACTTAGGGTTTTGCTAAATGCCGCCCTAAATTTTCCTACTAACGCCCTGTATAAATACATATACATGTATTTATACTCTAACACTCACTCTCCCACTCTCTTTCACTCTCCCTCACTCTCTTCACTCTCCATCACTCTCTCACTACATCTCTTTCATCAACAAGGATCTCCCATCAAGAACTCTGACAACTTTTCCGGCCAAATTTCCGGCGATAATAACTCCGGCGACAAGAACTGCGGCAACTTTTCCGGCCACATTATTGCATTATTAATATTAATGAAAATTTATAATTCTTTTAATACAAAAAAATGGACTATATTAACTTAAAAATGCCGAAAAAGTGCCTGGGCGCCTAAATTAGGCGCCTATACCTGTGGTTGGGCGCCTAACACAGGTACAAACGCCTAAATTAGACGGCCAACCACTGGTACATGCGCCTAAATTAGACGCCCAACCACAGGTACATGCGCCTAAATTAGACGCCCAACCACAAGTACAGGCGAGACCCCCGTGCTAAGTTTTTCGAAGCGCCAGGTTCAAGACATTCTATCGGTTTTATTGGATTTTTTATTAATTACATTAGTGTTTGTGTGGTCAACGCCGGTCAATGTTGGTCAACGCCGGTAAATACCTTGGTCAATGTCGGAAATCTTGAGAGAATGAAAGTAAATAAAGAAAGTGTGGTGGAATTTGTGTGGAAAACATGTGGCACATGTGGGAGTTTAAATAAAGAAAGGGAAAGAAGAAAGGAAGGAATAGGGAAATACACCCCATGTATTTTTATACAAAAATACAGGGCGTTACCAGGAAATTCCAGGGTGGCGTTTAGCAAATGAGTTAACTTATGATCTCCTTTCAAAAAAACTTAATTATAATCTCTATCTCTCCCCCTTAAAACCTGACCTCCTCTCACCCATCCACTACCTCCATCCACCACCTCGTCTCCTCTCACCTTCCCACCGCACCAGGCCGCCACACCACATAGCAAACACCAGCGAGAAAAACACCCTAGAAAAAGCTCACGAAGACGAGCGAAGACGAACGCTAGCCACCAGCGAGTACGAACATCAGTGAACACAAATTTCTTTTCTCAAATTCTTTCCTCTTCGTCTCTGCTATTTGTCATCTTCTTTCATTTGCTAGCTCTGTATGGTGCGTGTTGAATGATTAATTTTCCCTGCAATTCCACTCAATTTTTAGACCAACGAAAAACCCCCAAATTCACCAAATTTTTGTGCTTCTTTCTCACATTGATCTACAGAAACCTCCAATTTCAGCAAATTCGAAGCTTTCTCCAATGTTTTTAGAGTAGTTATTGATGAATTTTGTGGTTTAATTTCATCGAATTGTGATTCTTCAGGAAGTGTTCATTGTGAAATTGAGTTTATGCAACTGTTTGAGCAATTTTTTTTAGAATTCGAGACCTTCTTCACATCCTCCAATTCTTCCGCAATTGAAGATGAAGAAGTAGAAGCTTTACGTCTTGCTGCACTAATCAGTCGCCTATGAACGAAATCGCCATGATTAGTCTTCGTCGTAGCACCGATCGTCTCCGGTGAATCCGAAATATCCATAGAAGAAGAGCTCAAATTAAGAATTCGCACAACAAAATTCTCTGAAATTAAGGTTTTTGGATTTGAAGATAAAGACGAGAGATAAAATTGAGGTTTTTGGATTTGAAGATGAAATTATGTCCCTTTAATTTTTGTTTTTGTTTTTGTTGAGTTGTGGAAAGTGATGATATTGCCTTCGATCAGGAGATCAGGAGGGAGGGGAGAGAGAGAGGAGAAGTTTAGGTCTTGTTTCATACATGTGAGTTTTTGTTACACCATAACTTATGGTGTAACATGTTACACTCAAGAGGCCAAGACAGACTCTATCTTTAGTTGCACCCAAAATCCCAACAAGCAACCAATACCTAGAATTGTTTGAAAAGAAGTAGTACTTGTTGAGATAACTGTGAAGTCCACTATTGAGATAATAGTAAAGTCCATCGAAATGGACTTTCACCCTGACATGTATCTAATGCATGTCGGGAAAGTTTCTCCCATTCGCCTCATTTGTTGAACTTGTGCAAATCTACATAGTGAAAATTTTGCCTATAAATAACTGTCACTGTAAAAAGTGAATTTACTCATTCATGTATAATACATTCTACTGATATATTTCTATCAGTAACTTATCTCTATTTTATATTTCCCACAACACGTTATCAACACGAGTTTGCTATCGAAAAAAATTAAAGGTATCTTTAAAATCTTTGCATCCATCTTGTTTCAAGTTCTAATGTTTTTCTCTCCAAACCCAACCCTTTACTATCCGAACATGGATCAACAAAGTAACGAGATTAACATTGTTTTACACAATGTCTCTGTCTCGAGTGTTTATTTTTGGATAGAGCGAAACAATGTGCCATTCACTACCAACCCAACGAGGGGTACTTATAAGACATCCCCGACCCAGTAACCTCAACAACTATACAAATACCCATACCAGAGAAAACCCACAAACCCCTGTTCCCAACACCAATAATAGTCCTCCTATACAACCAACTGAAAATCAACCTTCACCAAGTAATAAAAGAAATAGGGATGAACAGGAAGGAACTAGTAGTAAACTTTACCATGCCACTAACCCAGAAAATAAATAATTTGATAATAACACCACCTTCATGGAGGGTAAAGACATTTTATTTTACGTTCTTTTTTTTGCTATTGAACCGCCTATATGGACAGGTTAATTTTTTTTTGAACTTGCCGCTTATATGGACGGCCTAGTGAAGTGATAAAATTATTAGCTCTTATATGTGCAACAATGTTATATGTATGCAGGAAACAAGCATTCAGAGCACTATTATATATTGCTATTTCTTTTTTTTTTTTTTCGCATTTGTATTTACATATATTATATCACCATTTTACTAACATGCATAATAGTTGACCAATTTAGTACATATAAATTGCTCTAATAGTATATCTTTGCCAATTAAGAGATCTTAAAAATTTATTACATTGTATATTTTTAACTGTAGATGAACTGCACATTTAGGAATAACCCTCTATAAAAGGGATTACCCATCCACATTTTCACCACACATCCCTTATCTTCTTCCAACTTTTATCTAAACTCACAAATTTTTTTTCTTCCTCAATATTTGGGCAATCATGTTCCACGCCGATGACAACCATCCTCCACCCTCATCTTCTTCTTTTGAGGAGGATTTTAGGAAAATAAGGCTCTACATATTCCTTATAGCCGGTTTCTTTTTCCTTTTCATGGCATTAATGATATATCTCCTAAAACACAAGTAGGAGACAAAATTTTTTTTATCTTCCCGGAAGAATGACGAAAAATGCACATGAATATTTTTTTTTCGGTTTTTTCACCAGGTACCCCTGAGGTTTCACGAAATGCACTAGGTACCCTCGTTGTTTGGAAAATGCACCAAATACCCCTGAGGTTTAACTATAATGCACCAAATGCCATTAATGAAGAACGGCGTTAGTCTGCCGTTAGTGCATATTTACACAAATGCCATCAGTCAGAACTGGCGCCATCGGAATGATCCCCCAACCCACGACCTTTCGTATTTCCTCTTCACCTCACTCCATCCTCTGTTTTTGAAACTCTCTCATCCAAAAAAAGCCCTAAAAATCGCACAAATTAATTTAGGGGAAATCTGCATAATCTGAAGACAGGGAATTTGAGTGGGAAGTACAAGGTTAATAATCTGGGTTGGTCGCATCTGAATTGCGGGTTTTAAAGAGGAATTGGGTGCATTTGAAAGTTGAAGAAAATCTGGGTTGAATCTTCAACATGGATAGGTATGTATCTCTCTCAATCAGTTTTCATTTAGTGTAAATTTGTGAAGTAAATGGTTTTAATTTTGGATTAAAATGCTTGAAATTTTACAGTTTTTTAGGGTTTAAGCTTGTGATTGTTGATTGTTCAAAGTTTGTGTTTTTTTCCTTACTTAATGCATGTTGTGATATGCTTAGGGACAAAGATATTTGGTTGCTTTGTGATTACAAGAGACGTAGGTTTGATGTTAGGGTATTAGATATCGATGAGAGTAGTTTTATGGATTTGATTGATGAGTTCATTGTGGAGGGACAAAAACAAGATGTTCTTGTGCCTGAGAAGTTCAGATTGTGGTATGATCATCCTAAGACAGGTGAGAGGGTGGAAGTGAGTGATGATGAAAGTTTGATGAGTATGTTCCCTCTATTTAGAGGTAAAGAGGAGATCATGATATGGATAGAGCAAACACATGATGTAGGTTTGTCATTTAAGTGAGCCATGCAAATGAGGAATTCAAAGTTGATGAGAGAAGCTGCTAAACAAGCAGAATTTGAAGAAGAATTAAGGAAAAGAAGAGAGGAGGAATTGAGGAAACAAGAAGAGGAATTGAAGAAACAAGAAGAGGAAGCTAGGATTGAGAGAGACTTAGAAGAGTCAAGGAAGTTCATTGTTTCAGTGGAGGTGCCTGTTTATAATGTTGAGAATGACATGGAAGTGGAGTATGAAACAGTGTGGGAGATTGACCCTGGGCTGTCACAGCCACCAATGTCCCAAACACAAACAACTCCACCTCAAACCCCCTTCAGTCACCCACACACCAAAATCCCCCCCCACCGGAGACCACCACATCGACCCATCCACCACCAACCCCTCATGTTTCACCCCCAACCTGTTTCACCTCCACCCGAAACACCCCCACCTGAAACACCCCCACCCGAACACCAATCACCTCCTCGTTTCAGCCCAACACCAACCACCTCCTATACACAGCCCTATAATCCCACCCTCACACCAATCACCTCCTGTTTCACCCCCACACCAACCACCTCCTATACACAACACTACAACTGAACCCTCACACCCTTCACCTCCTCCTCACAGCCCCCCCATTAACCCCCTCAACCGAACCCTCACACCAACCCACTAGGAAACAACCCTCAAGGAAACCAGCCACCCCAGCAAAAAAAAGCTTCTATTGCATCAACAAAGAAGGGTTTTAAGGCTGCTAAGACTAGTGCAAGGAGGCTTGGTACTTATGTGCCTAAGACTAAGGGCCCTAGGAGAAATGCAACTAGGTCTAGGCAACCTTGTGCATGAAGAGGATGAACCTGGAGACTACGATCCTTGGGAATCGACAACAAGTGAGGATGAGGATTATGAAGAGGAGGAAGAAAGTTCCGAGGTGGAGCTAGGAGATTTGGACCTTGAACGAGGAAGTTGCATTGGATGACCCCGATTTTGATGGTGATAGTGCTAGGATTAGGTTTGATGAGTGCTTGGATGGGACATCAAACATGGATCAGGTTTACTTGAATGGTGAGGTTGTTGATGATATGGCTTTTGGTGAGGTGAAGCTACATTCTTGGATGATTTTCTCCTCCAAAGAACATTTCCTTGATGTGTTTAAGGACTATTGTATACAAGAAGGGTTTGCAGTGAGGGTAGAGAAGGTTGATAACAGTAGGTTCATTGCATGTTGCATTGTTGAGGAGTGTGACTGGAGGATCCATGCATCCAAGTTGTTAGATAACAGCAGCTGGGCAATCAAGACCCTCAAAGGAGAGCACAAGTTATGTGGGAGGTTGGAAAATAACCCTATGATTTCATCTGTTTGGTTGACTAGACATTTGAGGGGTGACATTGAAGCTACACCAGACATTCCTATTAAATCATTACAGAAGTTGTGCCAAGAAAAGTTCAGGTTGAAGGTGAAGAAGAGGATTTTGTATAAGGTGAAGGAGATGACAAAGGAAGTATTGTATGGGGGTTTTGCTGAGTCCTATGGGTTGTTGCCTGCATATGTTGAGATGATCAAAGCAACAAACCCTGGAAGCTATGCATTGGTGACCTGGTCAAGTAGCACTGACAGTGAATCACCTCACTTCAAGGCATGCTTCATCTCCTTTGCAGCTCAAGTGAGGGGATTTCTTGGTGACTGTAGACCTCTTATAGGGATTGATGGCACTCATTTGAGTGGGTACTACAAGGGGGTTCTTCTTACAGCTGTTGCAATTGATGGAAATAATGAAATTTTTCCCTTTGCATATGGGATAGTGAGCAAAGAAAGCATTGAGAGCTGGGGGTATTTCTTTAGGTGCTTGAAACTCCTATTCAGCAGTGAAGGAGTCCAAAGATCAGATTGGACCTTCATTAGTGACAGAATGAGGGTTAGTCATCTAAATTCTATTTTTTTTTTGTTTTTTTACACTCATATTATTGCTAATGTATGGTACATAAATGTGGGGAGTTGAAAGTGCCTTGCATGAAGTCTTCCCTGATGCTGCAAGGAGGATATGTTGCCAGCATCTTTATGCAAACTGTAAAAATGCTGGGTTTAGTGGAACTGCTTTCCACCAACTTTTTTGGGTTGCAGCTGATGCATACAATAGTTATGTTTATAACAAAGCTATGGAGAAGATAACCAAGCTTGATGTAAAGGCATTAAAGTACTTGAACAAGGTAGAGGAGCAATGGTCCAGACATGCATTTGACCCTGAAGTTGTTTGTGATCACAACACAACCAACTTTGTGGAGTCCTTTAATGCATGCACAAAACCATTTAGAGACCTCCCTGTCATGTCTTTACTGGAAGGTAATGTTCCCCACCCCATTGTGCCTAATTTGTTTTGCAATAAATCTTAAAATCAGTCATCTAATTTCTATGATATTTCATTGCAGCTATAAGGTCTTGGAGCATGGAAAGAATTGGGTCCAGGTTTGACAAAGCAATTGCCATGGACCCTGATGCCTTGACTGATTATGCCACAAGGATCTTGAATCAAAGAATGAAGCTAGGTTCTGCCACATGGTACAAGCAGGAGGGGGTGAGTTTGAGGTTAGGGAAGACCATGTGCATTTCCCCATTAACCTAGAGCAAAGGAAATGTGGTTGTGGGAAGTGGCAGAGGACTGGTATTCCATGTAAACATGGGCTTAGGGTCATTTTTAATCAAAGACTAGAGCCTAAAGACTTTGTCTCTGCCTACTACAAAGGGGCTGCCTACACAAGAACCTACTCAAACCACATGCACCCAATGCCTGATTCAACCCAGTGGCCCTTGTTTGAACTTCCTAAAATTTTACCCCCCTATTTCCAAAGAAGTGCTGGGAGGCCAGCTAAGCAGAGGAAGAGAGGGAGATGTGAGAAGAAAAGAGGAAAAAGGAGCAAGACTGTCAAGTGTGGTCACTGCAAGGAGGTTGGACATAATTCTAGAACATGCAAAGGAGGAGCCACTGCCAAACGAAGAAACAAGTCGTTGCTGCTGCTAGTGGTCCTTCAACATCAGAACAACAACCCACAAATGTGTCTGACAGCAGCTCACAAAAGGGAAAGAAAAGAGCTGCAGCAACATCCAAGGGTGCAACCAAGGCTAAGAAGAGCAAGAACAATCCTTAAGTCTTCTGCTCTCATTTCATGGTTTTTTTTGACTTTAATTTCGTATTTTGCAACTCTTTAACTGCACTCATTATGGGTTAATTAGTAGTTGAAACAAAAGATCAATTTTTTGGAAATGTTGTGAAGCTACTATTTTTTGGAGAATGTAAAGCTACTTTTTTTTGGTGAATCATACAAGTCTCATTTTATTTAATGAAATTCAAATGCAGTTGATTACATTACTTCCCATTTCAGTTCTTCAATACAAACAGTAGTACAAGAAACATGATAATTCCTATTTTGATGACCGCTTGCATAAACTTCTGTTGTTGCTTGATTTTTTTCTTCAATTGCTTCATTTCATCCAGCAACTTCGCATTACTTCCCACTTCTTCTTCTCCTTCTTCAAGTATATCATCCCGTTGCCTATCCCCATTGTGTTGCTCAACATAACCACTACACCACCTAAATTTATTACACGCATCACACTTATAGTACAATCGTTGCGGATTCAATGATGATTCCGAGCTCCTAATTGTAAATATTCTCCTACATTTGCATGTCTTGTTTGGCACTCTAATGTAGGAGGATTGAAAATTTGAAGAGGAAGTGTGGGATTGTGAGTACATTGTAGTGTAAGAGGCAAAGTAGGCAAAAGAGTTTGAAGAGTAAATAACCCCACAAATATATCCCAACGGCTAGTTTTGAAAATTGGATTTTTTTTTAAAAAAAAACTAGCCGTTATTACCATTTTCATACATTTATCTTAAACTTCAAGGGTATATGGTGCATAAGAAACTTGCACTAACGGCAGACTAACGCCGTTCTTCATTAATGGCATTTGGTGCATTATAGTTAAACCTCAGGGGTATTTGGTGCATTTTTCAAACAACGAGGGTACCTGGTGCATTTCGTGAAACCTCAGGGGTACCTGGTGAAAAAACCGTTTTTTTTTGTCTTAAAGAGCATTTTAGGAAGATTTTTTCTTCTCACTCGTTTTTTTTTTTTTTTTGGCATTTATTCATATTTTTTTTTCCTTCATTAATGTTGTATGCTATTTTAGTATTTTTATTATTGTTTATGTATAATAATTCTGATATAAATCAGGGGGAGATAATATATATGATTTATTATCATTTACTAATTTCAAATATTTACATGTTTGTAGTAAAAAAATGGGAGATCTAGTGAAAAAACAATTTAACATACTATATCTATCTGGGCAAAAGTTTTTAGAATGGACGGTGGACGCCCAAATGAATTTAAAGGTCTAGGGATTGGAACATACAATTAAAGGTGTCACAACCCAACAAGGGGATGCAACTACATCAACTACAACAGTCAAAATAGCAACTGAACAAGAAAAGGCAAAAGTCTTAGTTCTTATTAGGCATCACTTACATGACAGTTTAAAAACTGAGTATCTACTTGTGGAGGATCCCAAAGAACTACGGGATAGCCTAAATGAAATATATGGACAACACAAAAATGTGCTTCTCCCAAAAGCACATTTTGACTGGACCAATTCGAGGTTTTCAGGATTTTGAAACACTCAGTGATTATAATTCAACATTGTTTAAAATTGTGTCAGTGCTGAGATATTGTGATCATCTCATTACAGAAGAGTAGATGCTAGATAAAACGCTCTCCATTTTCCACGCCAATGATATAATATTAGCACAACAATACAGGCTCAGAGGATTCAAAAAATACTCTGAGCTAATCTCAGTGCTACTTGTGGCTGAACAAAATAATGATCTTTTTTTTTTGAAAAATCATAATCTTAGACCTATAGGATCTTCAGCCACCCATGAAATAAATGCAATAGAAAGTTTTGATCCACCAGAAGTGAATGCTATACATAGGGGTGGACGCGGTAATTACAACGGCCGTGGAAGAGGACTTAGTAATTACCATGGTCGAGGGCGTGGACGTGGCAACGATTTTCCCTAAGAAATAACAATTTTGAAAATTCTGATAAAAATTGGGGACAATCATCTGGAAATCAAAGGCAAGCATCCTACAAAGGAAAATACACTTGCCACAGATGTGGCATGACTGGGAATTGGGGTCGCACATGTCGTACTGCCAAACACTTGGTAAACCTATATTAAGCTTCAATAAAGAACAAAGGGAAAAATGCTGAAGCAAACTTTGTTAATGAAGCTACTACATCCATGCCCAACCCTGATGTTTCTATTTTTTTCATGGATGATGCTGAAACTGAAAACAACTTTGTCCTTGGAGAAAATAGCAATGCATGAATATGCTTAGTTTGTTTAAATTGATAACCAGGCCATATATATTGCCACTGAATCTCCAACGTTTTTAGAAAGAATACAAGGAGATATATTTCTGGGCCTATTCACCCTGCATGCGGCCCATTCCGTTACTTCGTGGTTTTTAATTGATGCATCTACTCGATGGTCACATGTGAGCCTTTTGTCAAGTAGAAATGTTGCGTTTGCAAAACTTATGGCTCAAATAATTCGATAAAGAACTCAATTCCCAGATCATACAATAAAGATAATAAGATTAGACAATGCTGGAGAATTTACATCCCAACTTTTAATGATTATTGCATGTCTATTGGGATTGTTGTAGAGCATCCTATGCCTCATGTACATACACAAGATGATCTTGCTGAATCATTATTCAAGAGACTACAATTAATTGCAAGACCATTAATAATGAGATCAAAATGGCCCTCTTCTACTTGGGGTCATGCTATATTACACGCAGTAGCATTGATAAGATTAAGGCCGACAACCTATCACAAATTCTCACCGTTACAATTAGTATCAGGGCAACAACCGAATGTCTCACATTTGAGGATTTTTGGGTGCGTTGTACATGTACCGATTGCTTCGCCCCATTGTACCAAAATGGGTCCACAAAGAAGGATGAGAATATATGTTGGATTTGATTCTCCATCAATTATCAAATATTTAGAGCCAACGACTGGCGATTTGCTTACGGCTCGATTTGCCGATTGCCATTTTAAGGAGTCAGTATTCCCATCCTTAGGGGGAGAGAAAATGGACCCACAAAACATAAAAATAGAAATTTACATGGAATGCCCAACAAATGTCAATTTTGGACCCGAGAACAAATTGATGTGAACAAGAAGTCAAGAAAATTATTCATTTGCAAAGTATTGCAAATCAATTGCCAGATGCATTCGCAGATACTAAGAAAGTGACAAAGTCACATGTACCTGCTGAGAACGCTCCGGCACGGATTGAAATTCCTAGTGACAATAAGGCCTTTGAAAATGGGTCAATAGCACGCCCAAAACGTGGTAGACCACCCGGTTCTAAAGACACAAAACCGAGAAAAATGAAAAAACAAGGCGAAACAACAAACAAACTTGATATTGATCCTCCAATGGAACATGATGAAATTCATGATGAAAATAAAAAAAAAAGATCGGCATGTTCCAGAAGAAAAGGAACATGAAAACATAGGCAACAACGAAACTTCAATTAATTATGTTTCTATAAAGAAACAATGAAATCGAAAAGATATTGTCTTGAATGAAATCTTTGCTTACTCAATAGCGGTTGAAATGACATAGGATGAAAATGATATAGTACTGAATACAGTAGATGAATGTTGCGCGCAGAAAAGATTGGCCAAAATGGAAAGAAGCAATTCAAGCAGAATTGAAATCACTTGAAAAACGTGAGGTATTCGGAAAAATAACCAAAATACCAAGAGGTGTAAAACCAGTTGGGTACAAATGGGTATTTGTGAGAAAACGAAATGAGAAGAATGAGGTTACTAGATATAAGGCAAGGCTAGTAGCCCAAGGTTTCTCGCAAATGCTAGAGATTGATTATGATGAGACATATTGTCGAGTATTTGATGTAACTATACTAAGATTTCTTGTAAGTTTATCAGTTTCGAAAGGATTGCAAATGAGGTTAATGGATGTAGTGACTGCATACTAATATGGGTCACTTGACACATATATTTTTATGAAAGTCCCTGATGGACTAAAACTACCAGAAAATCACATGCCCAAAGAGATGCTTTCAATAAAATTGAAAAAGTCATTCTATGGGTTAAAACAATATGGAAGAATGTAGTATAATCGTCTTAGTGAATACCTATTGAAAGAAGGATTCAAAAATAATCAAATTAGTCCATGTGTATTCATTAAGCGATCTAAATCAGTATTCACCATCATTAATGTCTATATCAATGATTTGAATATTATTGGAACTCTTAGAGAACTCGAAGTGACTGCAAAATACTTGATGAAAGAATTTGAGATGAAAGATCTCGGGAGGAAATTTTTTTGCCTTGGCTTACAAATGGAATATTTGAGAAATGGGATATTTGTTCATCAATCAAACTATACAGAAAAAATTCCGAAACTTTTTTTCATGGACAAAGCCCACACAATAAGTTCTCCGATGATAGTGTGTTCCCTGAATGTGAATGATGATCCATTCAGACCACAAGAAGAAAACAAAGAAATTCTTGTACATTACCATATTTAAGTGCTATTGGTGCCTTAATGTACTTGGCTAACAATACTCGACCTGACATAGCTTTTTCAGTAAACTTGCTAGCTAGATACAACAATACACCAACAAAGAGACATTGGAGTGGAATTAGACACTTATTGCGTTATCTTCGAGAAACACAAGATCTTGGATTATTCTATCAGTCGAAACCAAAAGCGTCACTCATTGGATATGCAGATGCTGGGTACCTATCAGATCCACAAAAGGCTAAGTCTCAACCCGGATATCTGTTCACTTATGGAGGTACTGCAATATCTTGGAAATCCACGAAGCAGACTTTGACTGCCATATCATCAAATCATGCAGAACTAATTGCTATTTATGAAGCTGGATGAACATGTGTATGGCTAAGGTAAATGATCAAGAATATCCAAGAAGAATGTGGAATAGAAACAATAACAACAAATCCAATTATCATCTACTAAGACAATATTGCATGTATCACCCAAGCAAGCGAAGGGTATATCAAAGGAGAAAGAACTAAACATTTATCACCAAAACTCTTCTTTACTCATGACCTCCAAAAGGAAGGGAAGATAAACATCCAACAGATCTAATCATGTGAGAATCTTGCAGATTTCTTTACCAAATCCCTTCCGGCGAAGAAATTCGAAGAATTAGTCCGAAAAATTAGAATGTGTCATCTTCGTGATATATGCTAGATTCAGGGGGAGTATTATTTGCGCTACACTCTTTTTCCCTTCGTTCAGGTTTATATCCCACTGGGTTTTTCCTGACAAGGTTTTTAATGAGACAGTTAATTTTAAGCATATAAGGATACATAGTAGTTGTACTCTTTTCCCTAGTTATGGATTTTTCCCACTGGGTTTTTCCTAACAAGGTTCTTAATGAGATAATGTCTATTATGAGTTATCGGTGGACATTCAAGGGGGAGTGTTGAGATAACAATGAAATCCACTGTTGAGATAATAGTGAAATCCACCAAAATGGACTTTCACCCTGACATGCATTTAATGCATGGTGGTAAAGTTTCTCCCATTCGCCTCATTTCTTGAACTTGTGTAAATGTACACAGTGAAAATTTTCCCTATAAATACCGTCATTATAAGAAGTGAATCTGTTCATTCATGTATAATACATTCTACTGATATATATCTATCAGTACCTTCTCTCTATTATATATTTCTCACAACAGTACTTAAATTTTACAGAAGAAACAATTATCTTCTACACTATTGCTTCTAGTTTATGCAAAATCAGGAGTGAGACACCAAATATGAATAAAGTACTCTAATTTTAAACCAAAAAAATTGTAAAACCAGAAAAAAACTCTAAGCAAACCATATTTATAGTTGAAACTCCCTTGAGAGAAGGATACCCTAACAAATTATCATATCCAAAAGTATATATTTACAATTGAAATAGATTATCATTTATAAGAAGACAATTTTTGCCCATGCATGTCTCTACAAGATATTTTTTTAGAGATGTAGACTAACAATTTGTTTGCTATTTTTAAGTATAGGAAATAAAGAGAAAGGAAAGAAAGGGAAAAGAAAGTAATTAAATTTTCCATTTTTTTGTTTAATAGAAGGATAAGAATGGAATCCATTTTTTTTAAGCTTAGTTAACAGGAAGAGAAGTTTTTCCTCCTAAATTTCTCCAATTCTGAAAAGAAAGGAAAGCGGAGATTATATTTATTGGAATCTTTTCCTATTATAGTTTCCTTTTGCTTCGTATGAAATCCTATACTCCCTCCGTTTCTTTAAATGGTTACACTTACACTTTTCACGCATGCCAATATAAAACTTTGAGGATATATATCTCTAGTTTTGTATTTGTAAAAATTATAAAAAGTACATATTAATAAAATACATACTAAGACGAATCTAATAAGATCCCACATGACTATGTTTTTATTCATGTATAAATCACAAATGAGGGTCAAGTGCAACTTGTGAATAGTGTAAAATGTCAAAGTATAACAATTAAAATGAAACGGGGGAGTATAATTTTAAAAACCAAACTTAGGAAAGTCACTTAAATGCTTTCTTTTGCTAAGCAAAGTTAAAAAAAAAAAACGAGCAGATTAGACTATATATGGTTTCATATTGTTTAGGTTTGGGGAAATGCAATATGATCTCAAGAAATAGAGATATTTGGTGGAAGGTCCAATTATAGTTTTAGCAAATATTTGACCCTTGAAGTGTAGCACCAAATATTGAAATTTTTAAAAAACTAATCTTTCTATAAGTTAAGTTGAAATCAAAGTGTCAAATGTACGTCAGGCCATGAAATGCTGTTTTCCAATGAGAAGAGAAAGAAGGAATATTTGAATGTGAGACTCTCATTCACTACGAAATTCGCGAGAAAATCTAGAATGTATCTACCATTATGAACATTTTCTCTCTCCTCCGATCACCAACAGATCCAACATTGATCATTTCAAAATTAGAGGTATAGGAGAGAGATTCATACATAGACAACAAGAAATATAATTTGTGAATAATTAATCAAGAAATTGTTAGTACTTTTTTTTTGAGGGGAAGAAATTGTTTGTACTTTAGTCATCTGCATTGAGATATTATCTTTTTTGTTTTTTTGAGAGGGATATTTATTGATTTTTTTTATACTCAACCCTTTTTCGTTTTTTTATTCTAGAATTCATAAAATATTCACCCATATATGTTTTAAATGTAAAGCATGTGCTATATCTTTATCTCGGAATAATATGATCCAATTTGTTTACATTGTAAATACAATACCTTGTATTAACCTGCTTCTAGATATATTTCGTTTATTTAAAATAGTGGTTTTGAGAAGAATTATTTGATTTTAGAATAATTCAGGAGCTTTTTTGAGTTTGTAGGTCTTCCAAACTTTTAAAACCATGTATCAATTCCAATTTTCCTTGAAGCCCATTTCTTCTTTTGTTAGGTTTTATGGAAGAAGAAGGAAGATATAATTGTTGTAAATGATTTTCAAGTACCTTCAAAATTATCATCTATATGAAACACAAATTTTTTCTTTTGAAATCATAACCTTGTTATATGAGTAAATGGGTTAATATGAGCCTAGAATATCAAATTAAAGATAATATCATTTTCATTGGGCTAAATGTTCTATATGATTCAGTCATCTTCTTGTCGAGGTACGTAGGATAGTTTAGAAAATGGTAGAAAGGTGGAATCCTTATGAGATCCATTTGTCATGCTTCATGGTATTGGCGGTTCTATCAGAAATTCGTGAGTGCGAATCCCTCAACCCTGAAGGTTGTCTTGATCTTTCTTCTTGTTCACGCTATTTTATATTCCCTCCGTTTCTTTTTGTTTTTCTTGATTACTAAAAATGGTCTACCTTTTTAGGATTAGCATTGCTCGAGTTTCGAGAAAGAATAGAGAATGATCCTTATGGAGCTTTTGCAAATTGGAACCCAAATCATTCGGAACCATGTTTGTGGTTAGGTGTCCATTGTCTTGATGGAAAAGTACAAATGTTGTAAGTATACTTGTGTTTCAAAATGTAAAATTTTACATTTCCCCTCCCACTTTCACATATAGATCATTGTGCATGGTTCTAATTCTCGTATCCAGTCGCGATCCTGCTAAACATCGTAGAACCATTTTTGTGGCCATTGCATTTGCAGATGGTTTGTGGCTACAGTCGCCTAATATCTCTGTCACTATAGAAAAAGTAACAAACCGTCATGGTGATGGATACATGAATAGTGCATATTACAATAGCATTTTTGTAACTTTTAAGAAAAAGAAGAGAATGTTACTACCCAAAACACCCCCTATGTTTTGGAAACTCTAAAATACTCGTAACTTTTCCCAAATTTACACAAAATACCATTGTAATATGTTACTATTAACATGTCACCGACTCACTGTGATTATTTAGAACAACCTTAAGTATGTGATCGCCAGGCAATGATGCAACCAAGATTTAATTCCATGACCCTTTGCAATTATGCAAATATATGCTACATATTTTTATCCGTTGTTTCACCATTGACTTGGGTTTTCTTTTTACTTTGGCAAGGGATCTCAACGGTTTTTCATTGCGAGGGACGTTGGCACCAGCACTAAAAAAACTGAGATATTTGAGATCATTGTAAGCTAAAACTCTTATATTAATTACGATATCATCATACACTTGCTTCTATTAAACTCCATATAAGGACAAATATAATAGTTTTATTACTGATTGTTCATCCCTAGCAAAGGATATGATATTGTACAATATTTTATCCTTGGTTCTTGGATTAGGCTCAACCTCTGCCTTTGTTGGCCTTGCTTGACAGAATGATGAGCAACAATCGTTTGTCAGGTTCTATTCCTAAAGAGATAGGCGAGCTTAAATTACTACAAGTGTTGGATTTGACTCATAACAATTTGAGTGGGACAGTTCCTTCAGAGATAGGTGAAATGCCCTCATTAAGATGCATGTGAGTTCCTTATTATGCACTAATATAGGTTATACTCAAGGCACGAATGTGGCGAACTTGTGTTAATCTTTGTTATATTGTAGGTCACTTTGTGGTAATGGTTTGGATGGAGATATTCCACTTGCAATTGGAATGCTTGATTATCTTCCTAAATCACAATGTAATCATCGAATCAAGTCGATTATCATTGGATCAAAATATTACATACAAAGAACTCGACATTGGTGAGATAATGCATTTTGTTGGTCTTTTATGAGATAATCATATAGTTATTCATGATAATGGTTTTGTATCTGTTAACAACTAATATATTAGACACATAAGCCCTGTTTTTTTCGGGTTGAACCGAATTAAAACTGTGAAAGGAAACTAGCTGAACTAAACTGAACTGAGACTATGCCCAAAAAAACAGGGCCTTAATAGAATAATTTTCTGCTTTAGTTGAGACATTTCATCTCTATTAATCTTTTATCTAGAATCAAATAGAATATCAATGGGATGAACTTCATTACTAAAAATTTAAAGATCCTACTCATAGAATCTTATAAAATCTCAGGATATCATTCACTATGCTAACTTGTTTTGTTAGTCATTTCTCTTTATTCACCTGGTGCCTCAACAACGAGTCTGTAAGACATACTCTAGATTGGGAACTCGGTTCTTGATTGAATGCAAAAGTCCACTTTGGAATTTCATTTTCATGCATTAAGCATGTAAAAGTGTTTCATATTCTACCTGAGTATCACTGTATCAGTGTCTTGATGTATTGTAAACTAACACTATATTTTTGGTCAGTAACTGGTGGCGCGTTTTAAGTCAATTGAAGAACTACTTATACATTAACTCTCTGTAAGTGTGAAAACTACAACTAGCTATACTTTAAATTAAAGGTGTGATAACACATGTTATTATGAGTTATATTGATGCAATTTTCTTACTCCTATGCATCCTTTACAGTTTGGGGACTAAACACCAAAAGTGTTGCTTTTATGCTGACGGAAACAATTGTTGCCATAATATATCAAGTTAGTACGAGATCAATGAATTATGAATTAGATTTTTCAGGTTATTACTACTATTATATGTTATCAAAGGTCTTACACATTTCTCATTCTAGGAGGTGAAGCTAAGGATAATGGCAGACGTTATTTAAGTGGCGAATCAGTTAACATTGCTGCTGCACCAGCAAAAGCTACTAAGGTGTCTCAACAGAGTTCCCCAAATGTCTTGAGAAGTGGATCTTACCCTGTTCTTTTAAAAATCCCTAATAAACCTGCTCAGCCTTCTAGTTCTTCGACCTCACACGAGCATCCGAAGGCAAATGGAGTTCTCGTAAAAGTTATAATGTTCCTAGTTGTAACCATAGCAGTAGTTATTATTTTGTGTTTTGCCTTGATAGCCATTCGACGTTATCGTGGGACTAAGGTCACACGAGCTCAAAATGCAGCTCTACTTCAACGGTTGAGTAAAGTCTTTGTGACAGGTTAGGATTATTCTCTTGCTGTACAATGAGACTCATTTTGTTTGATGAGCATATGAGTAATTGTCAGAGGACTAACTCAAACAAAAAGCTTAAGCTGATGGTTGGAGTCCCAGGATTGGTTTTATATTTTATCAGTTTATGTATGTGTAGTTGAATTTGGAGTGCAGGAGTTCCTAAGCTGAATTCGACAGAACTGCAGACAGCTTGTGAGGATTTTAGCAATATTATTGATACTTTCTCGGGGTGTTTGTTGTATAAGGGAATACTATCAAGTGGAGTAGAGATAGCTGTTTTATCTACTTCAATTAGGTCATCACGACAATGGTCAAATTGCGCAGAGAATGAATTCAAAAGAAAGGTTTCTAATTCTCCTTCTCAGTATGTTATGCCCATCTTTTATCCTATTTGGTGATCAATGTTTCTGTTCATCATCATGAGACTTGGTAATTATTATGTGTCTTAAGATAGATATGCATGTTGAAACTGAATTATTACTCTCTAGATGCAACAGTTAAATATTCTACTATTCACATGCTTTACTTTGACCATAATATTTTACTAATATAAACAAACGTTAGTATATAATTTGTTCTTAGATCATCTCATTTCCAAAAATAATTCTCAATGTATATTTTTAATTTATTCAGTTTTCATAATATTTACTACATGCAAATGCTAGACTAAGAAAATGTGAGAGTTGAAGTCTAGAAAGGGTCGTTCTCCATACAATTAAAATAATGTAGCTGTCTACTCTTTTGTGTAGCATGTGGAAACGAATTATTTATCTCCAATTAAAAACCTATCAGGTGCACAGTAAGGGTCTGTTCTGTTCAACTTATTTTGTCTTATCTTATCTTATAAGATCTTATAAAATCTTATCTTATCTTATCTGATCTTATCTTATCTTATATTATCTTATAAGATAGTTTATTGTGTGTGTATAACATCTTATCTTATCTTATCTTATAAAATCTTATATAAGTTAAAATAAGTTGAACAGAACATACCCAAAGTATTATAACCCTGATATTTCTTCAGTCTTTTTGTGTGCTGTGTATACAATGAGTGAAGCTCTAGCAGAATTTTGTCACTCTTACCATTTCTAAGGAATCACGTTAGTATTATGATGTTCCACTTAATAATTATTTGATCATCAATTTGACATATAAATGTAGTAGATCTAGTTTGAAAAATTTATAGTTTTTGATGCATTATATGACCGCTAGAATTGTCCTTTCATGATTTATGGTTTAATTTTATGAAGTGCACCATGATTTCGTATCACTACAGATTCTTCTCATCTAGTCTCAAGTAATAAGATGTTGTGCAGATGGATACATTTTCGAAAATAAACCACAAGAACTTCATCAATCTTCTTGGCTACTGCGAGGAGGACAATCCATTTGTGCGAATGATGGTGTTTGAATATGCTCCTAATGGAAACCTTTATGAGCATCTTCATGGTAATAATTAGTTAACAAAATTAGGACAATCTTCCTATTTAAATAGTCCTAAACAATAGTATTCACTTGATTTATACATTCTTTTGGTTCCTTACTTTCTTCTTTCTCCCCAGTTAAGGATATGGACCATCTCGATTGGAACACTCGGATGAGGATTATCATGGGAACTTGTTATTGTCTTGAGCATATGCATCACGAACTCAATCCTCCTGTCATCCATCCAAATCTCCAGTCAGATGCAATCCTTTTGACAGATGATTATGCTGCAAAGGTTTGCTAACCATCTACACTTAAAAGTCTTAGTGACTGTTTGGTTGGTGGGAGGAATATATGTTCCGATAAGAGTGATTTCCAGTTTTCTGTTTGGTTTGTTAAAATGAAAATTTGCTTTATTAATGGTGAAGATATTTTTCAATCTAAGGAAAGAATATCATATTTTCCTTCCTATTAGGAATGACAATGGGTCGGATCGGGTCGGGTTTTACAAATTTCATACCCGACCCACCTTTATTCAGATCTGATCAGACTCATATTTTATTTATCGGATTATTTTGCCTCAAATCAGGTTGAGTCAGAATCAAACTATTTTATCACTTAAAAGATCGCAAAAATCGAAGTTTAAAAATATAATAATAGTATTTTACTTTCTTTTTAATACTCGAGACATAATTTTCCTTCACCTCTTATAGGACTCCAATAAGAAGTATGAAGTAGTAATCAAATTCAGGTTAGATTTGTCTGATTTTACTTAGCCTCCACCTCCTCCCATAGGAGTTAGGACAGAGATCAATTTTCATATCTTCAGATTCGGACAAGATTTTTTTGGTTGGATCAAGTTAGATTCACATCGGATTTGAACTGAGTTGCCATCCTTACTTCCTGCTCTTAAGATTCCTCTAACTCTTCTCCCCTTCATACTCTCCTCTCCATAGTCAATCTTCAATATGTTCTCCATTGAAAATATTTCATTGAAAATATATTCAACCCAACCAAATATGGCCTAAAATTAGGGATGCAACTGGGGCGGGGCGGATTTTGGCATTCTCATCCCCATCCCCACCTCACTTTTTCATCCCCATCTCCATCCCCGCGGTGGGTCCGGAACTCATCCCCATCCCCGCCCCGCCATGTATACAATTAAAACCATCCCCGCCCCATCACCCACTTGGGTATCCATCCCCACCTTTCCCGCCCCACCATCCACTTAATCCTCATTTGAAACTCACTAAATAATACTCATATACCATATATAATTTCAAATACTAATAACAAAAAATATATACAGCTAGAAAAACTATTAAAGAGTGTTATAGACTTATAATTTGTTGAAAATTTAATATTTTAAGTGGGTAAGATGTAGGGTGAGTGGGGATGGGGCGGGGATGGCGCGGGGCGGGGCAGGGATGGGACGAGTACAACTTAAAATCCACCCCCGCCCCATCACCCATGGCGGGTATAACTTTCATCCCCATCTCCACCCCACTACCCACTAAATTAGGATTCATTTCCGCCCCATTGGGGCGGGGATGGGGCGGGTCTCCTACTTGACCCGCCCCACTTGCATCCCTATCTAAAATGCTTTCAAAATTTGTGTGTATTATGTAACAAATCATGTTCAAACACGTGCTCGTAATAGACACCTTATTGACATGATAAGTAATAATGTTAGTTATTCTTCTGTTTTCTCCATGCGTCTTCAGCTTGCAGATGTTGCTTTTTGGGCTGATATTGTAGCTAAAGCAAAGATATCGGATGATGAAGAATCAGAACCTTTGCATTCAAATCCAGGTCCCACATGTGAAGATAATGTGTACAGTTTGGGGATATTATTGCTAGAGATAATCTCAACCAAATCCCTCAGTGTGCAGGTTAGATCCCTTATTGATGGTGGACTTTCATATACAAGATCCTAGCTACTTTAATTATTTGGTTTGAACTTTTACCTGAAACATAATAAAATGCATGCTATGAAAAACTTACAACAACTATAAATAGCTGTCCTTATTGCTGTAGAATCATATGTAATTTAACAAGAAAACACACTCAAAATCTCTATACAGAAGCAATCTCTCACCCCAAGCTTGTGTTTTTTTTCCCATGGGAAGCAATTTCACCCTCAAACTTGTGTTTCTTTACAACTGGTATTAAGTGGGAATGAAAATTTAAGAAGAAAAATGGACACTTTGAGATGAATTTGCATTACCATGGGAATGGACATTGATTTCTTTTCACAAATTTTTATACAAATTCATTCTCATTGCCATCATTTATAATCAACTACTGAAAGGGCCGTTAGTGTATCTATTTGTAATCCAAACAGATTAAACATAGTAAAGGCAATAATGATATAGTTTCAGAAATGCGGATGACTACATATATAACGTCTCCCTCAGCTATTTGTCATTTTCATTGCATGTATCAGGCTATGGAATACTTGAGTGATAAGGAAAAATATAGCAACTTGATTGATCCCACTCTAAAGTCCTCCAAGAACAACGAGTTGGAAATCATTTGCGAGGTCATCCGTGAATGTATAGATGAAGATCCGAGGCGGAGACCGACACTAAAAGAAATAACCTCGAAACTGCAGACGGTTATCAAAATCTCGCCGGAGGCTGCTACTGCTAGACATTCACCCTTGTGGTGGGCAGAACTTGAGCTTCTCTCTATGGATGAGTCTGGTTAGTTAAGCGGGCTTCACACAACTGCTTGTGTATATATTTAGTTTCTTAAAATGTTTATCGTGCACTCAAGTTGGTCAAATGAATTGCAACTCCTATGTAAAGGCATTAGTTTAACACTATAGATTGGATTCATTCATTCCTTATGCCCCTCCTCCATGTTTCCAGTATTTGATTTAATTTGAGCAACATTAAATTGTAATGGAAATTGTATTTGTACCCTGTGTTTGTTGATGCACGCACGAATTTGGAGCCACATTGTGAATGATCACTGAACAATGAATTGACATGGAGTTATGGAGTGATTTTCAACAATGCTTACTTCCCGCAGTTCTTTTTCTCTAATTTGAGGCATGTTGATCTTCAATGATTGTAAGCTACTAGCTAGTAGTTCTACTTTCTATAAAGATAAGCTACAACCTCTATAATCAAATTACTAGTGATAATAAGGATAGGAGTTAGCTCAAGTGGATAGAGCACTCCCCCTTGGCCCCTGAGGTCAAGGGTTCGATCCTTATCCCCAGCATTATGCTGGGGTGTTTCTTTCGCATGCTATGCATGCCTTACCAGCCAATGTGTTGGTGTTTCCTACTGCGCTAAGAAATTTAGGGGGTTAGCCCCGACTTAATTAATCTCCTAATCAAGAAAAAAAAAAAAAAAATTACTAGTGATAATATGTGAAGGCATTATTGTAACATATGTTTCGTATCGTCACTACTATCTTTCATTTTCATTTTTGTTTTATGATTTTCAAAGTTGTATGATGCAACTCATGCAAGTATAGTTGATTAATGTAACCATACATAATTATTTATATTTGTTGCATCTATTAGTTCTGGACTTCTGGTGATGACATGCAAACTTGATTTGATCGTTTGATGAGTATGTACAAGTTTCTAGCTAGTAACACAAAGCATTTTAGGCGAGGAAGATCATATGAGAATTATAAAGAATGAAGATTTAAAGATTGGGTTCTAGGGACAAACTAGTATCTAGGTCCCGTAAGAAGCTACATTTGAGTTCCAGTATAAAGAACTAACACAGAAGAAATTGTCTTTATAGGATTTCATATCCAATTCGTGTAAAGAACCCATATCAAGTTCCAAAAGACGGACAATAAAGTGAAGAATCTAAGTTGAAGCTTCATGAAGAGAATACATAAAGACTAAAATATTAGCTAATTGCTATTTTTGGATCCAATGCAGCATAATATATTAATATCATTAATCATAGACTACCTTAGTTTGTAAGAAATTATATTCATTCACTTAAAAATCACCCCTGCGAGTACAAAGGATACAACATAATAATGAAACCTCAAAAAAAAAAAAAAAAAAAAAAAAAGGCACAACATCATGAAAGCCCTTAAACATTACATTTGGATCGAAGCACCACTTTTGTTCTCAAATTTCTGACGTTTAATAGTAGAGAGGAGAATAACAACGAGAAATATTGCAAGGCCTAGGAATGAAGCAAGAATGGCACCAGCACCATGGCTACAAAAGGTCGCAAATTTATCACAAATTTTGTTCCATTGTGCATGAGAATTCCCGTTTTTCGCTATCTCAGCCATATATGCGGCAGAAGTTGTTCCAGCAGATAAGATAGCTAAATTTGTCTGCATTATTGGCATCAAAAGTAAAATGTTAGCATCGTATTTAAGAAACTTTTATTTTATTTTAAGGTGATTCATATAATTTCAAAATCAATGTTCAGGTAGTGAAGCAAATTTATTTTAAAAAAAACAACACGTAGCTGATAATCAGACATAGTAAACATGAATATACTAGCCTGAAATAAGTAGAATCTAGTATCTCTAGAATTCTCCTAATATTTATTTCAAAATAAGCGTGTTTTGAAAATTAAGTACGCAATTAAACACGACATTAGCATTATTTTGGTAAATTTACAGACCCCCTCAAAAAAAAAATATAATGTTTATAAGATAATAGGTTTTTAAAAGGTCGAGGGATAATGATCTTAAAAACTTAAAATAGAGCATAGTGTTTTAAAGAGATAGCTATTGTGTATAAAAAAAAATTAGTTTTTATGCGAAGAAAAGTTTACATTCAACCAAATGATAAGTGAATAGCTAATTATTAAATATTTAAATTTTGAAATATAAGTTTAATTTGTTGGACATTTTAAAAATTTCATTTGAACTATACTCGTCATATTTTTCCTTACACATCTAGATATTTTATTTGGGTGTAGAGAGAGGTACAAGGGCGAACGATGTAGATGCGCTTCGATACCAGGTCTTGAACACCATCTTCCAAAACTTTAACCAAATAAGATAATTGACATCCACATCACACATCTAGATATCTAACAATTAGATGTTAGTTTTTTTTTTTCCGAAAGAAACAAAAAGGTGGGAGGAGGGATAGACATGAAGTTCATCTTATAATGTTACAACTCCCCTTATTATGTGTTTAGCTTATGAACGTATAAGGAGGAGAATATAATAAGGCGTCAGATTATTCACGATGTATGATGAAAAATTATAGAGGGGAGAAAGATGAATTAGAGATCATTACTATATCTAAAATAGGGATAGCCATAAAGCGAACTCCTTTTGGATCGATCTTGTTTCCAAAGAACGTTGCAACCAACACCAACAGGTTGTGCAACGTAGCCAATCCATTAGCCGCAACAAAGAATCTGGACGTAAGCAAAAAGTTATTAGTCCTTCAAACAAATTAACACAATAAACACATATAGTTTCTTAATTACTACTTCCTCAATATTTTCTTTGAATCATTTTTCTATGAAGTAAAGTTTTTCATTAGCCTATGTTTTTAGAAGCGCAGCTAAGAGTACTCATTCTTTTATATGTTGGATTATTAAAAGACATGACTGAAATTCAAAGCTGGACAGTTTGAATCACGAAATTTTCTGATTTTTACATCAAAACTTTTTGTCGATAACTCATGACCATCCTCAACTTTTATTAGTAAATTGTAAGAAAATACAACATGGTGCAATCGATAATAGGATATGTCGTTTTCACTTTATTTTCAGTCCTTATAAGAAAAAATTAAGTTAGGATAAGGTCTAATAAAGACTAATAAGGTCTAAAAGGTTCATATAAGTTTTAATCACCAAAAATAAGATTTGACACACTCACAAAATAAGGTATAATAAATTAAGATGAGTTCTAGATATAGACTTATTAGTTCACATAAGTTCAGGTGGGAAAAAATAAGTTGAAAAGAATGACCCATAGTGCAATAGTGTTAGAACAAGTCTTAATTATGTGAGACAAAGTTACAATAACTTGTAGTAAGACGTAAAATGCTACCTATAATAATAGTAAGGAGTCACTTTTTTATAATCGAACAAATTACCCATGCATGATATTACAATAGATTAGTGTAAATAAAAATTGATGATTGCATTATTAGGTGCATAGTTTATTCAAGAACATTTTAGGCAACTCAACTCTACATAAGTTCCAAGCTAATTAAATTTAAACTAGGTTGTCAGTTGATCATATTTGTTAGCTTTTCTTAAATATAAATACGCCGGAAACATTACTAGATGGTAGACACATTAGATTCGCTTTAGAGTGTTGTAATTCTTGCATACTCTATATTTTCTAAGGCAAAAGCTAACAAGAGCCTTTGAGGTGTTAGTTAAGAAAAATATATAGTGTCATCTTTTTAATTATATATAATTGAGACCCCTCTAGGAAATTAATAAAGTACACTATCATATCTTAAGTAACTTGTGTCATTTCTTTTGAGAAATGGAAAACTAAAGTTATTTCAGTCCTATTAATTCCTTTTTTCTGTTGTTTGAAAAAAAAAAAAACTCAAAAAATGAAAAGTGCAAAAAATAGTTTAAAATTTTCTATTGTTTTCATAGAGAGATGAAAGAATCCAAATTTCCAATGTTGAAAATAAAACAAACATAATAAGTATGAGTGAATATTTACGTTTATTATACAAGGTATATCATACAAATTAGAAAAACATAAAACCGAAAAATGTAAAACTAATTGTAATACCAAATTTAAAATATAACTCACATGTTTGCTGGGGTGTCTTGAAACTTGGCGGTAAGTGTAGCTTTGACAGTACTAGTACCAATGGTAGCAACCACAAAAGTCTTGGTTTCTTTGTTAAGGGCCATCACTATAGTAGCAGATAATGTGGCCAAAAGAGCCATCAACCTGAGTAATCCAACCACCATGCTTCTCCTCCCTATTTCCAATGATCTCAACGAATTGTAGCCAAGATCCGGCTTTTCAAGGCCTGACTGAGCCATCAAATTTCAACGTAAAGCTAGGTAGATTATTGAATTTTCAAATTTATAGGTGATTAACGCTAATGATATTTGCTAATTCTAACTTTGATTCTTATATAGTCTTATAATTTTGACTGTACATTGCTTGTTGAGAGAAGTTACTTTAAATTATGGTCCTGAATGTTGCACCAAACTTGTAAGTATAGTTTCTTGGGGTGGTATAACCATTTTTCATCCGATGGTAGTTGGGAATTTTGAGTAATCTACTATGCTTTATATCACAAGAATCTAGGCAGGAAAATAGTGAATTTAAATGTTTGCTTGTGGGTGTGTGATACACTAGTATTAGTATAGCATCCTTGATTTTGGCATAAAAGTTGGGGATACTGTGAATTTTAAGTATGTGAGAAATAACTTTTATTTATACTCTTTTTATTAATTTTCTTGCTTATTTCGAGCTTTTCTAATTTGTTTAGGAGATTAGTTTCCAAATTTAATCTAGACTTATTGACCAACCCTTTTTATCCGAACCAAATTAAGTAACATTTTAAAGTTGTACCTAAGCACCCTCCCCAGCCTTTGAAACACCCTCCCTTTCCCCGCCACCTCCTCCCTTGCCCAAGAAAACCCCTCCCCGCCCCTAAAACCCCTCTAAAGCCAGTAAAAGAAACAAAAAAAATTTACCGCTTAAACAGGTAACCGGTCCACTTGGACCGTTTTTGTAAAAAGCACCTGCTCAAAGTTGGGACTGCTGTGGAATAATCGAAATTTGGATTCTTTTATGGATGGGGGGGTTATAGTTGGGACTGCCTTTGTCAATTTTTCCTTTCCCTGTCTACACTTTCTCTCCTCGTTCACGTTTCTTTTATCCTACTACTACTACTACTACTACTACTACTACTACTACTACTACCACCACTACCACCGCTACCACCACCACTACTACCACCACCACTACTGCTTCCACTACTACTGCTACCACTACTACTGCTGCGACTACTACTGCCACCACCACCACCACCAGCACCACCACCAGCACCACTAAGATGCCGCTTCTACCCATTTTGAATAATATTATATGGCTACAAGTCTAAATTCATAACCATCTACTCCTAGCGATGTTACTTTTCCAATGATATTGATTCTCCATGTAGAGAATGGCCAAGGAGAGGTGAATGAATAGAGCAGGGATAGAAGGATGTGTTGACATATTAGCGTACTTTTGGCACTTATTGCACTTCTTCACGTATTGAATGCAATCTTGCTCCACCGTCAACCATTGTGCAAGAATTTTCCAGTTCATGTGGGTTCCACAAAGTCCCACCTAGGTTTATTTTTGGTTAGGTGATACGATTTTAGCTTGCTAATTGTATGGAGGAAGGGGGAGTACATGTGACACATGACATGTTTATATATATATATATATATATATATATATATATATATATATATATATATATATATATATATATATAAGTGAAGGGGGGAGGCATGGTGTCCCCCAATTAAATGACTATAATACCCTTACTTTTTTAATTACATCATTTTTGTTTAAATTTTTTAAATAATAATGGGTAATCAATCAATCAAAATACACTAGTAGAATAAATGCATATTGCTGCGGTCATTAAGTGGCCTATTGCAGCGGTTTTGACCGCGCAGCAATTAACGGCGCAACAATAGGTAATTAATCTGTTGCTGCGGTTTTAAACCGCAGCAATATTAAAACATATTGCTGCGGTTTCTGGGAAAAACCGCAGCAATATAATTTTTTTTTATTATATAAATAAGGTATATTGCTGCTGTTTCTAAGAAAAACCGCAGCAATATAAATATTTTTTATTATAAAAATAAAGTATATTGCTGCGGTTTCTAGGAAAAACCGCAGCAATATGCTGTAGTTAATAATAAAAAATAGGCATATTGCTGCGGTTCCTAGCTAAAACCGCAGCAATAGGTATGAGTACAGGTAAATTTTTTTTTTTTTTTTTTTTTTGCATTATGTCATCAAATTTGATAAATAAAAATGCTGAAAAAAATAAAACACAACAAATTCAAAGTAATGATAAACAAAACTTTGTCATATAATTGTAATATTAGTTTCAAACACAAATTTCTTATGTAAAAAAATGCAAACATCACTCAATCATTCAAGAAGATGAACACAACTAAAGCAACACAATGTATATAAAAAACAAAAAATATATTACAAAAAAAAAAAGAAACTGAAAATAAAAAAAAATCCTAAAACAAAAATCTACAACCATATCTAAAAAACGAAAAAAAAAAGAAAACGAAAAACAGAAACGAAAAAAAAAAAAGAAAAAACAGATCTGAATCGAAGAAGAAAACAAGGGCCGGTGTTGATGGCGACGAGATCTGAACGAGTTGATGGCGACGAAGAACGAACGAGGGCCGGTGTTGATGGCGACGAAGAACGGAAGAGTTGATGGCCGGTGTTGATGGACGAGTTGATGGCGACGAACGAACGAACAAGGGCCGGTGTTGATGGCGACGAAGAACGGAAGAGTTGATGGCCGGAGTTGATGGCGACGAACGAACGACGAGGAAGCGTCGATGGCGACGAGGGAGGGGAACCCTCGTGGTCGGCGTTGTTCGAAGGAGGACGAGGAGGAGGACGAAGGGTTGAGAGTAGAAGCGCAGCAATGGCCTGGACGAGGGAGGGGAACCCTCGTGGTCGGCGAAGAACGGAAGAGTCGTGGTCGGCGTTGAGAGGAGAGATAAGGGGATGAGAGCAGAGTGAGAGGTGAGAGGAGAGATGAGGAAACGGCGTGTGAGAGGGAAAAAGTGATAGAAAAAACCCTAACTGATACACGCATATTTATAATTTTTTTAATATATTTTAATGATATTGCTGCGGTTTTGCCAGAAACCGCAGCAATATCATTAAAATATTATTTTTTAATATTATTTTAATATATTGCTGCGGTTTTTGACAAAAACCGCAGCAATATGTCTAGTCAAATAGTCAACGTTTTTTCAAAAAATTTCCTGTTGATAGCATATTGCTGCGGTTTTGGCCGAAACCGCAGCAATATCTTTATTTTATATTTTATCTTTTCTTTTTACGCGATATATTGCTGCGTATGGGTAAAACCGCAGCAATAAGCAATTATTCTACTAGTGATATTTGCCATTTTAAACAACTAAAATTAGAATAACTTAAAATTTTAGGTTTTAAAAAAGGAAAGACTAAAAAAATTCACAAAAAAATTGCAAAGATAACAAATTATCAAAATCTTCCATCAAAAGGAAACATTATCAAAATAAAAAATTAGCAATATACTTCCACAACATTATAGTTATGTAACGAATTGATCATTTTAATGGGTTTATATAATTTAAATGTGTGTAAGTCAATTACATAGAGGATAATAAGGTCAGATCAAGACAACGTACTACATTTGAAGTTTTAGCTATACTATCAATGATAGATAAATAAGTGTTAGAGTTTAAAATAGTTCACAACTAAAAAGAAAGGCACAAAAATATGAAGGCAGTCTTTGCAATTATGGAGAACATAAATTTGAATCAAATTTGGGAATTAAAAAAGCAAAAAATAGAAAAGAAAGATTCTTTTTTTTATTTGATTTCCATGGACAAATAAAGACAAATATATTTGTAATTATGAACTAATTTGCTAATCAAATTAGATAAACATGAACTTGACAAAAAAAGGTGATTATGCAATATTCTTATGGACATTTTTTAGTACTATGTTGAAGATATTAATTAGAAGTGCATATTTTCTTTAACTACGTTGGTTCCGTTCCATTTAACTTATTTTGCTTATCTGATAAACTGATCTGAACCTTATTTTTGCTGAAAATAACTTTTAATAAGTTGAACAAAACAGAGCCTTTATTGAAAACAACTGTTAGCTTAAACTACTATAACGAGTTGTCGCTGCATGTAAAACTAGCTACTCGACATTACAAAATATCATAATGAAGAAATTGTCATTGCACGCATCACGTGCTTAGAAAGCTAGTATATATATAGAGATAGAGGGGGTTGGATCCATTGAGAACCACGCTTAAGCTGAAAATTGAAAACTGAAAACTTGCTCATTTTAAAATTTTTTAGCTCATTTTACCAATTTTTACTCATTTTACAAATTTTTGTTCATTTTACAAATTCATGCTCATTTTACAAATTTTTGCTCATTTTACAAATTTTTGCCCATTTTTACGATTTTGCTCATTTTAAGAAATTTCCGCTCATTTGATGAATTTTTTGTTCGTTTTATGTTTTTTGCTCATTTTAAGTTATTGTTCATTCTAAACAAAACTTATACTAATTTTATGAAATATTTGCTCGTTTTACGTTTTGCTCATTTTACGATGTTTTTGGTCATTTTATATTGTTTGCTCATTTTGAGTTTTTGCTTATTTCAAGACATTATCGCTCAAAATCAATAAAAACTACTTAAAATGAGAAAAATGAACCTTGTAATAGCAGTTTTACAACCAGAAACAAAAATCAACGCTGAATTTTGAAAAAAATAAACCACAATTTAGCTAAGGTACAAGAAAATTAGCGTGATTTCAACTCTCTCGCCCAAGCTGCGAAATGGGAGTACCTTGACAGAATATCCAATTCCTACATATATGTATATATACATAGGATAGACCAAGGATCTGGGGATTTTAACTGATAAACTTAAAACTTAAAACATGTAAACATGTAAGCAAAAACAAAGTAAAGTAAGGCGGTTGAACCGGCCATGGTTTTACAGTAAAGACTTACAAAGAGTCTTGAATGAAACTGATACTTAAAGAGTGTTACAATTTTTGTGAGAGAGATAGAGAGATAGAGATTTTTTAGAGGAGCTTGTGTTGATGTGTTATGCTCTCCAAAGAACTGAAGGAGAAGCCTCAATTTATAGGTAGGGAAGAGTAATGCTGTCATGTTGAAGAACTGTTGACGAACAATCTGTCTTCTGCTTTACACTGTTCAAAATTTTGTCTTTTTGATGCTTTTTACTGTTGATGAATAGTACTGCTTTACACTGTTGACTGCTTTTGACTGTTGCTGTTGATGCAGAAATTTGCCCGTTGTTGTGGTGTCTCATCCTGTTGAAGCTTGAAGATAGTGAAATAATCATTTTTTTAAGTCTGGAAACCAGCATCTTCTTCATCGTCACTAAGGTGGATGGAGGAGTTTGCTGTTGATTCATGCTCCGAAGTAATGGAGGATTCAAACATACTATTAGCTAGTTGTCGTAGGATCCGTGCATAATCTTCCGGGGTTTTAGCTGAAGCAAGCAATGAATTTGCCTGTGATTTTCGGGCAAGGAACTGAGATTGTTCTGGCCCTGAAGTCATGGTACCTGTGTTACAGTTTTTCTTCAACCATTCTTTGATGGCTGGTTCAAGAATAGACTGTGGTGTATTAAAGTTCGACCACCATCTGATTTTAAATTTTCTTTGGAGGACCATGCCCCCTTGATCCTGGTTTATTTCAAGGAACCATTGACAAACCCAAGGAAGATAGAACTTCATTGAAAACAAACATAAAGAGGGAAAACATCTTTCTATATTTGAAGGTTTGTATTGAGTTCGAAAGGTATTATAACTTTTTGTAATGTCAGGGTGAAGGATTTCACTAGAAGAGCCATATAACTTCCACCATTGGGCAAACCAAGATGGCAATTTTTCTGGCCGTATGGTTTTAGTGTTGAAGTAGATAAGCCAAGAATGGGATAACCTATTATTTTGTATTAAAAAGGGGGAGAACGACGCCTGTTGGTAATCCCAATAATTAAAGGGTTTTACAATGTGGGAAAGTGTTATTGAAGCTAATGGGGAAGGCTTTGTGTTTTGACAGGTCTTGATTCCAGTCTTGAGGATTGAGAACCTTTAGAATTTTGATGGTTGAATAAGAGGGCTCAGCTTGCTCATTTTTATAAAAGAAATGTTTGAATTCAGCGGAGCCGGTAACCTCAAGGATTGTCTGGTAATAATCTGCAGTTTTAGTAAGATCCCAAGGCTTATAGAACCAATTTTTCCCAAAGATATTTTGTATGGAGACATAGGGATCTTCATCATGATACCCTTGTTCAATTGTTATAATATTTTGTGAGGCAGTTTTAACAAAATATTCTGAAGTCTCGTTTTTCTTAGGTTGTGCAACCACAACTTGAAAGCTACCAATTTTGTAAAGTTGTTTTTGAGGAAGGTTTTTTGGGAAGATTCTCCTTCCTCTGGTTTTGAAATGACACTAATATTTTTTCCCATAGGAGTTTTACCTTCCGTTGCTTCTTTGCTTGTGCTTCCCCGGTTTTGCATAGAGCTTTGGAAAGCTTGGAGGAGCTGGGGGTGTTTTAGGATGGACGAAGGATGCTCAGAGATGGAAAGGAGCCATTTCTGAACTTCATGTGTTCTATCAATAGAAGAGGTTTCACTCTCATTATTCTGGACTGCTTCGTACCAAGTTTTAATGGGTTTTTGTGTGGTGCATATGGTTTTTTTCGGGAGGAGGTCGGGACTTCTCTTTATCTTTTGTCTTTCTAGGCATTTCTATAAGAAATTTACGGGTTACGAAGTCAGGGATAGAGTTCTCTTCTCCTTTTATATGCTCAATTTCAAATTCAAAAATGCTTAAGATAGACTGCCATCTAGGAAAAACATGTTTTACAGCAATGTTTTGGACATCCTTTTTTATAACAGCTTTAGCAGCTTGACAATCAACACGTAATAATAATTTTTTATTTAACAAATCAGATTGGAATTTGGTAATACAGAGAACAATTGATAAAACTTTCTGTTTTATAGTAGAGTATTTGAACTAGGTATCATTCCAGTGCCCTGAGGTGAATCTGATAATGTATTCTTACCATTGTCGACCTGTTTTAAGATACCTCCGTAACCCTTGTCACTAGCATCTGTTTCAACAATTTTAGGCAGGTCAGTGTTTGCTAAACTAAGGCATGGGATTTCTAAGACACGAGTTTTTATCGTTTTAACAGCCTGGGTATGGAGATCAGACCAAGGCGGTGGGTTTTTCTTTAGTCTATCATGGAGAGGTTTCGCAATTCTACAAAGATTTGGATAAAAATCTAAGACATAGTTTAAACTACCAAGAAACCTCTGTAGTTGAGTTTTGTCTAAGATTTTATCATGAAATTTGCTAGTGAATTGGAGAGACCTATCAATAGGGGTAATAGTGCCACAAGACATAATTTGGCCAAGAAATCTAATCTCAGTTTGAAATAATGAAATCTTTTTTACTGAAATAACAAGACCATTTTTCTTAATTAGATAGAAAAAAGTCTTAAGGTTTTTAAAGTGCTGATCAATCGTGCTTGAGTAAACCAGCACGTCATCAATGTAAACAATGCAAAAGTATGAATAGGGGTTGAAGATATCGTTCATAATTCTTTGATACTCAAAGGGAGCATTTTTAAGACCGAAGGGCATAACATTCCATTCATACTGGCCAAAAGGAACAGTAAAAGCGGTTTTATTTGCCAAAATCCGGATTTCATATCAAATTTTGAGAAGATAAAGGCATGGTGTAATTTTTGCATCAGATTCTTTTTATTGGGTATTGGATAACGGATCCAACGAAGGGCATCGTTAAGAGGCTTGTAATTTATAACTAGCCTAGGCGTTCCTCGTTCAATCTCCGAAGCTTTGTTGACATAAAACGCTGCACAGCTCCAAGGAGAACGGGACTTGGAAGTTAAGCCTTTGCTTTCGAGAAATCTAATCTCTTCTCGACAATGGCGTTCTAAGTAGGCATTCATTTGAGTTGGCCGGGCTTTGGTAGGGATATTATTTTCATCAAAATCAGGCTCATAAGGTAAGTCGACCATGTGTTGCTTTCTATTCTAGAAGGCATTTAGAAGCTCAGAGCAAACTTCACTTTCAAGGAGGCTTTGGAAGTCAGCTATCTGAGTTTTTAGAACACTACCTTGTAATTGATCCTCAATTTTTTGTAAATGGATTTTCTATTTTAGATCATGCACATCACTCTGTTTTCGATTGATAAGAGAGTTTATCTCATTATTATAAATGGAGCTTGCCTTTATAATGTTGAGATTTCTGGTAAGAAAAGGAAATCAAGCCTTTTATTTTTAGTTTTGAAGGATATACCATCATAACTGACATTGTAAGGGGTTATTAAATTTATGAAAGGTGTTCCCAAGATTACTGTATGGTGTATATTGGTAACAAGGACAAAATGGCTTTTTAGAGAAAGGCCTTGATTTAATATGTTAGCATCTGTTTTTCCCTCTATATGCATTTTGGTGTTATTAGCAGAGCTAAGTTTTTCCGAAGTTTTTTGATGAAAGCGTTTTGGGATGAGACTGGATTTAATGCAATTTAAATATGCTCCAGTATCGAACAAAGCTATAGTATTAATTTTAAAGTCACTAGAGAACTCAAGTGTGATCTTTATGTAATACTTTCTAGAACTGATTTCTTTTAAAACAAAAAGGAAATCATCTCGGACTTTTGGGCTTTGTTCTTCATCCGGGATATCGTCAGGATCACTTTCACTAGGGATATCTAGGGCCATATGAGAAGTTAGAAGCTGGATTATGGTAGAGTCGTGCTGCTGCTTAGTTTTAAGGTCTTTTATGTCGGCTTTAATGGTTTTAACTTCAGCCTAAAGGTCTTGTATGGTTCTTTCTGGCCTCTTTCTAGAACTTATCTTTTCTAAAATAGAAGTGAGGTTGTATGGTTCAGTGCTTGAAGAAGGAGGGTTATGGTCCTTTTTTTTAGGACTTTCCTTAAGGGATTTACGAAGACGTTCAAGGTACTGTTTTTGCAGATCAGGATTATTAATATCCTGAATAACATCTAAAATAAGGTTTTGTTCTTTGGTGAGAACGTTTAGGGTATAATCCTCATCATTAGCTGAAGATGAGGAATCTATATCATCATCCTGAGGGCCATAATTCTCAGCTGAATTATAAGATTCGGTTTCCTCATCAGAAGACTCTATTAAAAGAGCTGAAATTCTTCCTAGAGTTTCATCATCTAGGTCAAGGTTTTGGATTATATTAGACACCCTACAAAATCTAGCCGTATGACCCTTTTTACCACACTTGAAACAAGTTATGTTTTTAAGGTCAGGTTTTGTAGTGGACTGTTGGTGTTTTCTATGGGGCTTCCATTTTCGTTGCTCAAAAGGTTTTTTATGGAAGACTTTCTCAACCTTCTTATAGAACTTTCGAGCCTTAAAGGGTTTTTGGTAATGGGTTGTTTTACTACATTTCGCTTTACAAGTGCTAGTCTGAGGGGAAGAGATATCAAATTGCTGGCAGAAGGAACCTAATTCCTTTTTAGTCTCTTTTAATTCCCTTTTTAGGTGTTTTTGGAGCTTCAAATCTTGACATATCTGAAGACCTTGTTTAGAGGTTATACTTACTAACTCACCGTAGGTTAGCCTATCGTAAGGGATGATATGTTCTCTAAAATCCTCACGGCATCTGTTTCTGACCTTTTCTCCTAATATGGTTGGAAGACCTGCTAGGAATTTTTCTTTCCAAAAGGGTTGGTTAGAATCTTCCCTAAGCATTACACTGGTTAGGAAAATATTTTTATACCACTGGAAATCACTAAGTTTCTTGCATCTAAGATTAGACAAGAGATCTGCGTTTTTGTCTCTTAGATGGGAGGAATCTCCGATGAAATGAAATGATAGGGTAAAAATTAAAGTTGATACAGAATCTTGGATTGGTTCATCATTCTGGTTGAGAATGGGAACCCCATCTTCAGTTGTTTGGATAGCGTTCAAGATATCCAATTGCTGTTCTTTGGTGAGATAGAAATCCCACCATCCTTTAAGCTGGCCAGAGAAGCATGCAATTAGGAGTTCTGCAACTGTTTTATCTGACGTACCCGATTGGGTTTTGTAAGCATTTGAAGCCATCGTCATTTGCTGTAAGAGGTTTAAAATCTGGTGTTCACTCATACCGTCTATATTCCATTCGTAGATGGAAGAGGCATTATATTTTGGCTGAATAATTGTGTTAGGTTGACTTTCGATTTGGGATTCACTAGACCTTATAGGAATAATATCGAGAGGTACAGTATTTTGCCAAGATAGTTTAGCTAATTCAGGTGTTTTGGGGCTAGTCTCGGGATCAGTGTCGTCACTTAAATCTAGGACACTGACAGTATTATTCTGGACTGTTTCTTCCTCAGCTATTTTTGAAGTTGAAGGTTCAACCCTGCTAAGTTGGTCTTTGATAGCTTGAAGAAATTCAGTCCTTGAAGTCGTGACTTCATTTTGAGCCTTTTGCGAAATCTGAAATGGTTTAAAAATTGGATTATGGAGGCTTTTTTCTAAAGGAGTGGAGGCTAAGCTTGTCTCAGCTTTAAGGTTTTGTTTCTCAATTCTAGAAAGCTGTGTTTTCTAGAGTGTTAAGGCTAATATTAGTAAAATTGTTTTGTAGGACAATATTTTTGAGGTTTGTTGTGGCTTCTTCCTGAGGTTTCTTAAGAGGAAAGGCCTTTACTTTGTGCTCGTCTATGGTAAAGGTAATTTGCCATAAAGGAGGATGGTCAGTTTGAACCGTGCCATCTGGAGTCTCCCAGACAGGAGTCCTTCTATTGGTATTGATAGGCTCTATGGATTTAAAGCAGTAATCAATGTTATTGTCGGAACTGTAGAACTCAAACCAATCAAAGAAAAGAATATGGGTTTTATGTTGTGTAACGAAGCTATAATAGCTTTCTTGGATCTTTTTCCGAATTTCAAAAAAGTGCTCGAAGAACCACGTTCTCTTCGAGATGTTATGTGGAGCATATAAGTCTTTGTGAACTAAATCTTTATTGATCTCAAAATCCTTTTCAAGGACATTAAGCTCATTAGAAATATTCTCAGTTATAACCGAGGCTGAGGGTGAGTCTGGAGGAGACTGTCTTTCAGCATAAACCGGGTGTGGAACTTGGGTTCTATATTCAACATTTTGAATGGAAGGTGAAGGTATATATGAGGTAGAATACCTTGGTCTTCCGGGTAATTGGTTCTAGGACAACTAATTTGTCGTTTAAAATGCATGTTATGTTCAGAAGGAAGACGAGAAGACCGTCTTAGGTTTTCAACAGAGGAATGGTCTGAATACCTAGAGCTAGCGCTTCTGTTAAAGCTAAGCGTAACACTACCATCAAAGTATTGTATGACTCGCTCTAATTCGGTATTGGGTTCTGGAAGAGCTGGGGATTGCACTTCAGGTTCAGCAGCTCCCTCAAGGAGCCAATCTTCAGGAAGACTGACATCATTCCATTGTATTGGTCTAGGGATTCTTATGTTTGATCTTGAAAGCTCGGTTTGGAGTAGGAGAGTTTCTCCTTTCTTGCTATGCTGTATATTTCTAGTATTAAAAGCAGACATCATGGCTTTGTAATGGACTTTATAGATCAAAGCTACTTGAATAGAACCATCAAACATTTTGTAGTATGTGTTTTAATTTGTAAAAGTAGAGATGATAAGATATTTTTATCACTTAAAGAGACACTGAAATTTGGATAACAATCGAAAGAGACTGGACGCATGCATAAACTTGACTCTATAGTTCCTAGTAAGGAATCATTAAAGTCTTTGAATCGTCCATCTCTAAGGCAACAAGGACAGAGGAATTTAATCCTTCTTTAGTAAGAGGTTTTAAGCCTACTTGAACCAAGCCTATATGAATATAACGATAACCTTTTTCGACATGTTTTTGCAAAGTTTTTGCTGAAAATAATTTAATAGTATCAATAGGTTTTGTTAAATGGATATCTCGTTCTTGGGTTTTGATAACATAATCAGTTTTAAAAATATTATATCTACTCATTTTATAAATATGGTCTTTATTAACTTTGGGTATCTTCCAATTGTCAATGCTTTGCTCAAGGTTTTCTATAGTAAAGGTTTCATTTTTAACCAGCTTATTGGCTTTACTACTACCACGAGAAGAGGACGGAGTTCCTCTGTTCCAAATAGAACTAATAATTAAGAACCAGAACTTAGTCCAGAAATTAAACCAGAAATAAGCCCTAAAACTTACCCGCCGTTTAGGTAACTGTAGCCTTATAGTCTGACTGCCTCACATGGGACTTACTGCCTCTACAAACGTTAAAACGAGCAGAGTAACAAATAGGACGAAAACCAGAAGTCAAACTGGAAAGAACTGATAATCAAAGAACAAGTTTTTATAAAGAACAAATATAATCACACCCCAAATTTCAGTCCAGACCGAATTGTGCACACATTATGTATATCCACCTTCTCATCGTCATATGTTGGTGCGCTGAACACTGATCATATGATGGTACTCATGTTTAAATTTTCTCTTTTCTTTTTCTTTTGTTTTGTTTTCTTGAAAGTCAAAACAACAAAATTCTATCCCCGAGAACTATAGCAGTACTCCTCAGCCTCTCTCTAAAGTTTCCTCTCCTCAAACCCTAAAACACAAAACTCCTTCAGCCGCCTTTCCCCCAGGCTCGCCGATGGCTGCTTCTTCATCCTAGTCGCCGGCGAGCCTCCCCGTCGTCGCCCTTTAGGTTAGGCTGGTTTCCGGGTCTTTTCCCCTGCCCCTCCCCTAGTTCTCTTCCCCCTTTCTAGTCGTTCCCCTGCCCTGTCCCCTCCCCCATCCCTTGTTAGGTGGTGTTTGGCCCGCCTGAGTTTGCTTTTGGGTCGCCGCCGCCGACGGGTAGGCATCCCCCTCCCCCTGTTTGTGGTTTCGGTAGTTTAATTTAGCGTTTTGTTGTTTCGTATTTCCCTTTCATCGTCGTGTTCGTAGCCTCTGTTAGTCGTCGTGTTTGAGCTTCTAGCTTCTGTTCGTCCGTCGTCGCGGGTGTTTCCTCACCGGTCTCACGCCCTTGTGTCGAGTTATTCCCCCTCCCCTGTGTCGAGTCTTACCCCTCCCCTGTTCTTCGTTTCCCCTTCTCCCCTGTGTCTAGTTTCCGTAGCGTTGTTGTTTAGTTAAAGTTGAAGGTTTGTGCTTTAGGTTTGTTAGGTTTGTGTGCTGCTTGTCAGGTGTTCCTAAGGTGTTTGTGTTCCTAGGGTGTGGTCGTTGTTGGTTTGCTTGCGTTGAAGGTTTTCGTCCCCGCCCCCGTCCTCATGTCTTGTATGCACAATCACGTAGTTAGGTTTGTGGTTGTTTTGGCCTTCCCCTTCCCCTCCCCCAGTTAGTCTCGGGATCCCTAACCCCCTCCCCCCCAGTTTGTGTCGGGTTCCCCTTTCCCCTTCCCCCCCGTCAGTGTCGGGCTTCCCCCTCCCCCTCGGTTGTTGGAGTTTCCAAATAGTTAAGTCAGGTATTTTTTTCAATTGTGTGTTAAATCTCCGAATACAAGGAGTGCGTTGTTTTTGAGTTGTTATTGGTGGTTGGTTGTGGCCATCGAAAAGTATTAGTCTGTTGGGTAAAGCTTGGTGGTTCAAAGTAGTCACAGTTGAGCATGTCGGTTTTTTGGAATATGTGCTAAGGGACAAGGTGACTCACGATGTTCGTGAGCAAGGACGAGGTGAAGATAGGCTTTCATGGTTGGGACGCCGGTTTTGAAAACCGGAGGTGTGTTCGAGGGCTCAACTTGTCTGGCGCTCCTTTTAGCTTTGCATTGATCTTCATGGTCTTTGTCTTGAAAACTTCAAATCTGCAGACGGCACTCCAGTTGCATCTAGGGGTTTACAGCACGCCCACTCATCAGTGTTTCTCCTTCATCATGGAGAAACCTGTCATACTCTCGCTCGAGAGTAGTGAGTCACAATGGAACGTGACTCCTCACATGGTCATGAGCTTAGAATCCCAAGTGATGACAGATCGTTGGGATTGCTCATACGGCGAGACATGATGTTCGCTGTTGGTTGTTCATTGTCCAAATTGTGATTGTCAATCGCTTCATTAATCATTTCCATCAGCCATTCGAGGTTTGCATCCACCATCATCAGCACTAACCAGCGACGCGCCCCTTTCTACGCATTTTTGTTTAGTTTTTATTTATTTCTGTATTTGGTGGAATGTACGAGCTCTTAAGGCTCCTTTAGGTTTATGTGTTTGTTTTAGTTTGGGCTGTATTAGCATTATGTTGTACTTCCTCTTTTAATTAATGTACGATTTCTCGTTGTCAAAAAAAAAGAAAGAAAGTCAAAACAACACTCTTAAACAAAGGGAAACAATTTAGAATATGATCTCAGATAACCCTGACTTATAGGCCTTTTTCCAATATAACCCTGACTTTGGCAGCCCTGTCTCCGATAACCCTGAACTTGGTTTTTGTCATTAAACTGGACGGAATTTGTAACGCCGTTAACTAGGTTTGACTTTTGCTAAATTCATCTTTTTCTCTCTCTTGTTCTTCATCCCTTCTCTCTCTTGTTCTTCATCTCTTCATCAATTTTTCCCAAACTCATAACAAATTCCAAATTTTTCCCAAACCCATTTACCCAAAATCATAACAATCCAGATTTCCTCCAATGGGTGTTCTTAGAAAAAATAAAAAAATTGTGTTATTGAACACCTCTGTCCTGTTCTTCATCTTCTGTCACATATCTTCATCTATCAAACCCAGTTATTTCCCCTCAAAATGCATCAAACCCAGAAATTTTCTCATTTCAATCTCATCTTATCTTATCTCAAGTAGCAGCGGCAAGTAGCAAGTAGCAGCGGCAAGTAGCAACGGCAGAACACGGAGAAGAAGAAGAAGAAGAAAGGGTTCGGACTCCGTTCTCTCTTCGACCTCCTGTTCTGGGCAGCAACCCAACAAAATTTCGGATCGACCTCCATTCTCTCTTCGACCTTCATTCTTCCACCATAGCCGACACCCACTGCACTACCACCATAGCCGGCACCTTCGAAATTCAATCGACGTGAAAACAAAAGCAAGGGAAAGGGAGGCGAGCTCCGGGCAGCAGCGGCAACGTCTTGTGGTGGGATTCAGGAGCAGCAACGAAGCAGAGGAGGAGAAACTCGGGCAGTAGGTGTACGACAGGGCAGCAGCGGCAACATCTTGATTTTTGCCTTTTCTCTTTTCTAATTTCTCATTTCTTGAATTTGATTTTGTGGCTTTTTGTTTTGTGATTTCTTGGATTTCTTTAATTTGTGGTGTAATTAAGTGATTTCTTGAATTTGATTTTGTGGCTTTTTGTTTTGTTTTGTTATGTTTTGGATTAAAGTTTTGATTTGGAGAATTGATTGAGAAAAAAAAAGAGAATGATGAGCTTGAGAAGAGATGAAGAACAAGAGAGAGAAAAGATGAAGAACAAGAGAGAGAAAGAGATGAATTTTACAAAAGTCAAACAAAATTAGAAAGAACTTAACGCCGTCTCTAATTCCGTCCAATTTAATGACAAAAACCAAGTTCAGGGTTATCGGAGACAGGGCTGTCAAAGTCGGGGTTATATTGGAAAAAAGCCTATATGTCAGGGTTACCTGAGATAATATCCCATTAAAGTTTGATGAAGAAGATGATATGATGAACGTAAAACAACCATTTTTTTTATTCTTTTTTTTCGATTAATTGGTATCAAAACAATCACAACAACAACTAAATTTAATGAAGTAACTAAGTGAAAGATACCTGCAATTAGATGGTGTTTGCACCCATGATTTGGTCCAACAATGTTAAGAAAGCCCACCTGAAAGATCTGATCTGCATGCTCCCAAGGGCTCATCAGTTCTTTAGGCAGAAAATAACTTTACCATAAAAGGGAGACAGGTTTCCTACAGACACGGATGTTCCCCGATAGGGTTTCCTGTCTGGGAAATCCCCTACATTATAAAAGCAGCAAACCCCATCAATGAGCAGGAATTCAATTCTCACCTAACTAAACCAGAGCATCTCTCTCTACCTCAATCTCAACTGACTTGAGCGTCGGAGGGGCTTTCCCGGGAACACCCCCGAGCCAGTTTTCCTTGTTTTGCAGGACTCCAAGTGACAAGACTCAGGATTATACTCCAACTCGGGATTTCAACCTCTCTAAGAACACTTAACTCATTTAACTAGTTTCTAGGCAGAAACAGTTTGGCGCCGTCTGTGGGGACACTACATCTCAAAGCTACGTACTGAGAGCAACATGGCACCCCGAAGGAAAACAACCCGAGTTTCACTACCGCCCCAACCAACCCCGATTCAGTCCCAACAGCCCAATGTGCTAGTGGAATCGCTTCCCCTCGATGACGAGGAATCCACATCTCGTAACGAAGAGCGAACCATTTCACGAGACGATTCCAGCCCGATCCGCCTCCCATTACTAGGGTGGATATAGAGATGATAGTTCAGCAGTTAAATGCGAACATGCAACGCAGCTTGCAGGAACTCATAGTGGGAATCCCTCAGCTCAACCAAGGGGTACCACGAGAGTTGACCCAGGGAGAGCCTCAAGTCGGGGGTGATCTAAACACTCAATCCCCTAACCGGGGCGGGCAACAAGTGGGAGGAGAGAGATCCCGACAGGCTAACTCTCAAAGGACTTCAAATTCTGATGCCCGACGCATTATAGAAGAAAATCGTCGACGCCGGATGGAACAAGATGCTCGAAACCTCCTTAACGCCAAGAGGGCTAATTAGGAGAAAACCCACCAGGAGGAACAAGCCCATTCTCGGACTCCTAGAAGAGGGCGGGAAGGATCCCCTCTCGGGTCCAAAAATACTAGGGATGAAGGTGAAGGAGACTCGCCCCCGGAAACAGGAGCCCCGTATTGGTTAACAGAGGAGTGCTCAACTTCATGACACCCTTCAGTCGGGAGATAATGGAGGTACACAACCCAAGAAAGGTCATGGTTCCCCTGATTGAGCAGTATTCCGAAAACAGTGACCCTGATGACCATATGGCAGCCTATAAGGCCCATATGAGAGTACAAACCGGATGCGAGGCATCCTGGTGTCGCTATTTCCCGACAACTCTAAAGGGGTTAGCACTCAGCTGGTTCTCGGGACACTCCCCTGGCATTATCACAAACTTTTATGTGTTAGAAGCATTATTCCACCAACATTTCATTGTCGGGCGCCGGCACAAAAAGACTAGCATCCATTTAATGTCAATCAAGCAGCAGGAGCATGAAAGCCTGGCTACCTACATCAAATGATTCAACGAAGAGTCTTTGAAGAGTTCTGGCCTTCAAGACGGGGTTGCCTTTACTGCCTTGATGTCAGGGCTATGGCTAGGCAAGTTCAGGTGGTCCTTGGCCAAGAATGAAGTTATCACGTTCACGGAAGCCATGAGTCGGGCTCAAAAATTCATTCAAGCCTCAGACATTTGCAAACCCGTCGGGGAAAAATCGAAGAAAAGGAAGGAAGAAACCCCTTATCGGGAATCCAACAAATGCAACAAAAGCAATCAATAACTCCTCCCGAGAACTACAAATAATGGGAATGACCCTCGTTTCAACAGAAATAGACGTGAGATCTATCTGGATCTGAAGCACAAGTCGGTATTGCCCATCCCTCCCCCTATAAGGACCTCAAAGGAAAAAAGGGACCAACGACTCTGGTGTGAATACCACCGAGAATGCGGGCATACCACTAAGGACTGTCGGGAATTAAAGAAGGCCTTGGATCACTTAGCTGATCAAGGGAAGTTGAACAGATACAACAAGCACTCTCGAGAAGAGAAAGGAAAAGAGAAGGAAGCGAAAAATGATAGCGACAACACCGACGAATATGTCGGGGTGATAGCAGGAAGTAATGCCTCGGGAGGCTTAACCAGCCGAGCCCGCAAGGCCCACCTCCAAGCAATGAAGCAGCATGTCCTAGAAATTGAACCACTGAGGACGGGATGTCCCGTCATGACGTTTGGGGAGCCTGACCGGCACATTCATACCCCCCACGATGACCCCCTTGTCATAAAAATGAAGATTGCCAACTCCCGGGTTAAGAGGATTTTAGTCGATAGTGGCTCCTCGGCAGACATCATCACCCTGGAATGCTTACGCAAGCTCAAATACACCGAGAAGGACGTAACCCCGACCAGTCAGCCGCTGATAGGCTTCGGGGGAGGATCAGTATATCCCCTCGGGTATGTGAAATTGGCAGTAAGACTCGGGGAAAGGGGAAAAGGAAGAAGCCTACCAGTCGACTTCCTAGTGGTTGACACCCCGCTACCTTACAACGCTATCATGGGTAGGCCTACCATGAACAAGATAAAAGCAGCCATCTCGGTATACCAACTGCTCATGCAATACGAGACAGACGAAGGACAAGTCGGGATAATTTACGGTGATCAGCTGACAGCTCGGGAGTGTTATACAAATAGCTTCAAAGCAAATTCGCCGGAAGAAGAGCGTCCAAAGAAGAGGAAGAGGGAAGGTCCCGAGGACACCCCTAATGGTCCCGAGGACACCCCTAATGTTCTCGGGGTCTACCTTTCAGAAAATCTAAAGCTATATGAACGACCCCAGGCGGTCGAGGAAGACGAAGAGATAATGCTTGATGAAGGCCTCGGGCATGGGGTGAGGATTGGCAAAAACCTCAGCACCGAGATAAGGGAAAAACTCATTAAAATCTTGCGGGAATACAAAGACGTGTTTGCTTACACTGCCTCTGACATGCAGGGGCTCGACCCCAACTTCGCATCCCACGAGTTAAATATCAAGGAGGGATTCCGCCCCATCAAGCAGAAACTCAGACATTAAGGGCCCGAAAGGAATGCAGCAGCCGCAACAGAAGTTAAGAAGTTGCTAGAGGCAGGCATTGTTGAAGAATGCCAATACACAGAGTGGTTAGCCAACGTGGTTTTGGTTAAAAAGGCCATTGGAGCTTGGCGCATGTGCGTTGACTTCACTGACTTGAACAAGGCATGTCCCAAGGACAATCATCCCCTACCAAAGATTGATAGGCTGGTCGACTCAACGGCTGGTCACGAGTTGCTCAGCTTCATGGATGCCAACGCGGGATATCAGCAGATCCCGATGGCGGAAAAGGACCGTAAACATACAACATTCGTTACAGCCCAAGGCGTATACTGCTACAAGATGATGCCCTTCGGGCTAAAAAACGCAGGGGCTACTTATCAACGAACAATCAACAAGGTCTTTGAGGAGCAACTCGGGAGGAACATTGAGATGTATGTAGACGACATGATCGTCAAGAGCAAAAAGGCAACAGACCACGTCGGGAATTTGGCAGAAACGCTGAGCACCCTACAACGCCATGGCATGAAGTTAAATCCCAAGAAATGCGTGTTCGGGGTAAAAGGGGAGAAATGTCTCGGGTTCCCGGTGGATGAAAGGGGAATTGAAGCTAATCCCGACAAGATCAATGCAGTATTAAACATGTCTTCACCAAGGAATGTCAGGGATGTTCAGAGGCTAACCGAGTGCTTAGCAGTGCTGGGACGTTTCCTATCCCGCTCAGCTGACAAGAGTTTACTGTTCTTCAGGAAACTCAAAAGGAAAGAGTTTGACTGGGATGAAGAGGCTGAGCAGGCCTTCCAGCAGGTGAAACAGCACCTGGCAACATTGCCCAAACTCATATCACCCTTACCGGGAGAGACGCTTTACATGTATCTGTCGGTATCAGAATACGCCATCAGCGCTGTGCTCGTAGTAGAAAGAGAAGGAGGCCAGCATCCAGTATACTTTATCAGCCACGCTTATAGAGGGGCTGAAGCAAGATACAGCCAGATCGAAAAGATGGTTTTTGCGCTGGTGATGGCGAGTAAGAAGTTGAAACCCTATTTTCAAGTGCACCCTATAAAGGTCCTAACCGGACAACCCATCAGGAAAGTGATCGAAAGCAGAAATCATTCAACCCGGATGACTGAGTGGGCGGATCAATTGGCAGACTTTGGGCTGGAATATGAGCCTCAGAGAGCTATCAAAGCACAGGCCTTGGCGGACTTCATCAGCGAATGCAGCTCCCGACCCGTTGGCATAGAGGAAAGAGAGTCATAGGAGTTGCAAGTGGATGTTTCCGATCCGCCACCAAAGCAGGTAGCGGAGCCGGGCTAGTAATCATACCTTCAGTCGAGACTAAGATGGAGTATGTTATGAAGTTTGATTTGCTGGCTTCTAGTAACGAGGCTGAATACGAGGCTCTAATCTTAGGTCTCCAGATTTGCATCAACTCGGAATCCCAGGCAGTAGTGGCTAAATCGGACTCACAGCTTATTGGGGGGCAAGTCTCGGGAGAATACGAGGCTAAGGAAGATAACATGAGGATGTATCTCAGCAAAACCCGAGAAATCATCAAGAAACTGTCCTCATTCAACATATAACACCTCCTGAGGTCATAGAACCAACAAGCCGACGCCTTGGCCCGCAAGGCAAGTTCAGCAGAGGGGTTGACCCCTCGAACCATCATTTGGGAAGTCCTCAACCAGCCAAGCATCAATTCGTTGCAAGTACACACCATCAACAGGACAGACACATGGATAGAAGAGGTTATCGGGTACCTGAAAGAGGGGTTATTGCCTCCGATGAGAAAGAGGCTGAGAGCCTAAAGAGGAAGGCGGGATGGTTCATTTGGCATGAAGGCCACTTGTACGAAAAGTCTTATACCCACCCCCTACTCAAATGCGTAACTCCTTTTGAAGGAAACTACATCCTCCGAGAGATTCATGAAGGAGCCTGCAGCAGCCACCAAGGGGCCCGGACTATAGCCGGGAAAGCTCTAAGGGCCGGGTATTACTGGCCTTCTTTAAAGAAATGTCCCAACTGCCAACTCCACGGGGACATCCCTCGGGCTCCTACTAGCCCTTTAACCACCATTCAAGTTGTCTTACCCTTTGATAAATGGGGGATGGACCTAATAGGCCCATTCCCAGCAGCCTCGGGGCAAAGAAGGTTCCTCCTGGTAGCCATCGACTACTTCACCAAATGGGTCGTGGCTGAACCACTAGCTTCAATAACAGACAAGCAAGTGCAGAACTTCATCTGGAGGAACATCATCACCCGCTTCGGGATCCCAAGGACCCTCATCTCGGACAACGTGAGACAATTCAACAGTGGACCCGGGATTATTGTTACAGGTTCGGGATTCAAACAAGGTTTTCAACAGTCTCTCGACCCCAGACCAATGGCCAGGCTGAGGCCGCAAACAAAGTGGTGCTGAATGGGATTAAGAAGTCGCTGGAAGGAGCAAAGGGGTCCTGGGTCGACTATCTTCCGGGCGTACTCTGGTCAGCAAGGACGACAGTGAAGGAAGCAACCGGTAATTCACCCTTCAGCTTAGTCTACGGCAGTGTCGTCGTTCTTCCTTTTGAAATCGGGATACATTCCCCGAGGATAACTTTTTACGAGTACGACAAAAATGAAGAAGGGAAGAAGGTTGACCTAGATTTATTTCCCGAATCCCGGGGTAATGCACTACTCAAGTCAATCCGCAACAAGCAACGGGTGACCAAGCAGTTCAACCTCAGGGTCAAGGCCAGGCCAATTCATGTCGGGGATTGGGTAGTCAGGAAGGTCGAAGCCACCGGGCTGGCGCATTTGAAAGGGAAGCTCGGGCCGAAGTGGGATGGACCTTACAGAGTTACTGAAGTAATCAAGCTGGGAACATACCGACTAGAGTCACCAGAAGGTACTCCACTGGCCCGACCTTGGAATGCAAACAATCTGAAGAAATATTACATTTGACAAGCTAGGATAACTTGGCCACACTTGAGCCTCATTTTGTAACAGACCACACGTGAGCCTCACTTTGTAACAGGCCACAAGTGAGCCTTTAGTCTATTGTATTAAACCGACACGCATTTTACCGGGGGCGTCAGAATTGTCTCGATGTGCTTAGCACGAACAACAAAGAAAAGGTCGTGGACCCAGAACTTGCTCCCGATATGTTTGAAATTTCTCGCCATATATTTCATAAATATGGGGTCGAGGTAATATGTGTGAGGACCTCCCTCGGGGTCCAGTGGAGGATAGTCTTGGCCTGAAGTGTTAGGGGCCCCGTCATCCTCGTGACTTCTCTCGGACACCATCATTACACCATCAGAAATATACCTATCTAAGTAACTCCTAGCACAAGGCCTGTGCGCAATCGACACATCCCAAGGACCCGGGATTACACCCTCGTCTTCTTCTGATAAAGAATCCGAAGAGCTAGGTAAAGGAATAACCTCGGGCACCATCGAGGGATCTGGGCACGGTACCCGAGTACTAACTAAAAAACCACTCTCCCCTCGAATCTCCTCAGAAAACTTGTAAGGAGAGGAGGCGGGGGTACTCGACTCCGACTCAGGGCCTGACTCGGGGTCCATTATAGGGAGATCGATCTACGACAGAAAGCAATAAGGAAATAAACAAAGAAACACGTACCTTCTCGGGGTTATAAGAACTCGGGGTGGTCACAAGCACGGAGGATCAAACGAACTCGGGCAAGAACAGATGCGGAATACCTTTCAGAGCAACTCTAGAGAGAGAAAGAGGAGAGAGAATGAAAAACTTCGCAAATGATTGTAATGTACGGAAATAATTCTCTCTTCCTATAAATAGCCCCTTCTTCACCCCCGCGCCGCGACAACTCCTGCACCACCCTTGGTGGGCTCGCCAGAGATAGGCTTACAGTAAGAAAAACCTAAAAGCAAAGGCCCAAAGTATTAAGGCCCAACTTCTCTCAAAGTGATGGTCAACGTCCCAATCCTAGCGGTCAATGGTCAAACGCCAGAATAGTTGACTGGGACCCAGCTCAGCTGAGAAGATTAAACACACTTGGGATCACATAAGACCAAAAATGCCCCTTCACCAAACTCGACGTCCCCAGAGAAGGGCTCATTAGCCCCCGAGTTGGCACATACCCACCTCGACCTTGCCAGGGGGCTCATCACTTGGTCAAATAAAGGCTAAGTACTTCCATGACCAACTCGGGGTCCCCATAGAAGGGCTCATTAGCCCCCAAGTTGGAACATACCCACCTCGGCCTTGCCACGGGCTCATCACTTAGCCAAATAAAAGCTAAGTACTTCCATGACCAACTCGGGGTCCCCATAGAAGGGCTCATTAGCCACCAAGTTGGCACATACCCACCACGGCCTTGCCAGGGGGCTCATCAGTTAGCCAAATAAAGGTTAAGTACTTCCATGACCAACTCGGGGTCCCCATAGAATGGCTCATTAGCCCCCGAGTTGGCACATACCCACGTCGGCCTTGCCAAGGGGCTCATCACTTAGCCAAATGAAGGCTAAGTACTTCCATGACCAACTCAGGGTCCCCATGAAAGGGCTCATTAGCCCTCGAGTTGGCACATACCCACCTTGGCCTTGCCAGGGGGCTCATCACTTAGCCAAATGAAGGCTTAGTACTTCCATGACCAACTCGGGATCCCCATAGAAGGGTTCATTAGCCCCCGAGTTGGCACATACCCACCTCGGCCTTGCCAGGTGGATCATCACTTGGCCAAACAAAGGCTAAGTACCTCCATGACCAACTCGGGGTCCCCATAGAAGGGCTCATTAGCCCCCGAGTTGGCATTTACCCACCTCGGCCTTGCCAGGGGGCTCATCACTTAGCCAAATAAAAGGCTACGTACTTCCATGACCAACTCGGGGTCCCCATAGAAGGGATCATCAGCCCCCGAGTTGGCACATACGCACCTCGGCCTTGCTAGAGGGCCCATCACTTGGCCTAATAATGGCCAAGCATCTCCAGGACCAATTCGGGGTTCCCATATAAAGGCTCATTAGCCCCCGAGTTGGCGCAGGGTGCCCCCTAGAATGACTCACTCTTCCCCGAGGAGGAGCCCAAACTCGATGCCCAACGCGCTACCTCTAGGGAGCAGGGTCCCCCCCACTCGGGATCATTCGGTGCCAAACACTGGTGCACCATCTCGGGATTGCTTGGGAGTTAGCCCAAGCATCCCCCATCACTCGGGGCCCCACGCGCCAGCTCGGTGAAGTAGGGTCCCCCCCTTCTCGGGATCATTCGGTGCCAAACACCGGTGCACCATCTTGGGATTGCTTGGGAGTTAGCCCAAGCATCCCCTATCACTCGGAGCCCCACGCACCAACTCGGGGGAGCAGGGTCCCCCCCTATCGGGATCATTCGGTGCCAAGCACCGACGCACCATCTCGGGATTGCTTGGGAGTCAGCCCAAGGGGCCCAGCGTGCCACCTCGGGGGAGCAGGGTCCTCCCCCTCTCGGGATCATTCGGTGCCAAACACCGGTGCACCATCTCGGGATTGCTTGGGAGTTAGCCCAAGCATCCCCCATCACTCGGGGCCCCACGCGCCAGCTCGGGGGAGCAGGGTCCCCCCTCTCGGGATCATTCGGTGCCAAGCACCGACGCACCATCTCAGGATTGCTTGGGAGTCAGGTCAAGGGGCCCAATGCGCCAACGCGAGACCTCCGTGCTTGGGTGATCCTAGCGTCCGAAGATTCTCTCTACTATGACCCATCATGAGAATTCGTGGTCAGAGTCACATCGGCAAAAATGCAACTACTGTATTCCGCCAATCAACCGCACTAAAAAGGGCGATTCCACTCCGATCACTTGGCGTAGGGCTAATTGTTTGGATCCATGATTTGGTCCAACAATTTTAAGCAAAGCCCACCTGAATGATCTGATCTGCATGCTCCCAAGGGGCCCATCAGTTCTTTAGGCAGAAAATAACTTTACCATAAAAGGGAGACAAGTTTCCTACAGACACGGATGTTCTCCAATATTATAAAAGCAGCAAGCCCCATCAATGAGCATGTATTCAATTCTCACCTAACTAAACCAAAGCATCACTCTCTACAATTACTCACTTTCTCTCTCTACCTCAATCTCAACTGACTTGAGCGTCGGAGGGGCTTTCTCGGGAACACCCCCGGGCCAGTATTCCTTGTTTTGTAGGACTCCAAGTGACAAGACTCGGGATTATACTCCAACTCGGGATTTCAACCTCTCTAAGCACACTTAACTCATTTAACTAGTTTCTAGGCAGAAATAGATGGGATGAAAAATCCAATGAAAGAAGACGGAAAACAGAGTAGCGTTCTTGGGAGGAAAAGAAAGGCAGCGGTTCCCCTTTTTTTTTTTGTAACGTGATACTAGCTAGGAGAGAGAAAGATAACTAATTTATCCTAGGCTTTGTCAAACCCTAATTAGAAAAGGATAACTAAGTCCTACTAGGTACAACTCTTCCATCTTTTTTTTCCATCTCTATAAATTTTCTTTTAGTAAAAATATTAAAACACTATTTTCTTTTCTTTAAGCCTTTAAAACACATAACTCAACTACAAATATTATAAAATAGCCAAAAAAAATACGGAGTATTACATGCTACCTCCCTTAAAAGAAGTTTCGTCCTTGAAACTAAAGGTAACGTGTGAAAACTACCACTAAAATCACATAGTTTGATAGGTTAGGTTGGAATAATGGCTTGGAATAATTAAGCTTGAAATAATTAATTGACAACAAAACCTAATGAAGCAGATAAACGCATAAAAGCATAATCGCGCGAAATTATATCGCCTATCAACCCCTTTAAAAGAGTGACGTCCCCAACACTCAACGTACCTGGTTAAACAACTCGGGATACTTCTTTTTCATTTCATCTTCAGCCTCCCATGTTGCTTCCTCAGAAACTTGGTTAGACCATAACACCTTAATAATTCTGACATCTTTATTTCTTGTAATACACACTTTTTGATCCAAAATCTTGACTGGTCTTTCCTCATAAGAAAGAGTTTCATCTAACTCAATTGTTTCAGATTAAAGCACATGCGAATCATCTGGAACATATTTCTTGAGTTGTGACACATGAAAAACATCGTGCACACGCTCTAACTCATTTGGTAGAGCTAGTTGGTAGGCTACTTTCCCAATTTTTTTCACAATTTAGTAAGGGGCAATAAACTTCGGACTCAATTTCCCTTTCTTCCCAAATCTCATCACCCCTTTCATAGGTAACACCCTCAAAAGAACTTTCTCACCAATATCATACTCTTCTTCTGTAACACCCCGTAATTTTCACCCTTTATTTTTGGTATTTGTTTACATTAAAATGATATTTTTTCGTAAAAATAAATAATTTATTATTTAGATTATTTTGGAACGTGTTGTGAAAATGTGTATATATATTTATATGTTGTGATATATTTATTTATATATATATTTATTTTAAAGGTTATATTAATTTCGTTATTTGTTTAGGCGTTTAGGAAGCAGTTTTGTCGCGTAGCATTTTTGTAACGTTGTTGGACCGACTTGGGTGATGAAATGTTGCATCACATGTGGCGTGCTAATGTGTTTATTATATTTTATATTTATAATATAATTTATTAGAGTTATTTTCATTATTAAGTATTTTCAAAGTTTAGGCGCGATTTAGGAATTTATCGATTTATCGCGTGACGGACTTTTGATGCATTGATGCAAGTCCAAGGTCCAAAAGAAAAGCCCATGCATTATATGACGAATTAGAACTATTAATGTTGATACTTATATTCCTAACAGCTATAATTCGGTCAATTTGGCTCATTTCGTAGACTTTGATAGGTCTATCAACAAGTTCACATTCTGAACTTACGAAAAAAGTGGTCAAACACTTAATTTGGATAAGTTTTAGGCCGAAATCAAGTGTTGCATGTCATGAATGAAGCCCAATCAAATTTTGCAGCAACAACAAGAAGTGGGACATGAGTTGGACGTGTGAATTGAAGGCCCAAGTTATGTTTGGGTTTTATTTGCTTTTGTTGTTAATTTAAGTTTGTAATAAACCATGAGATTACTCTTAAAGTAATCCATGATTAGGAGAGGGTTTTAGGGTTGATAATAGGCATGTGATGCATCAGCTTAGGGTTTTTATTGTGCTGGTTTAACTCTTGTAATAGCTCATTTAATGGAGCTTAACAAGAGGCTTAAATCAAGGAGCTTTGTAACTCCTCTTTGCTGCTCCTCTTTGGATGTTTTTGTAGGTTTTTTTAAGTGTCTTATTGCTGCTCCTCCCTCTATATAAGGAGAGCATATGATAGGTTAAGATCAGATTTGAAGTTGAATGAAAAAAAGTTGTTTCTTTGTGAAACTTTCTTTTGAGTGTGTCTCAAAACCCCCTATTATAACTTGAGTGTGTCTTGGTTGTTTAGGATTGATAGACTAAACTGAGTGTGTCTTGTTTAGTTGTATCAAGATCCTATAGTTCTTTGAGTGTGTCTTGAGAACTATAGTTAAATTTTCAGTTTTCCCTATCCGTTCTAATTCATTAAAAGGAGCAAAATTGTTAAAACCAATTCAACCTAAATTAAGTGAGAAAGTGAGGTGGCATTCACATCATTTGGTATCAGAACTTTGGTGAAGAAATTCATCGGAAAAATCGAGTTTTGGAGAAGAGACGAAACTGCCAGAATTCAACCAGTTTTTCATCCGAATTTGAAGGACGATTTCTCAACCTTTAGTAGTCCAAATTGGTTGACTCTTTTTTCATTCTGCATAACTTTTTATCTAGAATACTCACAGAATTTTTCAGATTTTTCTGAATTTTTTAGATATTAAACTGGGCACGTTTTTCGCAACTGCGCCAAAACGGAGCAAATCTGGCACACAGAACTTCAAACGACGATTCCTCCTTCATCCAGAAAGCTTTTCAAGAGTTTCTTTTTTTGATTCCGCTTGAAATTTCCTGAATTTTCATAATCCGTAATCCTTTGAGAGTCTCAAGGCAATTTACATTTTCATTCTGTTGTTTGAAGTTACGGACAGATTGATCATTGTAACTGTAATAGTCTAGCAAAATAGTGAAAGAAAAACATGGCTGGTGATGATATTGCTAAGATGTTACAGGTTATAACTCAAAAATTGGAGAACTTAGAGAAAAAATCAGTGGAAAAAGAAGAGAGAAAAAAAGAAATAATGTGGGAAGATATTTTCTTTGAAATTGGGAAGGTTGATGGTGCAAGATGTTCAAAATGCCATGGTTATGGGCATACATACCATTCCTGTCCTAATAAGTTTTATGTGTCCATGGATGACTACCTAAGTTTTGAAGAAGAAGATGAAAGAGATAGGGTAATGGATCGAACACTTGAAATTGAAGTCATGGAAAACAATTTTGAAGTTACTCTTGAAAAGAAAGAAATAATTCAAGACTTTAAAGAAGAAGGGACAGAAAATTGTTTTCATGAACTTGCTTTTAAAGGAACTTTGTTTCAAAATAGATCTCTTATCAGCTCATATGATGTCACAAATTTTGATCCTTTTGAAGAAGATTTTGCCGAGCAAGGTTCTAGTGATGGTGATGATGAAAGTATCACAAGTTCAATCATGGTTCCTTCAATGTATCCAAGTGATGTGGAAAGTGAACTTACTTTTTCTTTATCATTGTTTGAAAAGGTAGGTACAAAAGAAAAGAAGCAAAGCACATCTCTTGTAATTTGTAATTCATATGAAAATCTAGTGGAATCAAACGGGGAGGGTTTGGTTGTGAATGAAAAACAAGCTAGGGGTACTTCTTGTGATATCTCATCTCTAAATGAGTTATTAGGAGAATACCAATATGAAAATAAAAGAGTGAGAGTATTTCAAAATTCATGGGAGAAAATGAGAGAAGAAATTAAAAAAGGTGAACAAAAGGAATCTTGAGAGGGTAAACAACAAAAGGAAACTCTTCAAACCTGGTCCAATCTTCACTATAAGAGATCACTTTTCATACTTTCAACAACCAAGTTTGAGGGCAAACTTTTTTGAAGAAAGTGAAAATGATGCAAGTCCAAGGTCCAAAAGAAAAGCCCATGCATTATATGACGAATTAGAACTATTAATGTTGATACTTATATTCCTAACAGCCATAACTCGGTCAATTTGGCTCATTTCGTAGACTTTGATAGGTCTATCAACAAGTTCACATTCTGAACTTACGAAAAAAGTGGTCAAACACTTAATTTGGATAAGTTATAGGCCGAAATCAAGTGTTGCATGTCATGAATGAAGCCTAATCAAATTTTGCAGCAACAACAAGAAGTGGGACATGAGTTGGACGTGTGAATTCAAGGCCCAAGTTATGTTTGGGTTTTATTTGCTTTTGTTGTTAATTTAAGTTTGTAATAAACCATGAGATTACTCTTAAAGTAATCCATGATTAGGAGAGGGTTTTAGGGATGATAATAGGCATGTGATGCATCAGCTTAGGGTTTTTATTGTGCTGGTTTAACTCTTGTAACAGCTCATTTAATGGAGCTTAACAAGAGGCTTAAATCAAGGAGCTTTGTAACTCCTCTTTGCTGCTCCTCTTTGGACGTTTTTGTAGGTTTTTTTAAGTGTCTTATTGCTGCTCCTCCCTCTAAATAAGGAGAGCATATGATAGGTTAAGATCAGATTTGAAGTTGAATGAAAAAAAAGTTGTTTCTTTGTGAAACTTTCTTTTGAGTGTGTCTCAAAACCCCCTATTACAACTTGAGTGTGTCTTGGTTGTTTAGGATTGATAGACTAAACTGAGTGTGTCTTGTTTAGTTGTATCAAGATCCTATAGTTCTTTGAGTGTGTCTTGAGAACTATAGTTAAATTTTCAGTTTTCCCTATCTGTTCTAATTCATTAAAAGGAGCAAAATTGTTAAAACCAATTCAACTAAATTAAGTGAGAAAGTGAGGGTGGCATTTGGATCATGCATGGACCTTTGATGACTTGGGTCGAAATATTCTTTGTGTACTTGGGCTTGGACAGCCGGCTATGGGGAGGGAGAAGGAAGAAGTTTCTCCTCTTTTATTTCATTTCTTTTAATTGGTGACTCTTGGTAGATTGTAACCCCCATAACCCCCCTAATCATTTCTCCTAAACCCTTCATTTTTCCTTACCATAAAATTCTGATTTTTATTAAAAGAAGTTCAGCATCATTTGCATTTAACCCTCACCATTTTCAAGAAAAGAAAGAGAGAAAAGGAAGAGGAAAAGAATAGAAAGTTTCAACCCGGTTTTTCCTGTCACACCTTCACGAAAATAACCGTAGCCGGAGATCTAACCGTTGGATCGTCTTAAAATTTGGACAGAACATTTATAACATCTTGTTATACACTATGACCGGAGCGATTTAGAATCTGAGCTTTTGATCACCGGGAATCATGGTTAGAACAGAGCAGTGTGACATGAGATTTATCAACGTTCAAGAAGAAAATGCCTAGTGACTGGTTGCTTCAATTCTCGTTCGTTGTGCCTTGGGGTTAGAAGAGGAATTAGATTATATGTATAGCTCTTAACTATCTCTTTAGACTTAGCTCTCCTCCCGACGTTCCAGGTAACCAGTAGTTATCTTAGAACCATAGTGATTAGGGTATTACTCCCTCCGGTTCCGAAAGATCTTCCTTGTTACTGTTACTACAGATACCAAGGAGGATCAATTTGTGTGGGGTCTTGGGTGGGTAAAGTAGGAGAGAGAGAGAGGGTTAAGGAAAATAAACAAATAAAAAGGTGTAAAGTAGGAGAGAGAAGGGGAGTAAAATTGATTTAATAGTGTAATGGTGGACCATATGATAGTGACATGAGAGGGTAAGAAGGGGAAAAAATTTGCCAAATAAGGAATAAAGTAAAAGAGGGAAGATCTTTTGGAAACGCACTAAAACGGAAAGAGGGAAGATCTTTTGGAACCGGAGGGAGTATTCGGTATTAGATTATTACGCTAGGAATTATTCAAAATACTTTTTGAATGAAAATATTGACGAAATTTGACATGAATATACTTGATGCATGCTGTGTGATTACTGTAAAGAGAAAAATAATTTTCGTATGATTTTTGGTATTTATTTGATTTAATTGGTGTTTTGTGCGTTTTTGCCTAAATTGCATAATAATTATTACACGAATGTTAAAATTTCTGAAATTATTTTTCTTAGATCATGTTATATGCGTAATATGGATTCCATGCCTTAGAATAATTTTTTCCTACTGTGTACTTGTTTATTTAATTGATATATCTGTTTTTGCAATTTCGTTTCTGTCAGTATATAAATCATGGAAATTATTTATAGAGGCTGAAAAATTAATTTCTTTGGATATTATGTATTTAAGTGAGTTTATTCATGTTTTTTAAATTTTTGGTAATTTTTTGGCGTTTATTTATATCTTTAGTTATTATATTGGCTATATTGAGTAATCTGTATATTAACTTTTAAAATTACTTTTGGAGTCCGAAAATTATAAATAAAAATTGCACCATGTCAGTAGAGCCATTTGGGTCACATGATAATTTTTGTGTGATTTTACTGCTCTAACTTATTAGTTTAATAATTATTATTGGGTTTTTGTTGTGAAATTGAGGATACTCTTTTAAATTATTTGAGAGCTTGTTAATCAGAAATAATTTGTGATCTTTTATGTTCTTGGATGCTGGTGTTTAGTAGGTTGCTGTAAGTATTATTGGTATCATTATGTTTATGTTTGATTTATGTAAAAATGATTAATTGTGTACTATTCATTTATTTAATAAGCCTTGGAGTTAATTGGTGATGCATTTTTGATTGATGTTGTTAGTGCTGTAAAAACTATTTCACTATCATTGTTGATGCTTAGTGATGTTTAATGTATTGTGGTTGGAGATATTTGTTGTAAATTTGTAAGTTACTACTTTGAAGATTTTTTGAAAAATTACTTTTGATGAATTATGGGTATAAGGCCGGGTGGCATCCTTTTTTACGAATATTTTTGAGATGAATGATACTTTAATGATATTTATGATTTTATTTTGAGATAAGAACATCCGGTGGGATAGATGTAGTCCCCGGTGAAGAACATGCCAACCACCTGATTTGCGAACTAGGGATACACCTGGGTTAATTGTTGTCGTCCGAGAGGTCAGGGAGTTCTGCGTGTTCTACCCTGCATCGGGAGTTTGGCCATTCTTAGACACAGGCAGTGGGGAACGTAAGCCCATAGACTGATCTGGAGATTGCGATCTGACAAACCTTAGGAAGTGAATTGCGATTCACTAGCGTTCGGTTTCTGACTCAATAACTTGTTTTACCTATATTTTATTTTTATAAAAGTACTCTTGAGATGATTTATTTATTTTTATCCAACTCACTTGCTATTTATTATTCATTTGCGTTATTTGTGAGTTGACTTGACTTTATGCTTTCCTTTCTTATTAATCTATGTCTGAATCATGCTTTGATTTCTTTTGTTATGGGAGAACTGCTAGTTACTCCCCACTTATTGTGGATATTTGTTGTATATTTTGCAGGTTTTGTTGATGGGGATTTTCTTTGATTTTGGGCTCGGGTTAAGATGCGAGAAATAATCTATTAGGGGTTTTAGTTCTAGACTTCTCTTTAGTTTGAGATAGTTTTCTCATTTCGATTTTAATCTAAGTAATTAATTTACTTATAGTATTTACTTATGTTTGTTTTTATCACTTAGTTATTTAAACACTATTCTTGTAGTAGTGACATTACCAGAAGACGATGTTTCCGCCATCGTCCTATTAATACTATTATTATTTCTTTCTTTTTCGCCTTTGAAATTTTGGGGTGTTACATCTTCCCTCCTTTTCAAATCTGCATATGATTTCTGACGATCTTGCGCCGCACGAATCTTCTCTTGAATGAGCTCTACTTGATTTGTTGTGTCTTCTATCAATTGTGGTCCCAATGTCACAGTCTCACTTATATCACTCCAACACACTGGACTTCGACACTTCCTACCATAAAGTGCTTCAAAAGGTGCCATACCAATGCTTGCATGATGACTATTGTTGTATGAGAACTCAACGAGATCCAAATGATCATCCCACGCACCATGAAACTCCATAATACAAGCTCTTAATATATCTTCTAATGTTTCAATGGTTCTCTCAGTTTGACCATCTCTTGCAGGGTGAAAAACAGTGCTCTTGAGAAGTTTAGTACCAAAAGCTTTCTGAAACGCCTCCCAGAAGTTGGATAGGAATCTTGAATCCCTGTCGGAAACTATTTCTGAAGGTACTCCATGAAGTCTGACAACATTCTTAATGTAGGCCTTTGCTAGTTGCTCCATCTTCCAATTCTCCTTCATAGGTATGAATACAACAGATTTGGTCAAGCGATCAACTACTACCCAAATTGTATCCAATACTCCTCTTGTCTTAGGCAATGAAGTGACAAAGTCCATAGCTATCGAGTCCCACTTTCAAACTAGAACATCTAGGGGTTGAATCTTCCCCTGAGGTCTCTTATATTCACTCTTGACTTTTTGACATGTCAAACATCGTGAAATAAACTCTACTACTTCTCTCTTCATCCTAGGCCACCAAAACATATTTTTCAAGTCTTTGTAAAGCTTGTCTCCTCCAGGATGCACGAAATAAGGTGTACTATGAGCTTCCTCCATGATCTTCTTCTTCAACTCCCCACACTTCTGAGGCACACACCATCTCCCCTTGTAGCATATGCTCCCATCTTCTTGAATTGTGAACCCTTCACCTTTCCCTTCTTTCAATTTTTCCTTCACCCTTTCTAACTTCACATCACCAGTCTGGCTATCAATGATTTCTTGAAAGAACGATGGTTGTATGGTCAAGGCATTCAAGCTAGCTTCTAATTCTCCAGGGCTAACCACCTCTATGTTTAACCTCTGAAATTCCTCAATAAGTTTATTAGCTACAACTAAAGCATTCACTCCATGACTCGCCTTTCGACTCAATGCATCAGCCACCACATTGGCCTTTCCCTCATGATATTGGATATCAAGGTCATAATCCTTAATTAACTCTAACCACCTCCTATGTCTCATGTTAAGATCCTTTTGAGTGAAGATATACTTCAAACTTTTATGGTCTGTGAAGATCTTACAAGTTACTCCATAAAGGTAGTGTCTCCATATTTTAAGTGCAAATACTATGGCAGCTAATTTGAGGTCATGGGTCGGATAATTAACTTCATAGGGTTTAAGTTGTCTCGAGGCATAAGCTATCACTTTTCTATTTTGCATAAGTACACATCCTAACCCATTCTTTGATGCATCACTATAGACCTCAAAACCCTCTGTCCCATAACAGTCTTTAGTCCATACATACTTCGTCTCCTTTCTCATGAGGTTAGTCATAGGCCGAGCTATACGAGAAAAATCTTGCACGAACCTTTTATAATACCCAGCTAACCCTAAGAAACTCCTCACTTCAGTAACATTTCTTGGGACAGGCCATTCACTAACAGCTTTAATTTTGCAGGATCAACAGACACTCCTTCGTTGGAAATAAAATGACCTAAGAATGACACTTTCTCGAGCCAAAACTCACACTTGGAGAACTTAGCATACAACTGGTTTTCTCTAAGAGTAAGGAAGATGGTTCTAAAGTGATTTTCATGCTCTTCATGGGTCTTGGAATAAATCAAGATGTCATCTATGAACACTACAACAAACTTGTCCAAATAAGGTCTGAAAACACGGTTCATAAGGTCCATAAACATAGTTGGAGCGTTAGTCAAACCAAAGGGCATTACAATGAACTCATAATGATCATAAAGAGTCCTAAAAGCAATTTTAGGTATATCCTAATCCACTATCTTCAATTGGTGATACCCCGGACGCGAATCTCCTCCTTTTCCACCCTCATAGCACAACAAAAGTATAAAGGAAACCCTTTTTGGACATAGGTTTTTAACCTCAAAGCACTAATAATTCTCACCTATGGTTTTTCATACCATCTCTGATAAGATCTACAGTTTCCTGAAGGGCTTTTAAGATTTACTTTTTAAGCTTGACAATCTATTTTAGCCTGATATTTTCCCAACCAATCCATCCCAAGAATGACATCGAATCCACCCAACTCAAACTCTATGAGATCTGAAAGAAAATTTGATCCCAAAATACATATGTCTACACCCTCATGACATTTCATACAATTTACTACTTCCCCAGAAGGAACAGTTATGGGTATAGAAATAGATTTAGGAGATTTAAGATTAAGTTTCTCAACAATTGAGGTAGAGATGAAAGAATAAGAGGCTCCTGAATCAAATAAAGCGCTAACACGTATCGAGTTTATGAAGAAAGTACCCGTGATCTGACAACATCATGAGACGCTTGAGCTTCATCACTCTTCATAACATGGAGCTTCCCTGGAGCATTGTCATTCCCACTTTTATTATTCCCATTTCCATTTCCACTTGATTTTCCACCCTGAGCTTGTTGAGAATTATGCCCTACTTGGAATCTGTTTTGAGCATTACCATTTTTGCCTCCATTGTTGTTAAAACGATTCTGATTTTTGTTCCCGTTGGTACCCTTACTCTTGGAGTAGCACTCATAGCTCCTATGGCCCATCTTGCCACAATTGTTACACTTAATTATTTGTCTCTATACACTTTACAAAGCTTAGACTACTTTGTAAAATAATTCTTCTAGAAACCCAAAGGGAGAGTAGCACGATCATCTATAGCAGAACAAGTTAGTTAAGCAATATATGTGAAACGAGCCGCTTCATAAAAGTTTCGACAAATGGCATGAAAAGTCGATGTCTTTTCATTGTTTGTACCATGCCTTAGATGCCAAAGTGCGCTAAGAATAACTTCCTTTCCCAAAGAATTGCACAAAAAAAATTTATCTTCAACTATATCTTTGGCCAAGTCATCATTATATGACACATTGAACTCAGCATTTGAAAATCCAATGATGTTAATTAGAGATCCCTTGAGTGTAAACCAATTAGTGCCTATCAAATAGTTGAGCTCTTGACAATTGTGACGAAAGACGAGATTGTACTCGTCTCTCTTCCGAATCATAAAATCGGTTGACACGTCCTTGTTTTCACAGTTGTCTCAAATGTCACTACCAAACCTGGATGAAATTCATCATCAAATGTCGTGCTCTTGTTGACGGGGAGCTTTGGTAAAAACCCAATTAGAAAGTCAACAGACCAAAGATTCAAAGCATAGATTGATATAATCCTACAACAAAGTAAATCCACGTAAAATTTTATATAGATAAAAACCAATATCTTAATTTAGACAACAAAAATTGGGCTCACAAGCCAAATCAATGAAATCAAATAATGTATGTTTTTTTTAAAACAACAAATAACATATCTTTCAGCAACAACAAAATTAAAAAAAAAACACATTACTACCCTTACAAAAAGAAATTATCAAGCAATTATTTCTTAACATAAAGAAAATAAAACCATCTCAACACTCACATATAGAAAAGCCGAATGTAATTTTAATTAAATGAAACAAATCGTTAAATATACCAATAATTACACAATGGAAAATTGGAAGCATACGTTAGTACTTCTCTAATCCTTGGTCGGGCTTGTGAGTTGTGACTTCATTGTCTTAAACAGTGGCAGAGCTCTACTTGGTCATGAATCAACAGGTTTTATGCTGTTTATGTCCAAATTTCGATCCAGACCGAATTGTGCACACATTATATACATACGCTTTCTCATCGTCAAATGATTAATGTGAATTGAATCCCAAACTGGAAATGTACTAATGTCATAATCCTTGTATCCACTGAAAAACAAACAAGATAAAGTTTTTTTACAGGCAAAGTAAAGTTCAAATTATGTCAGACCGAATTGTGCACACATGAGAATAGTAATGGTGTCCTCACTGTATTCAAACCATAAATGCTAGACCGAATTGTGCACACATTATGTACATCCACCTTCTCATCGTCAAATGATTGATGTGAATTTAATGTACTAATGTCATAATCCTTATATCCACCGGAAAAAAAAACAGAATAAAGTTTTTTTACAGGCAAAATGTTTGTTGTTTCAATAACCAATTGATCTCTTCTCTCAATCCAATCTCTCTCTTTCTCCTTCAAAGCAATTCTCAAAGCTTCCTTCATATCATTACTAGCTTTCTAAGCACGTGATGCTTGCAACGACAATTTTTTCATTGTGATATTTCGTAATGTCGAGTAGCTAGTTTTACATGCATCGACAACTCATTATAATAGTTTAAGTTGACAGTTTTTTCAATAAATGCTCTATTTTGTTCAACTTATTGGAAGTTATTTTCACCAAAAATAAGTTTAGATCAGTTCTTGATCAGACCTTATTATCCTCTATGTAATTGACTTGCACACATTGAAATTATATAGACCCATTAAAATGATCATTTATTTACATGACTATAATGTTGTGGAAGTATATTGCTGATTTTTTTATTTTTGCAATTTTTCCTTTTGATGGAAGATTTTGATATTCTTAAATGAATTCATTATCTTTTTTTTTTTGTAAACTTTTTTAGTCTTTCCTTTTTTAACCTAAAATATTAAGTTATTCTAATTGCAGTTTTTAAAAATGGCAAATATTGGGATTGATTGATTACCCATTATTATTTTAAAATATTAAACAAAATAGATGTAATTAAAAAAGTAAGGGTAATATAGTCATTTAATATGGGGACACCATGCCTCACCCATTCACTTATATAATAGAGAAGTTTGAATGTTCATAAGATTAAATATTTTTATCTTTTCTCGGAGTGACATGTGTTAAAGGGTATTTTCTCGCCTCCTCACCAAGATCCAAAATAGCCTTGGTGTTCTTCTTGGCGGATTCTTCGTCAATCTCAATGTCCTCAAGAGAAATTTATGTTGAAAAACAAGTAGTAAGGAGTTAATCAAACATCACAATTCAAAACACAAATTTACTATTATTACCCTTAACCTTCCAGTTAGAAAGAAGCCACCCATTTTCTTCTCGCAATGAATCTATGTCCACAAAATAGTCATCCACCATCTATCCAGCCTATCCGTCTTCAAGATGAGAGGATGACGTTTCGTCTTGGTGAACAGCCTAACCTTGCATTTGCCCCAGATTTTTACAGCATATGTATAAGCCAAATCTCCCAAAGTGAAATCAAACCCTAATCTTTCAGCCAAGATGTCAGCGGAAACTAAAACTCTCCAACCTATGGGCATTTATTGGCAAGGAGCACCCCTAAGTGGGTAAGGAAAGCTTTGATTAAAGGAGAAAAAGGAATTGAAGCCCCATTCAAGAACGGGTACTCGTAGAAGCGGGATCGTCATGGTTTGGTCCAGTCAGCCCTTTCATTTTCACTAGGCACAAAGAAGATAGTAGAGGGGGGAAGAATTCCATATTGGACCAATTTTTCGACATCAGAGGTGGAGAGATAGTTTGGTTTGGAATTTGAAGGGTCAAGAATGTCAGAAGGAAGAAGATTGTGTTTGCTTTTGTTAGAAGAGGAGGTGGAAGAAACATACATCTCCTGGGCCCTCTTTTTGGAAGCAGTGCTTTTCTTTCCCATTGTGAAAAAAGAACGAAAAGGACTAAGGAAGAACTGTAAAAGAATGGTGAAAAGGATAAGTTAAAGATAGAATTCTTACCTGGAGAACTCAGAAGATGGAAGGAGGAAAGTGCGTCAGAAAAAGTTGCGTGTATGAGTTAATAAATACGTTGTAAAGACGAGCGGTTGGGGGAAGTGTAATGATGGGAGATGGTTACTTTTTTTGAAATAAGAGACGTGCAACAGTTATTGTGCTTGTTTCAAGGCACGGTATTCAATCATGTGGGTAGTGGGAAGTTGTAATTTTACTTTTTGAAATTTCTGGCGCAATTCCCATGCAAAATTAGGGGCAATTGTTGTGCGGTAAAATTCGGATTGTACCTGACCAGTTTTAGCGACGTGTCCAGAGATGAGGACATGTTCAGATTTCGTCTACATGACCGGCAAGCACGTGGTGATATTCCGCGTTGAATAAAGTCATTACCCGTTGTGCAGTTGAGATAAAAGAGGAAGAAACTCGCCATAATTCAAGGGATCTTCAGCTGGAATATCTATCAATTACAACAACCAATAACGGTAACTTAGCTTGATTTATTTTATTATAAATAGAACTATATGTAGCCAAGTATAAGGCATTTGATTTCCATCTATTCTACTTCTTCTCCTCTCAATATTTTTGTACTCATATAAGCTATACGAGCAATAATACAACAAGCAACATTATTTCTCAATTTTATTTTAGCACTTAGATTGATTGCGTAACTTCTCTTGATAGATTGATCATCTTTGGTGAAATTTATCCAAAATAGTTTGATGCCATTGTTTCCACAATTTGCTTCTCGCGTGTTGTATCTACATGTTAGTCCAAGTGAGGTGCCGTGAGTTATTTATTCCCTTATTGTTAATTAAATATTAAACTAATTGCATGAGTAATCCATGAGTTGTTGTGTATATTTGCTACAACTGGTGTACATGTGAGGTGTTTAATTCGAATTCTTGATCCTAGCTTCCAAGTTGTGGATTTGCATACTCTTATTAATTTAAGTTACGTTATAATTTTATTTTGTCATTGTGTTTTTGCATATTAGATAAGTTTCTTATGGTTTTGCTTTCGTGAGTGGTTTAATTTTCATGGTAATATTATTGTTACCATGATTATGATTATTTCATTATTAGCGTGATGAGATTATTGGTATTTTGGAGATAATTATATTATTTGTTTTTATTATTAGTATTATTGTTATTTTTTTATAATTATTATTATTGTGAGAAGAATGTTATTGTGAATTGAAATTCTTGTGTTGCGATCCTAGATTTCTACTGATTTAGTGTAAGGCCTTAAGACATCCGCTTAAGTTAATAATGATTTGTTGATGACTATGAGTATTGTTTTAATTATTAATTTTGTCTGAGAGCAAAATATCCAGAGGGACGGAATCCCAAAGTGAAGAACATGCAAACCATAGGACGGAAACCTAAGTAGACCTTGGTTTTGTTGTCGTCTGAGAGGTCGATGGGCATGGAATCTCACACCGCATAGGGAGTATGGCCATTCTTAGGCACACGCAGTAGGGAACTAATGTGTCATATTTATACATAGATTTTAGGTGCATTTAGGTTGCATTTCTAGTTCATATTAGAGCATTTAGGTGCATATTTGCATGATTTACTCAAGTTTGGCTATACTGCTCTTGGTTTGCTTAATTTGATGAATTTCAAGTGATATTAATGCAAATAGACTATGGTTGGCTAAGCTTGAGTTAACAAACATGAATAAGAAGGTAGATTGCACGAGGATCACTAAGCATCTCTCTGGGACGAATTTGGGCTAGAATGAAGCAAAACATTGCTGAAAGAAGTGCTAAAATGGAATCTTATCCACTCTTTTACTCATAACTTCTGATAAACAAATGATAATTGAGTGATTCCAATTGGGTTGGAAAGTAGACTTGAAGAGATTTCCAACGACTGGTCATTCTTGTATTCAATGATAAAACTCGATTTGTGGTGTAGTTGGATAGAAAGTATGTTTAGCGAGCTTGTAAATTGAATTGAAAGTTTCAAAAAAAATATCAAAATAAAGTTTGTGAAAAATGACATAAAAAAAGGGAAAAAAAAGAGATATCAATAAAGAAGAAAAAAGGGTTTCTTTGAAATTGTTTGAGCAAAAGTGTTAATTATAGATTTGGAGATTGTTGGTTCTTGTGTGGAGTTCTTGTGAACGTTTCTTGGTCATGTTTTCAGTTATATGATGCTCCCCTTTCTTGGTTTTTCAACCAAAATTGCCAAATTATTTTCCATACCTTTAACCTCAGCCTCATTACAGCCCTTTAAAGTCCTCTTCATCTATATGCATGTGTTATGTTATTGAATAGAGAGTGAATCAATGGGTCAAAAATGAAGAATATATGCTTCATCTGAGTCAACTTGATTTAGGTTGAGTGTTATTTATTATCCCTTAAACACAAGAGAGATTTGAGTGCAAATGACCGTAGTAAGGTCTGACATGTTTGGTTAAATACAGCTTGGGGTAGATGGTTTATGGTATGATTGGAGAGTCGATTGCGATACATGATATGTTATGCGGCTTTGTTTGAGATTGGTTCCATGCTTGTTTTTTGTACTGGTTATATCTCTCGTGGTTAGGCGTGTTTTTATTTCGCCTACGCGGGATGAGCGCGTATTTTTATTTGACTACCCCACTGTAAAGGTTTTGTATTGAAAATTGTTTTGAAGTCGCCAACAAGTCTTTAAAGGAATACTCATAAACCTAATTGGATATGGGAAACCGTATGGACAAATTAGGGACTTATCCAATGTAGATTTCACCGTCTAGACTCCATAGATGGTCAAAATGAACTAACGAACACGGTCATGAACCATATTCGCCCATTGTTGGTCTCTAATAAATATCGATTCATATTAATTTTTATGCAAAAGAATAACCAAATAATGTTTTAAGCACCCAAAAAAAATTAGTCTAGGTTGGTTCATCAAAACCCATAAAAAAACTATTTTTTTAGTGATATGCTATTATACAATCAATTTACAAGGAACCTAGCAGGTTGTCCAAATTAATCTGATTAATATTCGAACATTTATTTAGGTCTTGATTAACAATAAATACAAGGTGATAAATATTGCAATCAGTCATAAAAAATAATAAGTTCATGAAAAGAAATAAAAATAAGAAAAGTCGCAGGAATACGTTAACAATCTACATCAAAGTTATTAAAATCGCGATTCAAATCTTAAAATCTTACGATTTTACAATTCAATATATGGTAGACGATTCTATACATTTCTTTTGACTAGCGAAAACCCGCAAATTTAAATCATGCCAACAGAGCAAATAATAGATACTCGTATGTATTATTAGTTATTGCCAATATAGTGGGTAAACAACTATTTTTTCCAAATTTTACGTTTTTTAACTTATAATTTTAGCACATTCAATGAAGATTGAGTGCAATATCTTGATTATACGTGTTTGTAGAATCTTACGATTCTACGATTTGATTTTACGATTCGATTCTAAAGGTCGTTTCCGATTCAAACTAGAATCTCGATTTTAACAACTTTGATCTACATCATGAATAGAATGTTAGTAACTTTAATAAAATAATAAAAATAAATAAAGTTTGTTAATTTAGTTAACCCTCAGAAATTATACCACTGTTCGGGGCCGTTAATTTGTACGAATTTTGGAAAATTGAATTATTGAAACAGTCTTAAAAAAATTTGTGTTTTGATAAGTTATCTCGTAAATACGGCTATGATCTTGAAAGTTTGTCTTGGTTTTATAAGTCCTAAGGTTGCAGACTTGCAGTATAGGTTAGTGTTGATGATGTGGCAGAGACATAATATTAGATGATGGTTGGATAAGATTATGAGTTTGTGGAGGATGAATATATATTAGTGTAGTCTGTGTTAGATGTAGAAAGGTGAGTGAGAAAATTGTATGGTCTTGGAGATTGAGATTGAGATTGGCGCAGGGACTGGTATTGCGAGAGATCAGAAAATTAATGAGGGGATGAATCAGGGAGGTATTGATGATGATGGGAGATTTGTTGTTTATGGCCGTGGGTTTTTTGTGAGTGAAGTCTGTGTGTTTTATGCGTCAGGTTAGTCCTGTAATTGTGCCGTGGATTTTTATTATGTGAGGTTGTGAGTAGGGCTGTGAAAAACTGATCCAACCCGTTTATCGAACTCGAACCCGACCTAAAATAAGTGGGTTTGGGTTGAGATTTTTGACCCATTTAAGTAAATGGGTTGACACGACTTACACATTTAATTAAATGAGTTAGGTTAAGGTAAACATATTCAACCAGAAATTAACCTGCTTTGACCTGTTTAACTCATTAAAATATAAATTTCCTAAAAAGTTGTGTTAAAGTTGGTGAAAATTTTCAAAATACTAATTGTAGAACACAAAAATTGAAAAGAAAATCTAATCATGCATACTCTTATGTGAATTTATTGTTGAAAACTAATAAATTTTAATAAAATTTTAATAGTAATAAATATGTAAATGGGTTAAACGGGTTATATGGGTAACCCGTTTAATAAACAAATCGGGTCAAGGTTGAGTTTTGCAACCCGTTTAATAGACGGGTAAGGTTTGGGTTGGGACATGTTCAACCCGTTTATTATTAACCCGAACCCGACCCGACCTGATCTGTTAATCAGCCCTAGTTGTGAGATGAGAGAGGTTAGGGGTAATATATATAGGTTTAGGTTTAGGGTGGTTGGGAAGCAATAGGTTACCGAACACAATTAGGTTTCTTAAAAGATTTTAGAGAAAGATGATTTATTTTATAAAAGATAATTTAATTAACAAAACTAATTAATAAAATTAATTAATTCTATTAATTAAAATGGGCTAGAAAATGGGTTTAAAAATTGGGCTTTCATAAAAACTATTTTTAAAAGGTTTTCGAAGATGGGCCTTTAAAAAGTTATTATAAAACGTTTTAGAAGGTGGGCTTAGTAAAACTATTTATAAAAAAAGGTTTTCGGAAATGGGTTAATAAAAAGAGTTAGGAAATGGTTTTGGGCTTAAAATATTTTATTTTAGACTCGTTCTTTATTCTTTCCTCGATCCGGACCAATTAGAGCGGGGTATTAGTCATCATAGGGTACTAAATGAGGAGACACGATTATGTAGGTGTCTTTCTTCTCCAATGTCTAGGGGAGTTTGATGTGTCATATTTATACATAGATTTTAGGTGCATTTAGACTGCATTTCTAGTTCATATTAGAGGATTTAGGTGCATATATATTTGCATAATTTACTCAAGTTTGTCTCTACAACTCTCTATTTGCTTGTTTTGATGAATTTCAGGTAATATTAGTGCAAATAGACTATGGTTGGCTAAGTTTGAGTTAAACAAATATGAATAAGAATGTAGATTGCATGATGATCACAAAGCATCTATCTAGGAGGAATTTGGGCTAGAATTAAGCGAAGCATTGCTGAAAGAAGTGCCAAAACGGACTCTTGTCTAATTTTTTACTGATAACTTTTGATAAACAAATGATAATTGAGTCATTCGAATTATTTTGGCAAGTAGACTTGAAAAGCTGTCAAAAGAGTGGTCACACGCTAAATTTCGATGAGAGACGAGAAAGTTATGAAGTTTTGAACATGAGCAGTTGTGGTATTTGTTGCGGGCCCCGCGGGGTGAATCGTTGTTTCACTCATTTCCAAGGAAAATTACCTAACAACCGCTCGACCGGGTAAAATATGCCCCGACAGCCCTGGTCGATTTTTATGCGTTTTAGTGTGCGTGTTGTGCAATTTACGGGTTTAATGTAAATACTAAATAGTTCTCCTTTTAGAGGGGAAAGACCACATTTTACCCTATCATTCAGTTTGTTAGCTTTCTAAGTAGTTTTTATTCTCTCAAGAACCCTAGTTTTAGTTATCTAGCTTAATTTTATTCTCAAATACATTAAATTATTAATAGAAGTAACTGGTTTCAAGATTTGTTCTTCAATTGGTATTTTTATCTTCTCTTATCTATTCTTCATTACTAGTTTAGGATGCTTGCTTATATTATTATAATTATATATTCCCTAATTATGAGTGAATAGTTTAATTTCTAGGGAATAGGGGATCATGTATGCATATGAGGGAATGAGTGAATAGTTATTTACTTTGTTAATTTATTTGACTCTTGCTATTAAGTTATTTGTGTTAATCTGCAAGTTTGGCCAACTTTGTTGATTATTATTACAATACAAAATTATAACGAGAGGTGGGATTTTGTATAGGTTCTCAATAGTAGGCTTAGGGATCTATGATCAAGCGAGAACAGCTTAGTGAGCTTCGAGGGAGGTAATGTTCGAGAGAAATTACATGTGCCCTAGTCTGATTGTTCTATTGAGTTTCTTTTATCCTTTTTGAGATCCTAAATTGCATACATAGTGAACTGTTTCCCTCATATCTCCCTTATTTGATTTCTTGATTTGATTATTTGCTTAGTTCAGTAAACCAACTCCATCTTTATCTGATTTAGTTAGTATAATATTATAGTTCAGACATTATAGTATAATTATTTCCTTGTGGATTGAATCCTACTTCCCTAACTACTAGTTAGTGAACCCTAGTTTTTTTTTTTTGATTTGGTGATACGACTTTAGCCTGTCAAATTTTGGCGTTGTTGCCGGGGAGACGACTTATTACTATTATATCTGAATTGTCAATATTAGACTAATTGTATATTTTTAAATAAAATAAATATATTTTTTATTTTACTTTTTTTTTATTTGAATGACGTCTATCTCTTTTTCCCAATTTGAGCATATTGAAAATTTCTTGGTCCCGGCCATTTATTTGAACAATGGAAAATTGGTTTAGTGATCTATGAGGGTTTAAATAATGATATGAGGGTGATTGTAGATTCCATTAGTGATGGTAAATTCATGGATATGACACCTGAAGTGGGTTGTAATTTGTTTGAGCAATTAGCTAGGGAAACCTTTGAGTGGGAGATGACAAGATATGTTACTCCAGCTATAGAAAATTTATCTATCTATGATTCTTAAACTCTTACCTCTCCCTTTGATTATTGTTTTTGTTGTCACTCTTATGATCATGATATGTCTCTTTGTCCATATTATGAGTCATATATGCATGTCAATAACTCTATTCCCGAGTTTAATTTTTCTAATGCTCCATCGAATCTGATAATATCAAAGAATTTCGGTATGATTTCATGAATGAATTAAATAAGGTTCAGGAGGCTTACATGTTGCAACTAGCAAAATTGCAAAAAGTCAAAGATCAATAGCATCTAGACTAATTAGCCAATCTATTGAGCAACATTTGTATTATGATGATGAGTTGGTTGAGAATGCTAGTTCATGAATAGAAGGTTCTCGTTTGACTCTTGATGGTAGTTTAAATAAGGAAAATATTGATATATTGAATGTTTTTAAGAGGAAAAATCATTAGTTGTAGAATCAGTGATTGAAAAACCATTGGTTATTGAACTTTTGAATGAAAACTCCTTTGTCAGCAACCTTATTGATGAGAGTGAAGTTTTAGGTAAAGAGTTTGAATATGCTAAAAGTGTACAAAAATTTGATGTTGAGCCTAACCTGCATAACCCATATATCCCATTTTCACGGAAGCTTGATCTTGTACCTTCATCCCCAATGCTATATCCTCCTTGTTTTCTTAAAGAGCTAATGTTGCATGATAATCTTGACCAAGTAAATGTTCATGTTCATCCTGTGAGACCTAAGGAATTACAAGATAGTTGTACATTTTTTTTCTTCTCCTTTTTCTTTTGATTCTTTTTCTTTTGATACTTCTAAAGCCTTATTAGTAAACATAAATATGTGATAGGTTGTCGTACACCTGTCAAAAATAGTTCCTGCAAAACCTTCTAAAAATATAGTAGGGTAAGTAGGGTCGAATCCACAGAGAGATGGTTGTTTTAAATTTAGTTTCTAAAGTATGGAAAAACTAAACAAGATCAGAAATATTATAATTAAGGTTCTAAACTATGAAAATAAAACTATAAGGATCTAGGGTTATGGTTCACCATGTTCATAAATATAATCTATCAAAATATCATCAATAATTCAGTTAATCAGATATCTAGAGCACAGGTTAATCCTACGGCTGGGTCTTGACGCTCTCAAATCGACATATGCAGTACGTTCGCTAACATAATCAGATTTGCTAATTGTAGGTAAACCTCTAGAAGTAAGATCTTGGTCAATACAAACAATTATTAGTAATATTTAATCAGACAATTGATCAAATTGTAAGATTAACAATAAAAACACTAATCAATTAGAGATATCAATAACTAATCAAACCATCAATAAAATTCAATCAAGAATCATAGCATATAAACATGGATTCCCAAACTCAATCATGAAATAGATAATAAAATTTAAATCTACAAAGGAAAGTATAATTAAAGAAATCAATGAAAGAAACTAATAGAACTCATGAATTAATGAAGAAAAAGAGAAACTAGGGTTTACAACTAACTAGAAAGAAAAAGAAAAGAAGAAAACTAAACTACAACTAAGAATAAAATAACGTGAAAAGGGGGAGGAGAGAAGAGAGTTATTCCTTATCTAAATAATATTAAATAACTTAATATGACTAGAAAAGTAATTTACAAGATAAGGAAAGTCTCAAATAAATCATTAAATGGGCATATTAGTGATCCGCACGTACTGTCGCAGATTCCTACACAATCAGTGCAATTTTCCGAAAGGCATAACTCCTTGACTAGAAGTCTCCTCGGGACGTGCTACCTATCGTTGGAAAAATATTCAAGTCTAGTTTCTAAATCTGTTGGAATTACTCAATTCTCAGAAGTACGTCAGAAGTTATGATCAGAAGAGTAGACATGACTCCTTTTTCACATTTCTTCCAATGATTTTTCACTTTGTTTTCGCTCAAACTCGTACTATGACGTATCCAAAATATCCTTACGCATTGTAGCTTCTTTCCAAGTGCTCCTAATCCTCAAGTTTAGCTAATCATACTCCAAATACGTTCTCAATACCTAAAATTCATCAAAAATAAGAAAACATACCGAATAGGAGTAGAATAACATAACTTAAGAATTTGATGCAATAATGGACCTAAATATGAATCTAAATGCTCTAAAATACAACCTAAATGCATATAAAAACTATATATAAATATGACTAATCATACTCCCCCAATCAAAATCATTGCTTGTCCTCAAACAATTAGACATAGACATTGGAAAAGAAATATGACCTACAATATGAGACTAAAACAGGGCTAAACACTTAATTGAAAAACACAAGAGATATAATCACTACATAAACCAAGCATCGAAACAATCTCGAACAAAGCCACATAGTATGTCATGTATCGCAATCGACTCTCCAAACATACCACATATCATCTCTCCCAAGCTGGATTTAACCAAACCTGACAGACCTCACTATAGTCATGTGCGCTCAAATCTCTCATGTGTTTAAAGGATGAATTATCACACTCAACCTAAACAAGTCGACTCAGATGAAGCAAATACTCTTTAACTTTGACTTTTTGACTCAAATAATACTCAACAACACAATACACAATGATCAAGAGGACTTTTAAGGGTTGTAATAAAGCTGAGGTTAAACCAAGAAGGGGGAGCATCATATAACTGAAAACATGACCATGAAAAGTCATAACAACTCCATGCAACAACCAACAATCTCCAAATGTAATCAACACTTTTTCCATTCAAGAAATTCAATCATAACCCTTTTTATTTCACTTTATTGACAATTCTTTTTCACTTCTTTTTCATTTCATTTTTCAATTTTTTTTTTGTGTTTCTTTTTTCAAACTTTCATTTCAATTTCCAAGCTCATTAAACATATTTTTCCATCAATCTAAACCACAAATAGAGCACTCTAATTCAATATAAATCGAACCAAAACTAATACTCGCTCCCCCAAGCTAGGCTTAGGACAAGAATCAAATAAGGCTAATGGCTTGTAATGTATGTAGCAATCAAACATAGTCAGAAAGGCTCAGCGGGGCTAGAGAAGGGATAATATGAAGAAAAAAAATAACTCTGGAGCTAAGATCATGAAATTAAATGCCTCAATCATATCAAAATGTATGCACTGTCAAATATCAAGGAGTACCAAGTCAAAATCAAGATCAGTGAAACAACTGAGGAACTAATCACACATAAATAACATAACTGACACAGATACGTCAGTTTACAGGCACAGAAGCTCACTTAGGTTAGGTATCTGCACAGTAAAATTAAATCGAGCCAGAGAGAGATCAATCAATCTTCCCACAACAATCAATTGAGAAACAATCGTGCTATGAAGAATCATGAACAAGATGAATGATGCTTATGAACCGTAGTAAAATATCAACAAAGTTCTCAAAGGGTGCTAGCAATAGTCCCATAGATGCAACTAAAATGAGATGAAATCTAATATGAGATGAAATATGTTAATGCAACTAAGAAAGCTGTACAATTTTTTTTGATTACACGTAAACTCCCAATCCTAATGAGCAGTACAAACCGTGCAACATCCTAGGAAAACAATTAAATCTAAACTAGAAAGCAAATAAAGGATTGAATATCCCTCCCCCAAGCTAAAATCTGCAGTGTCCTCACTGCAAAAACCAATTTAGAAAAAGAACAAAAAATCGAACCCCAACAATCATCCAACACCAAAGTCTCCCACCAAAACCCACAACACACCACGAAAACCATACACAAACTCCAACAGTCCAAAAATTCAATCAATGTGTTCCAAAAGATTATCAACAAGAGAGCATCAAAATAAAAATCCAAGGAAAAATTCGGAATGAACATAAACAACATGTACAAGTGAGAGTAATTATTTACTACCCAATTAATTGGGGAGAAGAGTCAAATATGCGCAAAAATCATGTCGTAATGCTTTACGAAGGCGAACTTGAACCAATTTGATGCCTATTTGAGAGAATCCTATAAGAACCATTAATAAAAAAATTAGAACTTCATTGGAAAAAACTACTAGCAAAAGAAATTAAACACAAAAAAGAAAATCAGAAAAATAATAGGAAAAGAGAAAGAAAAAAATAAAAGAAAAAGGAGAAAGAAAGGAAAGAAACGAAAGAACTAAAGAAATATCAGACGGGGAAAGAAGTTGGGTGGGGGCCGGGCTAGGTGTACTGCGACAGAGACATGGTTTTGCGGTTGCTGACTGCTATAGGTGGTCGATTGTGGTGGCGCGCTAGGCGTGGTGATGTCGTGCGGTGCTGTGTAGCGCAGGGGAGTAGGAAGAGAAAATGCATGGGGTTGGTTGGTGCCGGCAAGGATAAGCGGTGTGTAACACCCCGACAATTCTCTCTTTTCAAAAATACATTTTTACTATAAAACATAGAGATTTATCAAAGTATTATCGCCCGTGTGAAAACGTATCGGCTTATTCAGAATTTTGCAGCGGAAAATACATATAACTAAACTTTATACTTTAAATATAATAAATAAACAAAGTACTTAAAACTAACACACCATAAATGTCTACTTCAAAACCAAACTTAATATAATATGTTCCTACTAAAGCAATAGAAAAAACAATTTGTTACACAAGCTCTCCATTCCCAGATTCCCAATGATGCAACATCTGCAAACCTGTAGATGTCAATGCTCTAAAGAATCTGCTCACTAAGATGGATCATCACAGGATCAATAAGGCAAAGCCATGATCACATATACAAATAAAGTACGTAATCAGTAAAGCTGAGTACTACATAACAATACATAACCATTCCTAACATGTTACTAAGAAGTAAGAAGCATGGATAAATAATAATATAACACTATGCAGATAACTTCTACTGAACTAAACTTTAATCATCTTTTTATTACTTTAATGGAATAGTTATTGGGCCGAGTTGTCTAACTAAACTTGCCTTCACCTAGGAAGTCGAAATACGGGAGCGACTCCATATTCCAGAATGACCTACGATATCGAGGAACCTTTGAAAAATAGGAACGGTGATCAATCTGTTTCCCAGAAAAAGCCATGGGCTACCACCATGTACTCCAACTCCTGATTGTCCAACTTCAGACGTGCACCAGTCTAAAGTTTATTATTATCCAAGTTACACATTACGTGATTTACAATTTATTACTTGTTATGACACACAAGTAATACAAAAATATCAAATCAAACATTCACAACTGAACTTCTTTTCATCTTAGGATTTAATAAGTGATCACACAACTTACAAATCCAAGAGTACTTCCTTTTATTCCAATCTTTCTTATTTATTGAACCTAGCCAACAACCAATCTTACCTTTCAAAGGCATAATTTATCAACTTACCAAATAAGGCCCACAGTCCTCATAAAGTAGTGAAAATAATAATATAAGGGAACACATGATTGAACATGATCCAACTCAATAATTATATTAATTCCCCCATGTGAATTAATAAATAAAGTTCCTAACCAACATGCTTGCATCAATATTCCATACAAATAGGATATTCAACTCATAATACAATCTTAGAGCATCACTAATAATGAACCCAAAAAAAAGGTTCATTATTCTCTCTCCTCATTTCTCTCTCCTCCACATCATTTTCACAAACCATTTTCAATTTCACTCTTAACCATGAACCTAAAAATAATGGTTCATCACTCTCTCTCATCCTTTTTTCCTACCCCATCACATTTTCTCTTTCTTCAAATAATTATAGGATTATTTGATTTTAATAATGCAACCTTTTGGCCATTCGCAAATAATAGAGCAACCTTTTGATTATTCCACAATAAGACAACCTTTATACCCTAATACCTATGGTAGGTCAAGTTGACCGGTGACCTGAAGAAATTGTAATTTTTTAATTAAAACCCATTAACAACCTTAATTCTAATTAATGATATTAAATAAACATTAATAAAAAACCTAAACTAAACCCACCCCCTCCCCCACCCACTGCCACCCCCTCCCTCCCCCCCCCCAGGCACGCCACCCCCTCCCTCCCCATCCCCGGCCACGACGACCCCCTCCCTCCCCTTCCCTAGCCACGACACCCCCATCACTCCCCTTCCCCAGCCCACGCCACCCCCTCCCTCACCTTCCCTAGCCACGACGATCCCCTCCCTCACCTTCCTCGGCCACGACACCCCCATCCCTCCCCTTCCCCAGCCACGACAACCCCCCTTCCCTAGCCACTGCCCCACCCCATCCCCCCCCTTCCCCAACCACGACAAAGCCCTTCCTCTTTCTCTCTCCTCGCCATCCCCGACCCAGTGACCCACATAATAACAACCACCCCCTCCATCCCGACTCCGCCCCCTCCCCCACCCCGAAAAACCATCAATAAGCCTTGAAAGAGGTGGTTGCGGCGCGCGCGGGGGGGGAACTCTCTGGGTTGGGTTGGTGGGTCAAGTAGAAGAAGGGAGGGGGCAAAGATGGGGTGGGGTGAGGGCTGCGGTGGACCCGGCGGTGAGGAAAGAGGTGGCTCGAGGTTGCGCATAGGGTGGTCAGGTGGGGGGGGAGAGAGTGGGCGTGGCGATGGGTGGGGGGGGAGAGAGAGGGTTAGGGGGGGTTTTATCTTTTTTTTTTTTTATCTTTTGTTTTTAAATTTTTTTTACAAAATTTGTTTATGGAACCAATTATTATGCGACACGTGTCCCATTTTACCTATTTTTCAGGTTATAACCGGTTTGGACCTACCCAAAGTTAATGGGGTATAAAGGTTGTCTTATTGTGGAATAATCAAAATGTTGCTTTATTATTTGCGAATGGCCAAAAGGTTGCATTATTATAATCAAATAATCCATAATTATATGGAGTTGTATTGATTTAATGTAAAACCAATTTACGCTAATCAATTGTAATTAACTCTGAAAATTATTAATTCATAATTACTTATTTTTATTATATATCATATTAATTAGAATCCATAATTATGAAGTGTTTTTTTTTTCTAGAAGATTGTAAGCTAAAGTAAAATTATGTGATAAAAGAAATGATAACAGGAAGAGAAGAGAAAACTGAATTGTGAATAAAAAAATAGCAAAATGGGTGTCTATTTATAGAGAATGAAAAATTATGAATTTTGGTAATTTTTTTTTTTGAATTGTATTTTTTGAATACGTTACAAAAAATGTAACGCTAATAATTAAAGACCCAATACAAATGGAACAAGTGGCAGCATTGGAGTGGACCGCATGCACTCGTCAGCCACGTCAGCGCGCGTCAGGGAGCAGTTCCCATCTGTCCTTTGTGAGTTGTTCCAGCCAATCCAGCGCTGACATGTGGCGCTTTGAATTTTTTTTTTTGCCTTGCTGCTCCGTCCTTTTGCCAGCGTGGGAAGTTCATCTTATTTCAAGAACCATTTGGAATTCCGAATAGTTTGTCCTCGATCCATGTGTGAACAATTCTCCAATTCATCATTAAGAGAAAAAATAATGGTTCAAGCTTATGAACCATTTTTTTTCATCATTAAGAATGCTCTTATATTCAACATGTTTGCACACAGGCATAAAAATGTAAAATCCAATCATAATAGAAATCATATATGAACTTACAAAGTTCCTATACATGATACTATAACTTTTCCTTCCTGAAATCATGATACCAACTCACATAACACATAGGTATGTACGTACCTTGTATAAACAAACTGATAGGCCACCTTTAATCACTTTAAAAGTCGCCTACTGAAAAATCTCCGCCTAAAACAACCAATATAATTTAAAGTCAATACTCCAATTAAATTCCATCAACTTTAAAATACTTTAATCCTCTTTAAAAATATTTAAAAGTTGTTTTTACCATTAAAACTCCAACTACTTATTTTACCTAGCATAGTACTACTATACTTAGTTATTAACAACCATAAAACTCCACTATTAATGCCCTTTCTAAAATTCCAGCAACTTATAAAATTTTAAAACTCTCTTTAAACATACTTAAACATGCTTATATTCATAATTTAAATCAATCCCGTAGTTTTTAACATGCTACTATGATTTTCCCATATTTAATACCCTAAAAAATCATGCTTTGATAATTAAAACTCAATCTAAAATTAATAATCAAATCTGAAATTTTATTCTTTTAATGCATAACATACACTCCCTCCGTTTTATTTATATTTACTCACTTCACTTTGGGGGAGAACCAAAGAGAAAGTGCAAAAGTATGAGAGAGAAACTGAAAAGGTGGAGAGAGAAATTGAAAAGTAAGAAAGAGAAATTAAAAAATGGGTTAAAATATTAAAAAGTGGATGACATGGGTGGAAAAAGAGGAGAACGTAGATGTGACATGTTACTAAAAATAGAAAAAAACAACAGTGTGTAGATTAAAAAGAAACGAACCAAAAAGGAAAGTGTGTAGATTAAAAAGAAACGGAGGGAGTTTAATCCAAGATTAATCATTAAAACTGTAAATTAAAGTCATTAATCATGATTAGTACTAAAATAAGACATAAAAACATGATCTTTAATTAAAACTTGAGGAGGGAGAAAAAAATTTAACCAACGAATCGAAGAAACAAGGGGAACAAAGCGCCGGAAACAGCACGGCAGCACTGGCGGCAGCAGTAGGTCGGTGGTGGTGGTGGTGATTGAGGAGTTGTGGTTTTCTTGGTGAAGAAAAAAGTGTTTCTTGAAAGAGAAGAAAGGGAGAAAGAGGAAGAAAATCGTGAATAAGGGGAGGAACAAAGACCGCCGGTTTTGAGTGTGAGGAAGGAGAGAGAAAGTTTTTGTGTGGGTAAAATATTTGGGGTTTATGGGTATTTATAGTTTCCCTTTTGTGGGCTTAGGGAAAAAGATAATTGGGCTTCAAATAGAGTTTGGTGATGAATAGGATTGATGATTGAACTCCTAACATCACTATGATTAGTATTTGGGTTCCTGAAGCCCATTTAAACTTCTTTTCCAAATCCAATTAGTATTTCAAACAATTTTCAAAGCATGCCTAACAAAAACATTTTAACTTCCTTAAATCCTTAAAATAATTCCTTTGACTTTCAAAATGGTCAACCTTTGAAACATGAAATCATTAAAATGCTAATATATATTAATATATAAATAACTATATATTAAAATATATTTATAAAATTCATAAAAGCACGGGGGATTACAGTCTACCCCTCTTAAAAGAAGTTTCGTCCCGAAATTTGACACGAAAACTTACACCTTTTCAAAAGTTTTTCAACTCAACTCCTATTGGAGAAATATTTGTGCCACTCATGTGCACTCTTTTGCCAACTTAAAATCACTTACGTTACTAATGAACACCCTTTTCTTATGCGGAGAATCTATTTATTTTGCACTAAACATGTGCAAGTCGCCAAAACAAGCGTATAATGCATAAAAATACCATTAAATTAGGTAAAAAGCGCGAAACTCTATCGCATTCTACCCCCTTAAAGAAAACGAGTTACGCCCTCGTAACTCACCTCAAGGAATAAATCTGGATACTTCTTCTTCATTTCAGCTTCAGCTTCCCACGTTTCCTCTTCGGACTCATGGTTCGACCAAATCACTTTCACGATATTGACATCCTTATTGCGTGTACTACGCACCTTCTTATCAAGAATTTTCACAGGCCTTTCCTCATATGTGAGTCTACTATCAATTTGGATCCTCTCAGGCTCCAAGACATGACGCTCATCAGGGATATAACGCTTGAGCTGGGAAATATGAAATACATCATGCATCTTCTCGAACTCCATTGGCAAGGCCAACCTATAAGCTACCTTCCTAATTCTTTGTAGAATCTCATATGGACCTACATATTTGGCACTCAATTAGCCCTTTTTCCCAAATCTCGTCACACCCTTAGTTGGTGATACTTTCAAAAAAACACTTTATCACCCACTTCGAACTCATTTTCCTTTCGCTTCAAATCGGCATAACTCTTTTGCCTATCTTGAGCAGCTTGAATTCTAGCCTGAATCAACTTCACATTCTTGACAGCCTCCTCAATGAACTCTGTCCCCAATTCTATGTTCTCACTAAAATCATTCCAGTAAATGGGACTTCTACACTTTTTTCCATATAATGCCTCAAAAGGTGCCATCTTAATACTAGCATGATAACTATTGTTGTATGAAAACTCAATCAAATCTAATTGGTCTTCCCAACTACCCTGAAAATCAATAGCACAGGCTCTCAACATATCTTCCATAGTCTGGTTAGTCCTCTCAGTATGACCATCAGTCACAGGGTGAAAGGCAGTATTCATTTTCAACGTTGTCCCAAGATTTAACTGGACCTTTTGCCAAAATTTCGAGAGGAATCTCGAATCACGATCTGAAATAATATCAGTTGGAACCCCATGCAACCTCACTACATGCTTAACATACGTCTTCGCAAGTTGCTTCTTCTTCCATGTCTCTGTGATTGGAATGAACACGGCCGACTTCATCAGACGGTCCACAATAACCCCAATAGTATCATTGCCATTCCTTGTTCTAGGCAAAGCAGTCACAAAATCCATCGATATGGAATCCCACTTCCATCCCGGAACCTTTATGGATTGAACCTTCCCCATGGGTCGCTTATGATCTATTTTGACTTTCTGACAAGTTAAACACTTAGACACGAACTCAGCAACCTCACGCTTCATGTTTGGCCACCAATAGATCTGCTTAAGGTCCTTATACAGCTTGTCACCCCCAGGGTGCACAGAGTACGGTGTATTATGGCCTCATCCATAAGACGTCTCTTAAGCTCATCACATTTTTGTGGTACACACCACCTCCCCTTGAACCTCATACTACCATCATCATGGATCTTAAAATCACCTTCCTTACCTTGGCCCATCTTTTCCTTAATTTTTTCTAGGTGCTCATCCCCAACTTGACCCTCTTGGATCTCGTCGAAAATTGACAACCCCAACGATAAAGCACTCAATCTTGCCTCGGTCTCCCCAGGATTCAAAATTTCTAGGCTAAGTCTCTGCATATCTCGACATAACTCCTCAGGAACTACCAAGGCATTCATTCTATGATTCGATTTTCTACTTAACGCATCAGCCACTACAGTCGCTTTTCCCTCGTGATATTGGATGTCTAAGTCATAATCCTTTATCAACTTTAACCATCTCCTCTGCCTCATATTGAGGTCTTTTTGGGTGAAAATGTACTTCAAACTTTTATGGTCGGTAAAGATCTTACAGGTTACCCCATACAGGTAGTGTCTCCAAATCTTCAAAGCGAACACAATAGCAGCTAACTCTAAGTCATGGGTAGGGTAATTAACCTCATAAGGTTTCAACTGACGCGACGCATACGCAATCACCTTCCCATTCTGTTGTAACACACATCCCAAACCATTCTTCGAAGCATCACTATACACCTCAAATCCCTCATTCCCATCAGGCAGGGTCAAAACAGGTGCGGAGGTCAAACGTTCTTTTAAAATTTGAAAAGCTTCCTCACACTTCTCACTCCACTCGAATTTTGACTCTTTTTTCATCAAGTTGGTCATGGGTCTCGCTATCTTCGAGAAATCTCTCACAAATCTTCTGTAATAGCCAGCTAGACCAAGGAAACTTCGAATATCAGACACATTCTTCGAAGTTGGCCACTCACTCACAGCTTGAATCTTAGCAGGATCCATAGAGACTCCTTCCTTAGACACATAGTGGCCCAAAAATGCTACTTTCTCCAAACGAAACTCACACTTAGAGAACTTGGCATACAATTGATTCTTCCTAAGCGTCTCCAATATGATCCTCAAGTGCTCATCATGCTCTTTTTCATTCTTCGAATAGATCAGAATATCATCAATGAGTACAACCACGAACTTATCTAAGAACTCATGGAAAATCCTTTTCATTAAGTCCATAAATATGGCAGGTGCATTGGTTAACCCAAAAGGCATCACAGTAAACTCATAGTGACCATAACGAGTCCTAAATGCAGTCTTAGGTATATCCTTATCGGCTACCCTCAATTGGTGATACCCGGAACGCAAATCAATTTTTGAGAACACGCTCGCTCCATTCAATTGATCGAATAGGTCATCTATCCTAGGCAAAGGGTACTTGTTCTTGATGGTTACGTTATTCAATTCCCTATAATCGATACACAACCTCATACTCCCATCTTTCTTCTTAACAAACAACACAGGAGCTCCCCAAGGTGATGCACTAGGTCTAATATAACCCTTATCGAACAATTCTTGCAATTGCGTCTTCAACTCACTCATCTCCGGAGGTGCCATTCTATAGGGTGCTTTTGATATAGGTGCAGTTCCAGGAACTAAGTCTATGGTGAACTCAACAGCTCTAACAGGCGGCATACCCGAAATCTCAATTGGAAATTAAACACATCCATAAACTCATTCACAATTGGAACATTCTCAATATTTACCCCAGCTTCTTTACTCACATCTTACACACTACAGAAATATAACTCACACCCCTTCTTCATCAACTTCTTTACTTGCATTGCGGAAATAACCCCAAAGTTCTTGGATTTCCCAAAACATCTATACGAAGTCAGCTTACCCAAAGGGTTCCTTAAAGCTACTTTCTGAACTTCACAATCTATCTTGGCCTTGTATAAACTTAGCCAATCCATCCCCATAATTACATCTAGGTCTCCTAGATTAAACTCTATCAAATTAGAAGAAAAAACACAGTCTCCTATCTTAAGAGGCAAAATTCTGAACAACTTGGTACACCTTATGTTCTCACCAGTAGGTATACTAACAGAAAAATCAATCACCTCAAAATCTATTAACCCCAGACTTTTAATAACAGACGACGAAACAAAAGAATAAGTCGCCCCCGAATCAAATAATGCTTTAACTAGCACAGAGTCAATAGAAAAAGTACCAGACACTACGTCGGCAGATCGTTCAGCTTCATTGCGACTCATCATGAACAGTTTGCCCGGAGCCTTGTTCTGGTTGCTCTCACCGGCAAGCTTGTTATAGCACTAGTGGAAAAAAGCCCATCTGATGCGGTCAAAATCGGGCTTACTGCTGCAGTTTTGGGCCGCATCAGATGGGCTCGCAGCAGATCCCAATTATTTACTGATCCGGTCCACAACCGGATCAGTAAATATTTTTCTGATGCGGTTTTTTTGGAAAACCGGATCAGATATTGATATTATCTGATCCGGTTTTCTTATAAAACCGCATCAGAAAATGTTCATGGCACCAAATAAATTGTATGCAAAGCAGACAATCTGATCCGGTTATTTAGAAAAACCGGATCAGATAACCCCCCCCCAAAAACCAAAAAAATTTTTTTTTTTTTTTTGCATTTTTTTATTATTAATCAATACAAAATCAATAATATATATAAAAACTCATTTTATTAAGCATATTATGCCCAATTGAAGCATAAATAATTAAATACATAAAAATATTAACATACACAAGTATGACATAATAATTTTATACTTCAATGGCTCCTCCTATTAGATTTAACAGTCATTCGCTATCATAGGCTTCTTAAAGCTTGCAATACGTGCAGTTATAATCTTGCGGATGGAAAATCGATATGGGAGCAGATGTCATAGCATCTGCAAGGAGAAACAGAAGTTAAAACAGTCGGTCAATTTGACACACACATATCTTTGAGAAGCTTCCTAAAGTAAATTATCTTTATTCTTCCTGATATGAATTTAATAATTTACTAAATGTGTGCATATATCTATTAACAAGAACACGGTGGTGGGGGGGCAAAGCAAGGGGGTCTGCAGGGGTGGGGCAGCAAAGGGAGAGGGGGTGCGCGGGGGGACTGCGTGCAAGGGGGGGGCAGCGAGGGGGGGCGGCGGTGGGGCGGCAAGGGGGGATCTGTAGGGGTGGGGCAACAAGGGGAGGGTGCTGCAGGGGGGCAGCAAGGGGGGTGGGGCACGGTAGGGGGAGGGGGGTGCGCAGGGGGCGACAAGGTGGGGGGACTGTGCAAGGGGGTGGGCAACAAGGGGAGGTCTGCAGGGGTGGGCCAGGCAAGGGGAGGGGGCAACAAGGGGAGGGGTGTGCGCAGGGGGCAGCAAGGGGGGTGGGGTACAGCGGGGGGAGGGGGTCTACAGGGGGGCAGACAGGGGGGGGGGGCGTGCAAGGGGGGTGGGCGGCAAGGGGGGGTGCGGGGGGGGGCAGGGTGGGGGGACTGTGCAAAGGGGGTGGGCGGCAAGGGGGGGGTCTGCGAGGGTGGGGCGGCAAAGGGGAGGGGGGCAAGGGGGGGTGGGGCTCTAATGAAATATTTCTTAGCTTAGATCATTCTCCCATGTGCAAAAGATTAACATGGTATCCCGAAAATTAAAGGAATAGTATTGAATATTGAAGACGAGTGCTTTAATAACACCGTAAAATCATACATGCTTTAATGACACAAAGACCATAAATTTGAAACCCTACTTCTTACCGGAAGTCTTTGTCATAGAAACACCTCAAAATCTTTCCAGCTATTCGGTCATATTCATTAGTACAACCTTCTTTGCACCTTAAGTAATAAAGCCCGTAAATCTCAAGCAAGTCTATCAAGTGTATATTTCTTCACAAGTAACTGCACAACCAAAGCTAAAACAATAAGAAAACAAGTCAACATCATCACTAAGGATATGCAAAGAGATAGAATTAATTACTGATTTGTCACGAAGACGTTTTGCAACTAGTTTGGCAGTTTCGACAGGAATAGAGTTTGAAGGGATCTCACAAGTACGAGAGAAAAGTTTACAAGAGACGAAAGTATATTCAGTGTTCGGATTGATTATCTTGGTGCATGTGCAACCTGTTCATCATTTACCATAATAATAAGAAATTTGGAGACAATTAAAAACTAGAGGAAAAATTATAGGAAAACATGTTTGCGGGAATTGGAAAACCACTAGCACAAAATTCTAATATAGCACAGATTTTCAAAGAGTGAGAGAAGGAAGCTAGAGAGAACATGTTTGCGAGATGGCGGTGTTACATTCTCGGTCTATAGTGGCCACATTATACGAAAGCAATTTAGTTAAAAGAAATCTCCTTATTGACAAGTGACGACAATATATTGTCTGTGCTGATGATATGTAGAAGCAGAAGAGAATCTACTGCTGCAAGAAGAAATAAAGCACATAGTTCTACCACTGAAACAATTCCAGTTACGGGATAAAAAAAATGAGCAGAATCTTGAAAACACAAGTATTTTCATGATGCATATAATGTCAGTTGACCAGGTTAGGAACACGTCCACAAGTGCTGATATATATAATGAGACTAGAAAAATGATTCATGTAAAACCTTGAAAGTTCTTTTTTTACAAAAACATGAAGAGCATGGCCCTTTGATTTCACTAATAGTACCGGACGACTGCCTTTTTTCAAGAACATTTCATCACCGTCAACATACTGGCTGTAAATAAGAAAAGAAAACAAGAAGCACTAGTTAAATGCAGGGCTTACCTCTACCCCTGTCTTTGGTGCATCTAGTGCTTCATAGTAAATATCCACTAATTTTAGCACCTTTTCCTTCATGCATTTTCTCTCTTTCACATCTTTGTCTCCAAATGTTAACAACTGATCCATGTGTGCCAACCAGCTGTTGGATGCAATCTCCATAGCTTTACTGAAAACAAATTTGCAGGTTAGTAACTATAAATAGACTTGCAAAAGCTTCATTTTGCAAGTAGAATGTCTTCACTGCAAAATGGTCTAATAATAGTAATAGAAACGAATAAGGACACTGATACATGCTAGCAGGCATGACTTATATCTTGGTTGGTTTCCAATTGACTGACCAAAATATATATTATAACTTATAACTATGTGCAATTATTGCACAGTTCAATTAAAACAAATGCTACCGACTCTTTTGAACTTCTCTTGACAGGCTTCCTTAACAAGGACAATCATAGAGAACCAGAATATGAGGTGGTCTTAGTGAAGTGGCATGAAGCTGTCAAAAATGGACCAAAAGATCCACATAATTAGCAAACATTTTCATATAACCATTGATTTTGCACTTTCATCAAAGAGATTCAAATTTCTCCTTCATTTCCACTAAAAAAACTGAACTTCTACAGAAACAAATTACATTAAAATACTACCTCCTTCGTCGTTTAACTCGTTCACCAGTAAGTCAAAACTTGCTATAATATAGCACCTACTAAAGATAGAAGTGCATGCACATGGACACATATATGAAATCAATGTTATCAGGATCGAGATCCTACTTTGGATCGTAGGGATTGGTAGGATCGAATCGGTGGGATCGGATCGTAGGATCGTAGGATCCTACAATTCGCTAAAATAGAGATAATTATGCTAGAATATGGTGAGAACCTCATGTTAATAATTTACACATATTAATAATGACTTATTTCAATAGCAACTGGTGATAGTTTTCCAATACTATAAGATTGAAGTAACATACAACCAAAATCTAATACGAGAAATATAATATGTGAAATTACTTTGTGATTTTTTTTACTATAGGATCGGATCGTAGAGTCGTAGGATCGTATAATCGTATTAAGATCCTACCATGTGATTTTTTGTGGTTGGGTAGGATCGAAAGATCCTACAAAATTAAGATCCTACGTAGGATCGGGATCGATGAGGTCCTTCTGGATCGTAGAATCGTAGGATCGTAAGATCCAGATCGGGATTTTAAAACAACAATGTATGAAATATCTTGAGAAGCTTCCTAAAGTAAATTATCTTTATTCTTCTTGATATGAATTTCATAATTTACTAAATGTGTGCATATATCTTGAATGGTTTATAGAAAAAAGGATTCTTTCAAAGTACACTCTTTTTTTTTGAAAACAAAGGGATGCATTTTATTGCTTGAAAGTTATCAGCAAAAAATGGAGGAAAAATAATCCAAGTATGACTGTTATGAAGGATATTCAGCTCTTCCTCCCTTTTCATTTGCTAAATCAATGCGATTCCGTAGAACAGACAGTTCCCTGGTGATCCACTGTAGTTAATTGCAAAGAGAGTGAATTAACATCAAAATCAATGTACAGAAAACCAGAAGAAGAAAAGAAGCATAACCACAAACTCAGAACTAATACTCAGATACACAAGAAAAATGCATCAAACATGCCAAGAGGGAAGGGAACTGAATAAAAATAGATAATAAAAAACATAAAGAACAGGAAAAGCAAAAGAACTAGGCCCAATTAATCTCTTAACAAGAACATAGTGGTGGGGCAGCAAGGGGGGGTCTGCGGGGGTGGGGGGGCAAGGGGGAGGGGGTCTGCACGGGGGGACTGTGCAAGGGGAGTGGGCGGCAAGGGGGGGTCCGTAGGGGTGGGGCAGCAAGGGGGGTTTCTGCGGGGGTGGGGCAAGAAGGGGAGAGGGGTGTCGCAGGGGGGCAAGGGGGGGGGCACAACAGTGGGGGGCTGCAGGGGGCAGCAAGGGGGTCTGTAGGGGTGGGGCAGCAAGGGGAGAGGGGTCTGGGGGGTAGCAAGGGGGGGGTGGGGCACAACGGTGGGAGGGGGTCTCGCAGGGGGCAACAGGGTGGGGGACGTGCGAGGGGTGGGCGACGGGGGGTTACTGGGGGTGGGGGCGGCAAGAGGGGTGGGGCACAAAAATTTAAAGATCCCAATAATTTTTTTTTCATTGTCTTTTATTTGGTCCATATTTTGCTTATGACATAACAAAAATTCATCAACAACATCAATTGATGCAGCTGAGCAAATAATCGGAAAAACGTACAATCTCTTAATCCGAACATGAACCTATCTCCAATATCAGGTCACAGGTCATCTGATCATCTCCCTCCAAATCCCAGAAAATTACACCACAGGATGATTTTGACATAAGCATGACAAATCTGTCAAGCTGGAACTTCAGAAACTAGATAACTTCTACATGTTATCCACCTATGCTATTGACAAAACTCAGAAAATCATGCTGACAACGAAACGCATGAATAGAAATCTTTATCCTACTTCTCCACTTTCAACTACCATACTCCAATTGTGCACTCCATACACTCAATATCTTGATAGTCCTATTAAAACAGCAGAGCTTTTTCCAAAAACAAAGAAATTGCACCAAAATCAATCCAAAGAAACATCAAATCCCAAATCTGAACTCAGCAATAAGCAATACTCTATTCAATATTCAAGCTTACAGTATTTAGCAATTGTTCCACCATTATTAACTTGAATCTCTGTTATTCTCCTCTACTTTTAACATATACATCATACAACCCTTTGATATAACATTTAGCTCAATTGCTTGTTAAAAGCACCCTGCTACTATATTTCCTTGCCTAAAGGCTGATAACTATGACAATGTGGGCAAGTGGGAATAAAACTCGGAATTATGATTTTACTAACTAATCTAATTTTGAATTGATTGGCCAATAAGTTAATCACAAAAAGTGATATTCAGCAGCAAAATCTTACACTAAACCTAACAATATGCAGCATCAAATCATCAATCTCACAACACAAATACCCCTTCTTCTTCAACCCACCCTCAAACATAATGGTTTATGAACAAAATTGAACACCACAACTGTTAAAATTTGCAATGAATATATTGCTAAAATAAAGAAAAACAAACCCAAATAACAAAGAAGAGAAAAGTGATCACCTTTGGCAAGGAAAGAGAGAAGAGTCAGCCAGCTGAAGGTTCATCATCGTCTACCCCTTGCGAAACACCAACAAATTGATTTGGCACTGTGAAATTGTTCTTTCCACTAGCTTCTTCCCGAAGAGAGAGAGAGATGTGTGAAACAAAGATGAAGATGTGCGACTCACGCCATTCTCTGTGCTCTTTCCTCGTTTACCCATCTCTAATTTTTCAGGAATTTCTCTGTTTTCTTCATCGGGGAATTTCGTCGAACACTTGATGGGCTTGTATAATGGCTCATCTTCAAAAGTGAATAACACCTTAAAATCAAATAAACTTAAAAGTCAACATTAATCCACTCAGATCTCCACAAAACAAAACCCGAAACCCTAAAAAATCGTACAAAACATTATTTCAAAGACTTCCTCCTCTACGGTAACATAAACCCTAAAATCGAAATAAATTACAAAATCCATATTTTAAAGAAAATCAACCAAAAATTAAATTGAACGAAAAACGAAGATATAAATGAAAAAAAAAAGAAATCAAACGAAAAAATAGAGAAATTAAGCGAAAACCTCGAGATCTGCAGTGACAAAGATGAACGACGAGGCTGGAGAGGAGAACTGCTGCGAGATGAACGTCGAGGGGCTGAGAGAGATCTCCGAGGAGAAGATCTGGCTTCGACGAGGTGAAGATCGCTGATGGACCAAGCTTCATTCGTGAGAGGAGAGAAAAGAGTGAGAGAGAGAGGCAAGGGAGGGAAGAAATAAAAATTGGGTGAAGGAGAATTGAAACGCGGGTTTTTCCTTTAGAAAAATAACGAAAAATCTGATCCGGTCTTATGAACCGGATCAGATTTTATAAAACCGGAGTGGTTTCTAAAATCTGATCCGGTTCACTAAAAGACGGGATCAGATTTTCCGCCCAGCTTTCCCTCCTATTTTTTTATGATTTTCGGATGCGGTTTTGTAAAAACCGAATCTGTTACTAAGTGATAGATAAGGTTTTTTCCACTAGTGTAGCTCCCTTGATTGTTCTGTGCCCCTGCAGGCTTTGAACCCTGATTTCCTGACTGGTTAAATCCATACCTCACTTGGTAACTACCCACATTGCCATTTTGCTCTTTCTTTTGCTTAGCAAAGCACTCATACGCCCTATGGCCCTTCTTCTGGCAGTAGTTACAGGTCACTAGTTCTCCCTTGTAGTCTTTACCAGGATGGTTATTACTACATTTCTTACAGTGGTACACCCTCTCAGATTGACCCTTATTATTATAACCCTGATTATTCCTCCCTTGGAAATTTCCATTCCCATTTCTACTCTTCTTGAAGCTACCTTGATTTCCCCCAGCATTGAAATCCTTTCTTTTCTCACCTACCACAGCGTTCTTCTTATCCCTCCTCGACTATAGACCATAAATTTGGGCTGCTCTCCCATACACAATATCTAGGGATGTTATTTCATCAGTCAACCTTTGCTCAAACCTTTGAGCCTTCAGCTCCTCAGTGGCTACAACCTCAGGTGCAAACCTCGACAATGCTATGAATTTACTGTAGTATTCAGAGATGGTCATACTACCCATCCTAAGGTTAATGAATTCCTGGGCCTTCTGCTTCCTCACAAACGCAAGGTAAAACTTCCCTCTCAAGGCAATCACAAAAGTATCCCAATCGAATCCTTCCACAGCACTCAGTCTAGCTCCACTCTCCCTCCACCATAAATCAACCTCATCCTTAAGGTATAGCACAGTCTGACCCACCCTCAAATTCTCAGGACAATTCACAGCCCCAAAAAGTTTCTCAAACTCCCTAATCCAATTTTTTTAGAAAGGTAGGATCAGCTTGCCCCTTATAGTATGGTGGCTTAACCTTAGCTAGCCTTTCAAACATGTCCCCAGCAGTCTCAGGACGCTCAGCTCTCTCCTGAGTCAATTTTTCCGCCAAGAGGCGAATAGCATCAGCTAAGTCGTCGTTGTTAGCCATCCTACTTCGTGACCTGAAAGTAATATAACTCTACTTTAGGTTTCAATATAGCTTATGTGTCAATCTAAGAAGGCAACATTTGATTTGATCAACATGATCGCATCAACAAACAATTTCTCAAACAGTTCCAAGTACAACATAAAATGTTCTCTAGTAACCACATAATCATCCATGGAAAAAAAAAATATTCACATCAGAACACATAAGTAGAACAAACAAGAATTTAATCACATAATAAAAATTTAAATAATAAAAGATTCCCAACACATGCCCATAATAAAATCTTGCTCACTCATATAAATAAATAATTAACTTTTATTCCTCCAAAAGGGTATTATTAAATAATTGTTACTATAACATTATATTTTCCTAAAACAATGGTACTATAAAACAGCTCTAATCACTGCTGGCCAACTATCCAACATTATTATATTATTATACTATATTGCTTTCTCTAATCGTAAATATAAATAGTAACCTAAGGTACCACATTATCATTCTTGTCCTTAGATTCCTTGTATCGTTTAGGCACGAAGATCTCATCTTCAAACTCATCTTTGTCCTCATCATAATATTCGACGTATCTCCTTTGTCTTTTAGATCTCCTTGTAGGTTGAGGCTCTTCATCCTCTGACTCTGAATCAGTTTCAAACCTGAAGGATGCACGGTAAATGTCCGATCTGGTCTGACCCCTAGCACGGTCGAACTCCACAATGAGCTCATCATCACTGGCCACCTCTGCCCTTAATATTTTACGCATAACCCAATCTAGACCGGTATAGTTATTATCATTGACAGGTACATTATTATCGTCACCTTCATCATCACTTATTACAATGGAATTTTGGTAACTTCCTACTCTAATAGACATGATTAAGGATCTACAACAAATAAATATATTCAATAATATATTTAGTACTCTCCCTGTACGCAAATTCCCAACAATAACAATAAAAAGTTGCCATTAACATCATAGACACAATAATGTAACAATTAGCAGGGAAGAAAAATATAAACAGTTAGCAGGGAAGAAAAATAATAACATGCTGAACTAACTACTTAATGCAGACATATATAATATTTTTATCCTATATGCCCTTCCTATACTACCCATTCTCACAAAACAACAAATAAAACTTTAAAGGTAATAAAATAAGGCAGACACTAACTAAAATTTTCAGATAACAAAAATAATAAAAGTATCAAACTAAAAAAAACTTCGACTATTAGTTCCGGAAAAAAAAAAAAAAAAAAATTCGGACATACTAAAAAAAAATTCGAACCAACATATAATTCGAAAAAAAACGAATTTCGACACGACAAAAAAAAAATCGGACAATATAATAAAAACAAATTCGGACCCTCCTAAAAAAAATTTCAAACAATATTCTTATTCCCAATTTAAGGTCATAATTTTTTTTTTCAAAACGAATAAGTAGGAGCAATTCTAAGAGTTTATTCAAATAACTAGTAAGTTAGTTAGGCGCCTAAAAGTTTTGAAAATAATCTAAAGCTCCCAGATACCACTTTGTAACACCCCGACAATTCTCTCTTTTCTAAAATACCTTTTTACTATAAAACATAGAGAATTATCAAAGTATTATCGCCCGTGTGAAAACGTATCGGCTTATTCAGAATTTTACAGCGGAAAATACATATAACTAAACTTTATACTTTAAATATAATAAATAAACAAAGTACTTAAAACTAATACACCATAAATGTCTACTTCAAAACCAAACTTAATATAATATGTTCCTACTAAAGCAATAGATAAAACAATTTGTTACACAAGCTCTCCATTCCCAGATTCCCAATGATGTAACATCTGCACACCTGTAGATGTCAATGCTCTAAAGAATCTGCTCACCAAGATGGATCATCACAGGATCAATAAGGCAAAGCCATGATTACATACACAAACAAAACACGTAATCAGCAAAGCTGAGTACTACATAACTTACATAACCATTCCTAACATGTTACTAAGAAGTAATAAGCAGGGATAAATAATAATATAACATTCTGCAGATAACTTCTACTGAACTAAACTTTAATCATTTTTTTATTACTTTAATGGAATAGTTATTGGACCGAGTTGCCTAATTAAACTTGCCTTCACCTAGGAAGTCGAAATACGGGAGCGACTCTCTATTCTATAATGACCTACGATATCGAGGAACCTTTGAAAAATAGGAACGGTGATCAATCCGTTTCCCAGAAAAAAGCCATGGGCTACCACCATGTACTCCAATTCATGATTGTCCAACTTCAGACGTGCACCAGTCTAAATTTTATTACTATTCAAGTTACACTTTACGTGATTTACAATTTATTACTTGTTATGACACACAAGTAATACCGAAATATCAAATCAAACATTCACAATTGAACTTCTTTTTATCTTAGGATTTAATAAGTGATCACACAACTTACAAATCCAAGAGTAATTCCTTTTATTCCAATCTTTCTTATTTGTTGAACCTAGCCAACAACCAATCTTACCTTTCAAAGGCATAACTTATCAACTTACCAAATAAGGGCCACAGTCCTCATAAAGTAGTGAAAATAATAATATAAGGGAACACATGATTGAACATGATCCAACTCAATAATTATATTAATTCCCCCATGTGAATTAATAAATAAAGTTCCCAACCAACATGCTTGCATCAATATTCCATACAAACAGGATATTCAACTCATAATACAATCTTATAATCAACATGTTTGCACATAGGCATAAAACATGTAAAATCCAATCATAATAGAAATCATATATGAACTTACAAAGTTCCTATACATGATACTACAACTTTTTCTTCCTAAAATCATGATACTAACTCACATAACACATAGGTATGTACGTACCTTGTATAAACAAACTGATAGGCCACCTTTAATCACTTTAAAAGTTGCCTACTGAAAAATCTCCGCCTAAAACAACCAATATAATTTAAAGTCAATACTCCAATTAAATTCCATCAACTTTAAAATACTTTAAATCCTCTTTAAAAATATTTAAAAGTTGTTTTTACCATTAAAACTCCAACTACTTATTTTACCTAGCATAGTACTACTATACTTAGTTATTAAAAACCATAAAAACTCCACTATTAATGCCCTTTCTAAAATTCCAGCAACTTATAAAATTTTAAACATCTCTTTAAACATACTTAATCATGCTTAAATTCATAATTTAAATCAATCCCATAGTTTTTAACATGCTACTATGATTTTCCCATATTTAATACCCTAAAAATTCATGCTTTGATAATTAAAACTCAATCTAAAATTAATAATCAAATCTGAAATTTTATTCTTTTAATACATAACATATATAATCCAAGATTAATCATTAAAACAGTAAATTAAAGTCATTAATCATGATTAGTATTAAAATAAAACATAAAAACATGATCTTTAATTAAAACTTGAGGAGAGAGAAAAGAATTTAACCAACGAATCGAAGAAACAAGGGGAACAAAGCGCCGGAAACAGCACGGCAGCATTGGCGGCAGCAGTAGGTCGGCGGTGGTGGTGGTGATTGAGGAGTTGTGGTGTTTCTTGGTGAAGAAGAAAGTGTTTCTTGAAAGAGAAGAAAGGGAGAAGGAGGAAGAAAATCGTGAATAAGGGGAGGAACAAAGACCGTCGGTTTTGAGTGTGAGGGAGGAGAGAGAAAGTTTTTGTGTGGGTAAAATATTTGGGGTTTATGGGTATTTATAGTTTCCCTTTTGTGGGCTTAGGGAAAAAGATAATTGGGCTTCAAATAGAATTTGGTGATGAATAGAATTGATGATTGAACTCCTAACATCACTAGGATTAGTATTTGGGTTCCTCAAGCCCATTTAAACTTCTTTTCCAAATCCAATTAGTATTTCAAATATTTTTCAAAGCATGTCTAACAAAAACATTTTAACTTCCTTAAATCCTTAATATATTTCCTTTGACTTTCAAAATGGTCAACCTTTGAAATATGAAATCATTAAAATGCTAATATATATTAAAATATAAATAACTATATATTAAAATATATTTATAAAATTCATAAAAATACAGGGGATTACACGGTGGTCGGAGACGGTGCTCAGAGAAAGAAGGAAGCTCGGTGGTGGTCGCTGGTGCCGGGGTTTGTGGCGCAGATTAGGTCGCGAAGGAGGATGCGTGAAGTGATGAAGATTGAAGAGGATGTGGGATCCCAGGACGAAGGAAGAAGGAGGTCCTCGCCCAGTCTGATAGAATTCTTCTCGGTCAATCTAAACTTCCCGTCCGGCCAGGTGACTTGGCCCGGTCAACCAGGCAAAGAAACAGTTAGCCAAATTTTTTAATTTTCTTTCTCTTGCGCACCCGGTAGGGTGAATTCTCCCGGTCAGGCGATGTGACCAACAATTCGAAAATTTTGTATTATTTTTTTGAAAAACTCGTTCCACCTACAATAAACACCAACAAAAGTAAGTAAAATTACTCAAAAACGATGGAACAGAGATAAAAATTATCAAAATAAAAAGTAAAGAAAAGAGAAAATAAGTCAACGCTCGGGTTGGCTCACGAGAAGTGCAAATTTAAGGTCTTGCATGACCGTTAAAGATTAGTAGACCACTCATAATAGTTCAATGCTCTAAGAAGCTCATCATATGTTCCTGCAAACATCTTACTTAGAGTATATTATATAAGAATGGGTCATGAAAGTCTCCTTTGTTAAGTTTGTTGATTTATGTTATTACTTTGTACTTTTAGTCTGATATCATTATATTGGATGATAATTTTGCTTAAGTTATGAAAGTAGTGTAAATTGTGTCTCCAATTTATATATGAAATCTTTTTCTTCATATTGTATCTAAGAAAGGAATTTAGTGGTAGAGTAAACAACTGAATTCTCATATGAATGCAGGTTGTGAGCTGGGGACGTTTCGTTTATATGTTTAGTAAAGACCTGGAAAAACTTTTCGAAATGGCAATTGAAGACATATTCAGGATCAGACACTCTATATGTAGTATGTCCCTTTTATTGAATTGTGTAAAATAGTTCTTTCTCATATAATGGCCAACGTTATATCCCGTTTTACATTAACATTGGAAGCTTATTTAAAACATGTGTTTTGTATTCGATTCCATTTTACATTAGTATCATAAATGCTTGGTCTGAGAGATAATTGTTTAGCTTGTCAATTGTTCTGGGGTGAATAAAAATGAAAAGCAAAGGGAATTCGAGATATGTCTCTATTAGTTGTATTTGTATCTTGTGTTATTGCTAAGGGCGTATTCTATTAAACTTATTTCGACATTCTTTCAAACTTATAGTATCAACTTATTGGAACTCAAAGACTCGTTGTATCTTTTCTCATCTTATTTCTTTAATAAGTCAAAACTATTTGAACAGAAAACTACTTCATCGTATGATTGAACAAATTACTATCGATGCTAAGTTTAATAGCAACTTGTCATTACCATTTGAAAGCTTAATTAAACATGTAGTTGTTTGTTATACCATGGGCAGTATTATATGTTATCAGAGATAAGATGCAATATCTCATATAAGCCCTTTTTAACAAGGGTGGCATAGATAATACACATTATTTACAATTGCTCTAAACTTACATCCCATATATCTAACATCACAATAGTGTCTACATTATATATATCTAGCTCTTGCATCATAGTATATACATTATCATTACCATAAGACCTGGGAAAATTATTGATACATCCTCTATACTAGCCATTGTTCAATTGACAAGAAGATGAGGCAGCTTTTTCAGCTATTTAGCACCTTCTTAGCACCTCTTATTTCTTGATTGAGTTAGGCCCAATGACAACTCTCTCCTTGAACAATGTGTTGCACTGGATCCTCAAAAGAGTTGTACTTGAAGATGAACCTGATGAAGCTAACACAAAACTCAAACTTGTTGCTAAGCCTGTGGAATATCACACTGATTAAAGTACTCAAGCTAATCCAATGATAAAAATTGTTGCTAAGCCTATAAGTTATCACCTGATGCAAAGCTTGTTGCACATAAGTCTGCCCATGTCCTCCCCACCGGTGCTGCTGATGAGCCAAACAATTAAGGCACTGATCACCCAAGGGGCCCTTTTGCTTGCTATTTTGCTCTGCAGCCTAATGCTCCTTGCTAACAATGTGTCCCCTAAAGTTAAACACTGCCTAATATAAACTAATCTCTTTTACTGCTAGGCGTGATTAAATGCTTGTAATAGATATAGCAATGGGACAACATTTTAGAGAAGGCATAAGGCCTTGGGCATGTTTTGTAACCCACAAACTATTTGCACTAACATAGCATATGTGTAATATATAATATAATCTAATAGCCTTACTATCTTACCTATAAGTTCATATACTTCGGAATGTCTTAAATGGCTATGTTAAGCAATACTAGCTGGAAATGAACTGAAACTGATAAGTTAACTGAAACTGTTGAGATAAAACTGAAACTGATAAGGTACTAGAACTGGTAAGGTAGCTGATTAGTTTAATTATTTAGCAAATTTAGTTGCTTAAGTTAATAAATTATTTTGGCGAATTTAGTTGCTATCAAAATTTTATAAAGATTTTCCAAAAATTCAGTCACTTGATTTGGAAAAGTTACAAGTTTTAACTTATCATTTACGTCATTTTAACAACCTGAAATTTTATTTTAGGTACTCTTCAAACACTACTAATCATTTTAGCACCTATAATATGTTAGCACCTTATCATTTACGGTAACTAAAATGCTTCCCCAAACAGAGTCAATTCATTTAATTGATATCTGCATAGAACTATTTATAATAATTTTTGCTTTCTTGGGGGCTGCTTCACCCACGCCACAGACCATTTTGCTTACTGAACCACTGTGCAAACTACTACTACATATTATCACTTTGCCCAGGGGAGTTAATCATGTCCTAATATGAACTAACTTCTTGTATTACTAGGCATGATTGACTTCTTGAAATACATATGTCAAGGACCCAAGGATATTTTGTAATAGGCGCATGACCCTTGGCGTGTTTTGTTACCCAAACAATGCTTACACTGTCATAGATTAGATCCATATATGTTATGCAATCTAAGTATATGATGTTCTTGCCTACAAATCCCAATATTTTGAATACCATTCAACTACTTATGCTCATACTTCCATTTCGATTTACACAATTGTTTTTTCAATCTTGGGGGACAGCGCGCATCGCGCGTCGGCCAACAACTAGTATTATAATAACAGGGAAATCAAATCAATCAATATATATATATATAAAGGAGGAACTTTTCGGGAACATAGGGAGCTCATCAAGATTTCGAGGCCACAGAGTGCGCCACGTAGGATTGCCATGTCATTAATTATTATTTTTATTTTTTACAAAAATAGAGTTCTACAAAAATTTAAATACGTATAAGGAGTTTTGGATAAGCGAAAATTAGAGTTTGATTTTGAATTAACAACCCAAATAATTATATTATGTAAATTGCGTATAACTTTTGCTACATAATTCGGAATATTATAATTTTTGTACCATTGGATAGTGCTCGAAATATACTTTGAAATAAGATCCATTTACAATATAGTTCGACAACTTATGAAATAGAGAGCGCCACGTAGGATTGCCATGTCATTAGTTTTAAATTTAAATTTTATAAAAAATAGAATTCCACATATATTTAAATACCTAAAAGGAGTTTTGGATAGGGAAAATTAGAGTTTCATTTTGAATAAAAAACCTAAATTATTATATCATGTAAATTGTGTATAACTTTTGCTACCTAATTCAAAATATTATAATTAGTCTACCATTGGAGAGTGCTTGAAATATGCTTCAAAGTAAGATCCATTTACAATATAGGGTCACAAATCATGAAAATATTTAAAGAATAGAGTTTTACATAGATTGAAATGCATATAAGGAGCTTTTGATGAGCGAAAATTAGAGTTTGGTTTTGAATTAACAACCTAAATTATTTTTTTAATCTAAATTGTGTATAATAATTTGTGTACCATTGGATAGTGCTTTAAATATGCTTTGAAATAAGATCAATTTATAGTTCTACAAATTATGAAATATAATAAAATAAACAACAATGTAAAATTGATAGTCTGATTTTAAATAAAAAAATCTAAATTATTATACAATGTAAATTGATTACTATAACTTTTGCTACATAATTCACAATAGTATAGTTTTTTTACCGTCGGAGAGTGCTCGAGATATGCTTTGAAATAAGATCTATATACAATATTGTTTTACAACTTAAGAAAATGTATTTATTTAGATGAACAATAACATATTATTTATTCTTTATTTTAAATATATAAAACTCTATTATTATTCATGAAACTATCATTATGATCTTCTTTTTTGCTTTTTCATCTTCCATTCTATATGCGTTAGTGTTTATGTGCTATATTCAAAGTTGAAGTTGTGGCTGACACTCATGTTTTTCTCTATTCTTTCTGTTCTGCATCTATTAAATTATTACCCTCGCTCTACTTTCTTAAATTATCATTCGGGTATTATTCATGTTAAAACTGTGTTAATTATAGCGTATTATACCTGACAATACTAATTATGTCTTTAAGAATCATACTTTTAAAAATTGAGTTATATAAAGATAAAAAATTCATATCCATAGTTTTGAACCTATAGCATTCCATGATGGCATTACATGAAGAATCAAATGAAAGTTTGTCAACGAGATTGCAGAGGTATTATGCAATTAACTAATTATTTTATTCCTAGAATATTTATTGCATACATAATTATTTATGTTTTTTTTCCATATATCTATATGTAAGATCTTATTCTTTTCTCCATGAACTTATTTCTACTAAAACTATTTGGAAATCAAGATTCGCGTTTCTAGACTGTTTAAGGTCACGGATCATAAAAAAGGGGGAATTTTGATAAGTCTTGATATAGTCATGATTGATGAAGAGGTATTTTTTTCTCTCTTAAATAGTATTTTCAATTATTAATAGAGGTTAGTTTTACATTTAATTAATTTTATTCATGAAACTATCATTATGATCTTCTTTTTTGCTTTTTCATCTTCCATTCTATATGCGTTAGTGTTTATGTGCTATATTCAAAGTTGAAGTTGTGGCTGACACTCATGTTTTTCTCTATTATTTTTATTCTGCATCTATTAAATTATTACCCTCGCTCTACTTTCTTAAATTATCATTCGGGTATTATTCATGTTAAAACGGTGTTAATTATATTATTGTTAGTCATACCTATTATTAGGATGCCATTTAATAATAGAGTTAGTTACAATATTTAATTGGATATTAAAAATTATAAAATTTATATATCGTAATAACAAATCTAGAAATTATAGTATAATGACACATACTTTCCCTGTTCTTTTTTTACTACAATAATTGGTGTGGGCATGGTTTTTAAGGAAATAAAAAATGGGTGATTTAGCATAGAGGTACCCCTTTAGTTAACTAGAGTAGGGGATAAATAATCCTTAATAAAGTAAACGCAACTTTATGAGGCAATTTAGATAATTAATGAGGGTTTTATTAACATAAAATAAAGGCAATATTGTCAACAATAGTTGTTTTTGTTTTACCAAAAGTGAAATGGTTCCAAAAGATGAAACTACCCAAAGCGGTAATTATTGTAATAGAAAAGGAATGGAGAAAGTTATAAATACAATAGTGTTGAAAAATCTCATTTCACAGCAATACAAAATTGACAATAATATTAACAAAAAAATTTACAAAAAGATAAAATAAGCAACAACCCGTGCAACCCACGGGCTTCAAAACTAGTATATATATAGAAGAAAACATAACAATTAATGATGTTCCCTTAATTTTTTTATTTTTGAAGTATGACAACTAAAATAGGATGGAGCGAGTATATTTTTGCGATTTTCTTATTACAATTTACTATAATATTTTGAAATATTGCTCTCTCGGATTTAAAATAGATGTTCCATTTTAGTTATATATTTGCTAATGCACAACTTTGACCATTAATATCTCTAATCATCTACTCCCTCCATTTCTTTTTAATCTACACACTTTTCTTTTTGGTCTATTTCTTTTTAATCTATACATTGTTGTTTTTTTCTATTCTTGGTAATATGTCTCATCTACTCTCTCCTCTTTTTTCACCCATATCATTCATTTTTTAATATTTTAACCCATTTTTTAGTTTATCTCTGCACATTCTAGTTTCTCTCTCATTTTTTCAGGTTCTTTCATACTTTTGTACATTCTTCTTGGTCCTCCCCAAAGTGAAGTGAGTAATTTAAAAAGAAATGGAGGGAGTACTTACTTAAGAAAATGTAATGAAGGTAGAGTTTGTAAATTGTGTGAAAATCAAAATGGAGCATTTATTAAAAAACAGTAGTACCATGTAAATTAAGAAAAAAAATTATAGAAATCTGGAAAAAAAAATTAAAGGATAATGAAATTACTCCGTCAGTAAAATGGTCATTTGAGATATCATGAGTCCAACAACTAGTATTATAATAACAGGGAAATCAAATCAATCAATCAATATATATATATAAAGGAGGAACTTTTCGGGAGCATAGGGAGCTCCTCAAGATTCCTTATTAAAGTAAACGCAACTTTATAAGGCAATTCCGGTAATTAATGATGGTTTTATTAACAGAAAGTAAATGTAATATTGTCAACTGTATTTTCTTTTTTTACCGAAAGTGAAATGATTCCAAAAGATGAAACTACCTAAAGTGGTAATTGTTGTAACAGAAAAAGAACGGAGGAAGTATGTAAATACAATTATCTTGAAAAATCTCATCTTACAACAACACAAAATCAACAATAATTTTAACAAAAAATTTGCAATAAAATAAAATAAACAACCCGTGTAACGCACGGGCTTCAAACCTAGTTATCAATATAGGAAGAAAAGAGAGAAAATTACAATCTCATATTCAGCAAACCCTATAACTTGCAACCTGTGAAACAATTTCCAATCATTTGGAAACACTTAAAATTCCATAATACACACAAAACTCCACTGACAATCTCTTAGAAAAAAACAAAGAAAATCACAAAAATCGCATAAAAACAACTAAAAAAAAACATTCGTTCTAGTTATTTCTGAACTGAAATTGACTGCGAATCAAGCAATTCATTCCCATTTTGTTCAACTCTTTTGCTCTCAAATTTTCTCCACTGGTTGATTGCAAAAGTGCATATCACTGAAACCACAAAATCACATAATCACCATTAAAACACAATTAACCTAACCTAATTTAGAGAGAGAATGACAAAAAAAAGATGAATACCTCCGGCAGCCATGAAAGACAGAAGACGAACCATCTTCGGCGCTGCTGGTCCAGTGATCTCCTCTCCAGTCATTTTCTCTCTCCTTTGACCTCGTCTTAATTTGACCCTTTTTTTTTTTTTTGTTGTGACTTGTGACTTGTGAGTCGCTGGTTTAATAAAGTAGTTAATTTTTTGGGCTAAAATAGTGGACAATAGGCCCGGCCCAACTCCACTGTCGTCTCCTCCATTCAAGAAAATCTCTCATTCTCTCTGTCTTTCTCCTCTCGTTTGCTGGTTTTCAGTGTTGTTTGTGATCGACGAAGATGGAGAACAAGGAAAACTCAAAGTTGAAGATAGCAATTATACATCCAGATCTTGGTATAGGTAATTTTTCTAGTTCATATTTTTCTGGTAAAATTTTAATTTTGTGGATGATTATATGATTTTGTGGATGATTTGGTTGAATTATTGTAGATTAAAGTGTCAATTGTGTTGTTAGCAATATATTCAATGAGAAAACTGCCGAGTTCTTGCCTATGTTGATTGATTACGCAATAATGATGGATGTAGATGTGAGTTTTGGCCGATTAATGGTGGAGGTAATTGAATATCAGAACCGTGTGTTTCGATTTTGTTCTTTGGTGATTATCATTCACGCTGTTTATTAACATTATGTGAGTTTGTTACTCATTTTAGAAGTATGAAACTTTTATTTTGAGCTCAAATTCTGAAAATCTTAGTTATAATTAGTGAGCCTCAAGTATGTCTAGATGTGAGGTGCTTAGCCTCGTCATATCGAGGCTCAAGCAACCCTAGGTGCGGGAAGGACTATGAGGCACTCCAAAGTGGTTAAGGAAGCACCCCTCCCTTTCCATTTGTCTTTCCCCTCTATCTCCCTTGCTCCTCATGTGCATGATGCGTGTGCATTCCCTTTGGACTTCATGTCTGAACATTGAACTTTCTTTGCGCTGCTGTTGGTGCAAAATCATTTGGTTGACTTTGCAAACAAGTCATTGCACACCCAGTATTTTGGTACTGAATGTCTCAGGAGACTTAGCCACTGGGGGTTACCGGTTTTAATTAAATAAAACCTTGCTAACGTACTTTGTTGCAATTTAATTTAGGATTAAGCCACAACGCCTAATAAATTCAGGCGAAATGCAATAAATAGAGTAAACAATAATTAATCTATTAATTAAAGCACAACATTATCATATATGCCACAAATTTTTAAGAAAGAATTTTACAACACATAGGAGGATAAGCCAGACTCGACAACTAAAGGGAAGATACGAAGGCAGTTACCTCCATGGTTCCTTGCTTCAATCAGAGAATTACAAAGTTCGTTGCCAAAACATGTTCTACGTCTAAGGACTAAACTATAACTTCGGAAGGGGGTTGGCTATGCTAGAGCTAGGCCACGCTAAGAAAAGAGTAATTGCAAGTTGTTTTGTGTGTGTTGTTGTTTTTTGTTTGATGATTGCTCCTCTATTTATAGAGAGACATGTCGTATAACTTCCGTGCTACTTGGAGGGAAAACATTTGAATCATCTTTGAATCAAATATTAACCATTCTTCTGGCGCTAAATAACTGTAGCTCTGCACGTTCATCCTTATGTGGATCTGTCTAATAACTGTTTTTAACCGCTTGCATGTTCGTTGTTCTTTGACGCTCGTCTCCTGATAATCTTTACGATTTCCTTATGTTGACTTTGAGACTTTGACTTGTATTGGGCTTCATACCCCTATTGGGCCTTCATGTTAAGATGAAATTAAACCTTTTGAGGTCTAATACCATGTACCATAATAAATGCGACTATACATCTAAAAATAGTGGTAACAAATTGCCCCCCTGATTTGTGGAGTGATGTACTCAACACCCACAAATTATGAGCAGGGAAGGACTTTCTAGCCAATATCATCCAGTTTCATCCTGAATGTGACTCCTATTATTCTAAGATGGTTGATGAATTTTCTTTTAGGATGACTGAATTTGGTTGAGAAGAATAACCTTTCGTGTATTTCTTCACCTTTCTTTCTAGCCATTGTGAAATCCATTAAGAAATTTTCTTCAAGATGCGAACTTGTAGGATTATTTGGAAATAACCAACAAGGACTTACATCATAGGTCATGAGATCATACCAAATTTGACAAACGCACTTGTATTGTACTACATCTCTTGATGATGACCCATCTGCCAATCTATAAACCTTTATTTTCTTGTAGTACCCTTGACAAAGAGCCTCTTTAGGTACTTCCAAAGTATGTTAGATTTCCATATTTCTTCCGTAATGATTTTGCCCCATGATTTGCAAACCAAAAGAGATGTAGCCTGATTATTTCTTTCGAGCTTAGGAAATATCCATTTTTGTACGAGATCTAAATTGGATCCTATTTGAAAGGCCTTATATCCGTCTTTATCTTCCTGATCCCTGTTGTATGATAGGACTATCTCCAAAATATTTTTGGATAAAAGAAATCCATTTGATGGATTCATTCTTAGTAAATTCATCTTTATCTTTAGATATGTCATTTAATGCCTTGTGATGATTGGCATTTTGATGGATATGGCATATATTCTGGAGCAGCTTGACGAAAGATGGGGTTATATGTGCAATCCATTTTAATTAAAATTTTGAGTGTTAGAGGTTACTCATATATATATAAAGCATTTTGATGCCTTAACCGTTCAATAATTTTCCATAACCGCTTACCTTTATTAGAACATATTTTTAAGGGATGCGAGTCTTAACTGGACACGTGTTTGTTTTTATTTCACTTTGGTGAACCAAAAACTGATGTCAAAGCAATTAAGTCATTGCAAATATATGAAAATATATTTCACAAGATTACCATTTGAGGTAATTTCATAACATTGACATAATGACTTATCTTTATGAAGATAAAATCATTAGTTACATCTTAATTAAAAATGCTTGGGTCTAGAGACAACATTCGGAAATGATTTTTACACACTATATTTACCATAGCGTTACATTCATTGATTTCCAACTCGTGCCGTGCACTACTCCTAATAACTGCAAAGTAGTAATCTTCTCCAGAGGAGCTGTTGAACCTTGCCTTGAAGATAATCCTGTGATAGCTGTTGTCCCAGATATATCTCCTGTCGATCAGTGCGATATACATCCAAGGAAGGAAATATTCTTGGGCTAACAACTCCCACAGTTTGCAGACGCACTTAAAAAGTACTATCCTCCCTTGATTTTCATCTTGGCCTTCTTCTATCTGCACCACTTTGAGGGAGGTCTGAGTGCAGACTCCTGGCGTAGACCCAATTCATCCTTTGAGGTCTTAGAAAGTTTAAGATAGTGGAAACTTCCTTGCCCCACTTCTTGCAAACTGTTAGCAGTTTGTCTTGTGATTTCCTATCTAATTTAGGCCATATGTGGGTGGACAAGAGATCGATATTTGTACCGACCTTTGTAGCACTTGATTCCACTAGCCCAGGGTTATCTGTTCCCATCACAGGTGCGTCGCCAAAGATGCGCGCCATTTTCTCTACCCATCTGGCCCTTTCATTTGTGATGAAGGCTTCTTTATCTTCATTTATGATATCGAGGGCAAAGCGATGATTGAAACAATCATCGTCAAACTCGGCCCCAAGTTTGCATATGCTTCGTAATCCATTTTAATTTTTTAAAGTGAAAATAGGATGATGGGATGCTATGGCCAAATCCCTTTAAATAACCAAGTCATTTTGTTTAACGGCTATTTTCATAATAACTTCTAGGGTCAGTGAATTGAGTACTTTGACCTCTTTTTTCGAGAAGTTTATGGATTTTTAATTGATTATTATTTATTTTAAGATTACCAATTTGTTGATAAGTCATAAAATTAATGTCACTTTTTAGGCATTTGGGCCTAAACTTACTCCCTTAGATTCATTATTCATTTTATGAACAACAACCAAGTCTGTAATTGATACATGATATGGAAGTAGAAAGAAATGACTTAAATCGTAATTATCATACTAAGATATTTTACTGATGTAAATCTTTAAAAGGATGTTTCTTGATTCAGATAGTACATAATTCCTATGACGAATTCAAGACATGTACTACCTATTAAAACATCTTATATATTATTTGATCTATCTAACAAGGAGATAAGTAGAACTAATGATGATTTAAAGTTCTCCCCCTTCATCAACATCTGGGACATTGTCATTTGGATGAGCTTCTAGGAATAAAGGGATGTTATCATCCATAATTTCTAGGCGTTCTTGCCATACAGGACAAAGACATTTGTATTGTATGAGTTTTTTCCAACTTATATCCTCATACTGGACCAGTCTGGATTTTCTATTGAAAACACCCAGACTACTTTCATAGATCAGAGATCTATTATACTTTGATTCGATCTCAGGAGGAAAGTGTTGTTTTGCAATACAATACATTTCTATGCCTTGCATATACTTAATTGCTTAACAATTCTTCTTTTCCCATTTTTGGCCAGAAATTCAGTGCTAGGAAATCCATGTCATTTCCTATAGTAGCAGCACTGGACCCTTGCTCCTTTAAATCTCTAGGTTGGACCTTTGGATCCGTTCCAAAGAATTTGATGAGTTTGGAATTCCATTTTTTTTATTTCTTCTTCCTTAAACTCTTCCCAGTCTTCTTTTGAAAGATCTATAACACCTCTATGCTCCTTGCATTCTCCTGGATTGAGTGATGGAGTAACAATTTGTTGATTCGCCATACTCAAGATTTTTCTTAGGGTTTTGACTATGGATCAGAGTTTTTATTTTTTGAAATGAAAGGTTTCTGAGTTTAATGAAGTATTCATAATACTACTATGATAACTGTCATTTTTATTTATTAGGGATAAATGAAGCCCTTAATATTATCTTTTTAGGTAATATGTCGTGTTATTTTGATAACTGATTTTTTGGCTGCTTCTAGTTATAGCCCCAGTGGGTAAGAATGGGTTTGCCCATCTAGTTCCCTAATGTGACATGTCTCCACTAGGGGTTGGCCATTAGTGGCGTATGCAGTTAGGTGGTAATTATTACTCTCTAGGAGTAACTTCTTCTTGTTCCATTAATATACTTAAGGACTTTGGTATCCCAAGAGACATTTTATTTCTCTCAACCGTGGATTTTGCATTGTCTGATTTGACAGTTATTTTTGAATAACATAATATAATTTAGTTTGCACAACTTGGATTGAACAAAAGAAATATATAATGCAACCGAAATAAAAAGAACTTAGACCAATTTTAAGGAAATTTTAAATTTCATTAGTGAAAATAAAATTTACAACCTAGGGTTGGAATTTCTATTTTAGAATAAAAATTACAACCTATTTAGAATTTTGAAATTCTAGGTCCTAGGCCTAAGTTACTCCTTTGGAGAATGAGGTTTGAAGGCGTCGGAGTCCAATGAGGACTCATCGTCGTCTCCAGCAGCACCCTCGCCGGGGCCATCTCTAGAAGAGTAAGGACGGCTTCACCGCTGGAGATCTCCTCTGAAAAGTAATCAACCCTCCTCCTTTGAGTAGGGGGTTCATCATCTTCATCCTCATCATCATTACCATCAGATTCATCTGATGGTGGGGGGTCATTCCCCTTTTCTTCCTCCCCTTCCTCTTCCCTCTCTTTCTCCTTTAGAATTTCTGGAGGGGGGAAAGAGAGGTTAGTCAACCTCTTGGGGGTTGACCTCATGAGCTTCGATGATACCGGACTCGGCAAATGGCTGAGGCGTATCCATGTTTAGCAAAGGAAGTTTTTTGGAAAGGTTAGGAGATGAGAGGGTTTTTTGGAGATGATGTTTCAAGAGATGAGTAGTGTGAAGATTTCCTTACACTTGCCCCTTTTTATAAAGGAATTTACCAATGGAAGGGTATGCTACATTTTCCAACTGGGGGGCAGCACCACTTGAGATTGGATGATTGATGACAAATTGATACCTTTTGAAACTAACTCTGGATCAACTAACTGTGGAGCATCTCCTGAAGCATGGCTGATAGAGCCAAGAGGTGATGACTTCTTAAAAGAAGGGTCACTGATAATCTTAGGCTCAATGTCATCAGCACAGAGGAACCTGGAATAAATTAATCAGTATTCCAGAAAAGTGAAAATTCTCATAAAAGGAGTAAAAGTCAGATTCATACTTGCTTTAACTCCTGGTTTCCTTTTGAAAATTTGAGATATGGTCTTGTCATCATCTTCATCAGAGGAGATGGTATACTGTGGTATCTCTGAATAAACCTCGAATTTAGGACGTTTCCTGTAGGAATGCCTTAAAGGTCTGGAGGCAGAAATACAACCATGATCTCTCTTCTTAGAAGCCTTTTTAAAAGGCTCAGGTTGCTCAGCTGACCCTTCAGGTTGGGTGTCCTTGGAAGCAGAGAGACAATTATAATCTCTTTTCCTTGCAGCTCTTTTGAAAGGGTCAATCTGCTCCAGTGGTCCTATGGATTGAATGTCATCCACAGTCTGAACATCTCCATAGGAGATCCCCTGTTCATAAGCAGCAGCATCCTCATCCTCTAAAGAGGTATGAGGAGGAACCCTTTTGTCTATGGTATTCCAATAGAGCTTGTCATATCTAGACTCCGTCGTCATACCATCAGGCACCCTTAGCTTCTTCTTGTCAGCTTTTGCTAAAAAGTCAGAAGTAGAGCATAAAGAAAGATTTAGTAATATTCACTCCTACAAAAAGTTATAAAATAACTAAGGAGAGAAAATTACTTACAGCTTAAGAAGAGCTGATCCTCAAAGTTCGCCAAAACATCAGAACACATTGAGTCATTTGGGAAGACATGATCCCACCACAGATGGAAGCCTCTAACAGCTTTAGTAATCCATTTCCAATGAGATATGGACATGGAAGTAAGGCCAAGAGTTCTGCTCTGAAAGGCTCTACCTTCTTCAAAACGACCCCTTGAAGTCCAAGGATCATTACGAGTCAAGAAGTAAGGAATAACTAGTATTTGGACCAATCCAAATTGTCTAGCCACCAGCTGCGGATTGTAAGCCTCAAAGCCAAAATATTCAGGCTCAGCAGCTATTAAATCCCGAGACCTAAGAACACTGCTCCAAAAATTCCCACTCCCTAAGGAACTAGAGTGAATGCCCAGGAATTATTGTCAAGAAGGCATTGTTTGATGGCGCCAAGTTTCATCTGCAACAGTCCGGAAAAATTTTCCAGACACCAGGGTTGGACTTAGAAACCAAGGAGTATGAAAAGATCAAACTTGGATGCCAAACTTCGTCTGGAGATATAAGGTTGAAGCTGACTTCACCATAACAGCTACAATCATCAAGACTTGAGAGGAACAAAAGGGGATCAAAAGAAAGGTTTTCCTCCTCTGAACCCTTAGATGCTTTAAAAGCAGAAAAGGGCTTGATAATCATTAGACAGGGTAAATACATATGGCATCAACAAGTCAAGAGCCAAAGGGGTCCAAATCCCTTGTCAGTAGAGAATATGAGAGATTCAGAGGTATGAATTTCAAAGCCTTTGAAAGATATTCTACTCCTGAAAAGACATTTATAAAGTTGTCCTAATAGAACAGGAGCCAAAGCTACTTCTTCAGAATTAGAGGAGATGTTAACAGCTAAAGATAGCCATAATGTTACTACTCCTCCAGCTCTAGACATCATCAATTTAGAGAAAGCAAAAGTAAGAAAAAAGTACTTCCTCTTGAGAAGTAACTTCCTCACTAGTATCCTTATTGAGGAAGAAATCAACTAACTTCTGAAAGCCACACTTGCTAGCATTAGCAGAAGGACTAGCAATTTGGCGAAAAGCTGTAAGCATTGACTGTACAGCTGATTATGTTCTTTAACATGGTGAAAGATAGGAAGTTCAATTCCATATTTACCTGTTGGAGAAGTCCTAGTAATAAAGGCAATATCAGCTAATGTCACAGTCATTGGTCCCCATCGGAACATGAAGCAGTTAATGGCTGGGTCCCAACATGCCAACAAGGCAGTAGATATAGCTCCGTCAAAAGGGATGACTTCATAAGAAGCTAGTCTTAAAAAGGGCAATATTTTGTTTTTGGACCATTTATCATGAAAATGTTTCATTTGCAAAAACCATGCTTTTGCATCCACTCCTGAAATCCAACCCTTAAATGGTTTGCTGGTCAAAGGCCAATGCAAATGTTGAAGGGATTTTGGGGCAAACGGAAGCATTCTAGGCTTATTATCTTCTAGAATAATATGGTCTAAGAATGGGTAGCATTGTTGCTCTAAGACAAGTTGGCGCTTTGGTTTTTGAATCTTGAAAGGAAAACAAGGACCAATAGTGGCAATCTTCTCCTCCAAAGGAGTATTAAAGTCAGAGCTTTTGTTCACATACCAAAACACTTGAGACTTATAAGTTCCAAGATTCACTTTAATGGCGTTGCATAATTGACGGGCTGCCTCAGATTGCATGGCATCACGTTTCTTGGTAAGTGCTTCACGAATTTCATCCTCACGAATTCTTTCATTAGACATGGTGAATTGAAAGATGAATTGAAGTTTGGTGATGGCTGTGAAAAAGAATTAAATTTGTCTGAAATTCTCCGATTTTCCTAAAATCCTTGAAAAGGGTATTAATGGAGAAGATAACCAAAATAAAGCAATAAAAGAACACGTGCACAATGCGTGATACGTTTATTTCGAGTCATATTCAATTAGGTCATGTTAAGGCCTAGTTTTAACAAATTAATACATGAGGTCCTAAAGTCATCTAAAAAGCCCATTTGCAAAGGGCGCGTGATTTGAAAGCCCATGTCTAGCGGGTATGTACTCAAGAGCCCATTTCCAAATGGTGTAACTTTCCGTTTTTCAAGAGGTGGTAAATTCCTTTATAAAAAGGGGCAAGTGTAAGGAAATCTTCACACTACTCATCTCTTGAAACATCATCTCCAAAAAACCCTCTCATCTCCTAACCTTTCCAAAACACTTCATTCGCTAAACATGGATGCGCCTCAGCCATCTACCGTGTCCGATATCATCGGGGCTCATGAGGTCAACCCCCAAGAGGTTGACCAACCTTTCTTTCCCCCTCCAAAAATTCTAGAGGAGAGAGAGAGGGAAGAGGAAGGGGAGGAAGAAGAAGAAGAAGAGGGAAATGACCCCCCACCATCATATTCATTTGATGGTAATGATGATGATGATGAACCCCCTGCTCAAAGGAGGAGGGTTGATTACTTTTCAGAGGAGATCTCCAGCGGTGAAGACCGTCCTTACTCTTCTGGAGATGGCTCCGGTGCTGCTGAAGACGACGATGAGTCCTCATTGGACTCTGACGCCTTCAAACCTCGTTCTCCAAAGGATTAACTTAGGCCTAGGATCTAGAATTTCAAAATTCTAAATAGGTTGTAATTTTCAAAAAACTTGTTGGTCAAAATCAGTTGGTTGACTTTGCAAACAAGTCAATGCACACCCAGTATTTTGGTACTGAATGTCTCGGGAGACTTAGCCCCTGGGGGTTACCGGTCTTAATTAGATAAAACCTTGCTAACGTACTTTGTTGCAATTTAATTTAGGATTAAGCCACAACGCCTAATAAATTCAGGCGAAATGCAATAAATAGAGCAAACAATAATTAATCTACTAATTAAAGCACAACATTCCCATATATGCCACAAACTTTTAAGAATTTTACAACACATAAGAGGATAAGCCAGGCTGGACAACTAAAGGGAAGACACGAAGGCAGTTACCTCCATGGTTCCTTGCTATAATCGGAGAATTACAGAGTTCGTCGCCAGAACATGTTCTACGTTTAAGGACTAAACTATAACCCCGGAAGGGGGTTGGCTAGGCTAGAGCTAGGCTACGGTAAGAAAAGAGTAATTGCAAGTTTTGTGTGTGGTGTTGTTTTTTGTTTGATGATTGCTCCTCTATTTATAGAGAGACATGTCGTATAACTTATGTGCTACTTGGAGAGAAAACATTTGAATCATCTTTGAATCAAATATTAACCATTCTTGTGGCGCTAAATAACTGTAGCTCTGCACGTTCATCCTTATGTGGATCTGTCTAATAACTGTTTTTAACCGCTTGCATGTTCGTTGTTCTTTGACGCTCGTCTCCTGATAATCTTGACGATTTCCTTATGTTGACTTTGACTTGTATTGGGCTTCATACCCCTATTGGGCCTTCATGTTAAGATGAAATTAAACCTTTTGATGTCTAATACCATGTACCATAATAAATGCGACTATACATCTAAAAATGGTGGTAACAACTGCAAAGCACTTCGTTCTTTGTTATACGAAGATTTTACTGCAATTCAGTGATATAAAAGCTAAGGTTTATGTGAAGATGCCATCAGAAAATTTGGAGGCTTTGAGGATCATTAATATGAAGCAGTGGTGCCAGGTTTTAGTTGTATTTGGTGAATTTAGGGCTCATGGTCGCAAGGGTTTCTATAAGTTGGAAACATGTAACGTATTTGGGTTTGCTAGGATCATCAAAAGTTTGAATGAACTATGAAAATATCAATAAAGTGTTATTCCTATATGAGGTAATATTGCAAAGAAAAAAGCAAAATTTGATTGCAACATTGGAAGGGTCTGTTAGCTTCACAAAATTTTATGATATAGTGAGCGATAATGAGTTGGAGCACCTCCAATTCTCCAAATATATGTGCTCTATTTCATTAAAGTATATCTAATGCTGATAGTCCTAGGTATTAGTAGCAGAGAATTGTTACATAACTTGATAATTGTCACCATTTCTCATAATCACTTGACTTTTTTTTTTACTTATCACCATTTTATGTGTTCTTTGTCTTGGCATTATTTCCAAGATATGCTTTTATTTATGCTACATTATACGATTCTCTAAACTTTTTTTGATGTATGGTGGATCATGGGAACTTTCCATGTTTTGTAGGAGGAGCTGAGAGATTGATCGTAGATGCTGCAATGGAATTATCATCCCATGGGCACGATGTGCATATATTCACATCACATCATGACAGAAATCGTTGTTTTGAAGAGACTGTTAGCGGTGAGCATATCCACCACCATATGTTTTGTCATTTTTTCCTCTTATCTAGGGAATTATCTCCTCATAGTGAAGATGTCTCTAAAAATTATGACTGCAAGGTGTTCTTGTTTCCATGGGTGGATCATGCGTGGGTTCAGCTGAACCCACAAAATCAGGAAAAAAATAAAAGGAAAATCGGCGAAAAGCTGAACAATAAGAACGTGTTATCATGTTATTGTTGCAATATGCTTCAGTTAGATGCCCTTGGTTAAGTGGCAAGCGCGTTGTTCTTTTGTCCTTTTCATTATTTTGGCTTCCCTACATAGATTTACATTCACTTTTCACTACAGCTGTACAACATTTCATTTATGTTTTCTTTTGTTTTATTTTGTTTGAAGTATATTGGCTCATTATAATTTACTTGGAAGTCTTCGAGGCAAAAGAGTGAAAGTGGAATCGACAAACTCTTTTTTCCACTTATATTATTCAATTCAAGCAATTTATTACGGTCTCTTATCTATGTTTTACTTCTAAATAATTTTGTTTTCTAATTTTTAAGTTCGTAAAGAGCTAATGTCTTCTTAAAGTTATAATATCTTCATAATTTATTACTTCTATACTTTATACAAGACTATTTGTTCTTCCAATAAGGAATATGGGGAAAAAGTAACATATATTTTGCACTATATATCTTACTTTTTAGAATTTCTCTCGTACTTTTGGAGTTTCTCTTGTACTTTCTTGTATTTTTTCATTACTTTTTGGTACCTTTCTCGTACTTTTTGTTGTCTAAATATGGTAATGTAGTCTCTATTGGAACTTGGAAGAACTTTGAGGAACATTCCAATAAGAAAAACATGAAGAACAAATACAAACAGAAGGAATACTATTGTTGTTGCATTTTTGAATACTTAAAGAAAATCTTACAACACAATTGGCCATCATACAACTTCCTTAGTTTTCGGTGGTAGTTTTGCAATTTTTGATCAATTTATCTTGATCTATTTTTCGGTGGTTTCTAGAAGGACCTCGGGTTTGATTGTATATTGAAAAACACCAAGCTGTGTTAGTAGGATTCGTTGAAGTGTCTGAGATGGATGTGTTAGTTCCTTTTTAGGTCCTATATTGTATATGAGGAATTTGAATTTCTTGTAGCAGATGTTGGACATTTGGGGTAAAGGGGTTTCTTGAGATGTTTCAAATTCTGAAGAAAGAGGCTTTTAAGGAGATGCAGAATGTGATGATTTGGGTCTGGACTATGCAGGGTATTGATATAGAAGATGGAGAAGAAATGCAAATCTTTGAAATGTAATCCTTGGAGGGTCTTTTGAAGAAGAGTGTGAGATGTAAGGTAAACATGAAGTGGCCAAGGGAATGAAATCTTATTATATGCTTTTCTTTCGTGCGATTAGTAGGAAGTATAATAGTTACATTGAGGATTTAGGGATCAAGATGCCATTATTGCCAAGATTATGTTGTTTTATGAAGGCATCTTTAGAGAGGCCTTTGGGGGTAAATCTATATTGGATGGTAATGAGAGGTCATCTTTTATGGTTGATAGTTCTTGGTTAGATAGGTCTTTCCAGGAAGAGATTTGTAGTTCTTTTTCGATGGTTATAGAGGAAGATTAGCTTCGTATGGATTTATTTCAGGGCGTTATACATAGTAGTGGGATTTGGTGAAGAAGGATTCTTTGAATAATATTTCATGAGTTTTTGAACATGACAGTGGTTTGCAGATTTGTGAATCAGATATTGTCACTTGTATATCTAAAGTAGAAAGTCTTTGAAAGCTATGAAATTGCAGTCTCTTGGACATCATATTCGTGTTTTCTTGTAACACCAATAAGACCTGTTTGTAGTTTTGCCTCGTGAGATGTTGATAACCCTACAAGGTTATGTCGAATTTATAGTTTTCATAACATTCTTTTCTCTCCCGGTGAATTATGTGTAATAAGTAGTGCATTTTTTTTTCAAGGATTATTGGGAGGGGGGGGTGAGGGGGGATAGTGTTTTTATTTTTGTTTTATCTCTTTTTAAGTTTACCAAGTATATTGAGAAAGGGATGGTGACAAGTCTTCTTTTGTGATAGGGAGTGGAGGGGGCTCATTAACTTGTTAAGCTTTCTTGAATGTGCTTCTTTGTTGGATTTCCTTGTATACAACCCACCTATGACAAACATTATTTCTAGATCCTATTATCTTGCTCTTTATGTCTTGCTAGTAAGGAGATAAGGAATAGCTTTTGCAGTGTTAAGGAGCAATGTTATTTTTTGCATTTGTTGTTAGGAATGCATTGGGGTGCCATATTTCCTTTTCTAGGTCATCCACAAATCAACTATGTGAAGATTGGAATTACTTATACGTGTATTATGAAACTTTTCTACTTTCCTTCTTATACTTTTATAAGGGAATCTCTTATTATCTAGAAAAAGCATTCATCTAGGGCTACCATTGTTCTTATAGTAGCCTTCTCAGTTCTCACTAGTGTATACTGCATTATTGCCTTGATGCTTAGCAGTTCTCTTTCTTTAACCATGTAACACAGTTAACTATTTTTGAGCTAGACTTAGAGTAAGTTGGGGCCTTTCGGTTAAGGTCAGGGAATGTGAAGGTTTTGCTTGAGTTGAATGCGGAGAGTCATTAGTGATGATGCTTTTTGTGTAAGCTTATGATGGTACTTTGTCATTTCAATGGGAACCTAAGAGACAATTTGACCCTAAGGCGAGATGGTCTTCTGCTCCTTTTCTTCTCACTTATTCATTATGTGTCTATGTCTCATTACTAAAGCTTGGATTTTTTTTTAAGGATCAAAAGGCCTGGAATGCTGGGTGTTTTAGTTTCATATTCATTTATCATATTGTTTTTTTCGTGTCTTTCAACCTTTAAGTCAAATAAAAATTGGTCACTATCCTCAAGATTTTTGAGGTGATTATGGAACTTGAAATTGACTTACTTATTCTCATGTCTAAGGATCAATCTTGAGCTTCGGTCCTTTATTGTGTATACTTCACTAGCATAACTATGTTTTTAGGTGTGTGACTGAGAGCTTTTATATTATTGTTTTTTTATCACAAGTTATGAAGAGACTCATTAGAAAGTCACCAAGGGAGTGTCACTCGGCAAAGCACAAAAGCTGGTGTTGTCAAACTATGATGAACAATTTATCTACATAATCAATTAAGCATCATTCATAACCTAATACCCGCGTCATTAATGTCTTATTTTGTCTCCTGTTGTAGTCAAATACAAACTCAAGGTGAGCAATAAGATTATTGTTATGTGGGCAGCAGCCTTTCTTCATCTCTTTCCCCACCTTATTACTTTCCACCTGTGCCGGATTGTGTTAGAATTTCGTTGTCGTAGAAACCCCTTAGGCTGGAGTTTAGTGAACTTTATGAGTTTGTTGGGTGTGTTGGAGATTATTCCTTTTCAGGCTATTCTTGGAGGTGATTTAAATAAGGGATTCATCTGATCTTCTCTATCGGAGGCCGTGCTTCATCACTTGCAGTATTTTGCATAATATTATCTTTTGCAATTACATTTGGAAACCTAATGTCATGGAGAAGGTTAAAGCCTTTGCATAACTGCATCGTCTCGTCTGTGTATGTTGTATTTTAAGGGAAGACTGATGTCACAACATCTCTTTGGGAGACATCTGGGGTAATGGAATCTAGTGGATGTATTCATCTTCTGTCGTATCTCATAGGTTAGCTATTTGTTGTTCAAGAGGAGAAGGAAAGTATATCCGGATCCAAATTCCCACTGTGAGAAGATGATCCTAGGAGTAGCTATTTGTCAAAAATCATAACCCTATTATATTGAGAATCTTGTTTGGTGACTTATAATTGATATTCTTATGTCAAAGTGCATCTCAAACCTTTCATTTGACAACCTGGAGGGTTACGTAACTTTTGTATAGTTGACATAGCCCAACTCAAGTCCCTTCGAGGATTTCCTTGACAGATTATTTGGCTGGTGGAGGGTCATCCAGGACTTGGTGCATCGCTGTCTATTGTCTATGAAGAATTTTGAAATTATATTTGTACCATAATTTGTAGAAAAATAGAAAAAGGATAGGTGCATAGGAGGGAATGGTACTGATGAATGAATAACCCTTAAGGTCTTTTCCCCGCCTTCAACCCCCCTCCCCCACTAGTAGCGTGAAAGATGACTGCAGAAGTAGTTGTATGCTCAGAACTTCCTGCAGCGAATAACTCTACCTTGTATGACCTGAGTCCTAGACAAAACTTCTACTAGAACACTGATGAGTATATTAGATATAATGTCATTAGAGATCTCGTTTTGGAGGAACTAGTGAGTAAGATTCTGGAGAGCTGCTGGTTTGGCCATCCTATGTTGCTTTCTGTCCCGAGATATTTTAGGGATTTTTAGAAGGATGCTGCTCTGGAATCCTTTTGGCTTTCGGAGAGGCTTACAATTCGTCGTACTCTCTAGATTCCTTGTGGCTATGGGAGAGGCTTAGAAGTTAGAATTTCTTTGTTCACTCTGGAATCCTTGTGGGCCATGGCTATCATATAGTGTAAGTGGCCTGCAATCTTATTCTACTAGATTTTGGGGGATATCTTGTCCTCTTTTCTCTTAGGTAGCATTTGGATAGAAGGATATCATTTGAATTCCTTGAATCTAATTATGGAATGCAAAATCTAGAATTTGAATTCCAAATATGGTGTCTGGCAAATTATAGGAATTCTAGTTACAATTTGCGATTCTAACTACTTCCTCCGTTTCTTTTTACATGTTACACTTTTGAAAATTGCGGGAACCTAGGCAATAATTCAATAGGTGATTAAGTAAAAGTAAAGATGGGGATTAAAAGGGAGTGGGGACCACCCCTCCCCCACCCACCCAGCAGCCCCACCCCTTCCCTCTCCCCTCCACCCGCCCAGCCCCCCACCTCCTCCCTCTCCCCCTCCACTCCACCGCCCCTTCCACCGCCACAGCCCCTCCCCCCACCCCCCTCCCCCTCCTCGTCGAATTTCCCAGCCCCCCCCCCCTCCCCTTCGAATTCCCCAACCCCCACCCATCCCCTTCAACTCCCCTTCGAAGCCCCACCTAGAATTCCAGATCTGACCTTGAACACAGATCCGCGCACAAGGAACACAGATTCGCTTGGTTGCGCAGGTGATTCCGGCTTGGCAGCGTTGCCGGCGTCGTATTGCAGTGGCAGGCAAGGAGCAACGAGAGAGGGGGAAATGCAGCGTGAGGTGCGCGCATCGATAAGAGAGAAAGGTGTGAGCGAGAGGAAGGGAGTTCGTGCGGTGAGGGAATGGGTTTGGGTTTGCAAGGAGAGAGAGAGAGAGAGAGCTGTGAGAAGAGGCAGCTACTAAGATTGTAGAATATAGGAAAAGGGAACCGAAAAACTAAGAAGAACAAGGCTGGAGAATTTCACATGACGTCCCAAAATATTGAATTTCCAATTATTCTTTTCTTCTGTTTAAAGTTACCTTAGGAATTTCAGCCAATTCCATAATTTCAAATTCTTGACTATCCAAACAAAGGAACTCCACTCAGTTCCGGAATTTGAAATGATTTGCTTGTATCCAAATAAGCCATTATTGTATTATCCTATGTTTTCTTTTATAGCAAAAAATGTCCCTAAGTGTTTGCTCAAATGACTCCTGTATTTGCTCTATCATCTTGCATGGTGCTCCCTCCGTTTCAAAAAGATGTAATCACTTTCCTTTTTGGATCTTTTCAAAAGATTTATCCACTATATTTAAATCATTTTGGAAAATGAAATCCACCACTTATTCTCCCAAGTCCCATCTAGGAATCGCAATGGGTCAGAGGCCACTATCCGAATCCGACCCAATTAGTAAACGGACCTTCAATCCAGCTCCGACTCCGGCCCCAATTACAAAACTCTGACTCCGACCCGTTTATGAATCCGTGAACTTTGAATCCGACCGCTTATTCGCTCCCCCGTTTACGATCCGAAATCCTACTCCGAAAATCCGATTTGATACAAAGGTGCAAAAATTTATGGTATGAGCATTGAAGTCGTAATAATAAAAGTCTATACAATTTCAACGGTTAACAACTCTATAAAAGTTTATTTTTAGCTTTTTACTTACCTTTATCTAAAACAAAAATATAAATTAGCCAACGATTAAGTAGAAAGGCTAAAAAATAAATCCTCTCATTTTGGTCAATTAGAAGGACGCAAGAGACACTATTCCATCCCACATAGCATCCAGACCATATATTATGTGATTCCTCTTTAACCATTAGAATTGACAACCATGTTGATCTCCGTCGTAACTTTTTTTCCTGTTGCTCCTTTTAAAAGTTACTGTACATGGGAGACTTGTAAGATGAAATGAAGTTGCAGGTGAACAAGTCCATAGTGTTCACAATTCTGTTGTTAAATAAGCATGTCGAAAAGTGTCATCCATGAAGCAAAGTTCATTGTTGAATATTGTGGCCTTTCTACTCCAAATTATACGCATAAGTACATAGTGTTCACAAGTTTGTTGTTGAGTAAGCATGTCAACAGGTGTCATCCATGAAGCAAAGTTCATTGTTGAATATTGTGGTCTTTCTACTCCATATTATACGCATAAGTGAATAATTTCGTCGTTTTTTCAATAAATACTGTGGTCTTTCTACTCCATATTATACGCATAAGTGAATAATTTCGTTGGTTTTCTCTTCCGATAACGTAAACAGGAATCTTTCCAGTCACTGTGTACGGGGATTTTCTACCACGGCATATTTTCTATCGACTGCATGCTGTTTGTGCATACCTCCGATGCATATTTGTTGCACTCTGTGTTCTGATCATGTGGCCATCGTTTGATGTTATATTGGCTGATCAAGTCTCCATAGTTATCCCATTTTTTAAGCTTAAAAATTCAATTAAGGTAATTGTTTAAGCTTCCTATATATCTTGGTGAAGGTGGAATGGTCTTGTTTATGTTCTAGACAGGATAGTGTAATTTACGTGTCAGTTCTTTCTGTGAACAGGTTGTCTTTTATTGTCATTTTCCGGATCTTCTGTTGGCTAAACACACTACCCTACTTAGGAAAATATATCGAACGCCTATAGATTTTGTAGAAGAAAAGACAACTGGTATGTTTTTGCATTTAGATATCTTTTAGCTATACTCTTACTCTTTAATTGTTCTCACGAACATGCTTCTTTTTTTATGCATGGATATACAGGAATGGCGGATCTGGTTCTGGTAAACAGTAAGTTTACTGCATCAACTTTTGCGAGCACTTTTAAGCATCTAGATGCTGGTGGAGTTCGTCCTTCAGTTCTTTACCCCGCAGTTAATGTCGACCAGTTTGCTGAACCTCATGCATCTAAGTAACGAACATGTTTGTACATGCTTGGTTTTTTTTAAGTTCTAGGCATAATTCTAAACAACTGTCGTATAGGCTATTTATTGGCAATATCCTATTCTGAACCACCGTTTATATCTAACTTGTCATTTTACTGACATATAGAATGAACTTTCTGTCAATCAACCGCTTTGAACGAAAGAAGAACATTGATTTGGCAATTTCGGCATTTGCAAGGCTTCTCACCCGTGAGGAAAATAATGCAAAAGACGTAACACTGACTATTGCAGGTACGTAACTGAACCCTAATTACATGTCTTTCCTCCTTTCAGTTTATTATTATGTTAGGCTTTGGTGAATCATGTACCATAATCATTGTTTAGGACCCACTTTACTCGCTTTCAAGATGTACTTGATGTTATTGTATAACTTTGCATGTTCACTTACTCAACTGGAGGAATGTGGGCATAAGAAGTGGATTTGGTGTTTACCCTACTCTAGTGGTGACAAACTTTGAAATAATAATAATAATAATAATAAGTTTTGGTGGACCGCATAAAATGCAAATATGTTGGTTTTGTAGCAGACAAGAAATAGATCTTTTTGCATAATTTTTTTAGAGCGTTTTTCTGTTGCTGATGATAGATCTGTGGCAAATTCGTGACCTGAATTCCAATGTTTAGACTTGTGAGGCTATTGGATGTTCTGTTGCTTCCCATTGTATTAGCAGTGCTTGAAAATTAGGTATTGTTTGCACAGAAGCTTGATAGTCTTATGAAGGAAGGTAAACCAAAACCACATGGAGACTTGTGTCATGAATTGATACTTGAGGGTGAGGGTAATTTAGGTATTACCTCTGTTAGTTAGCTTGGGAATAAGCCAGGTAGTTTATTAGGGGGAAAACCCTATATATAGAGATTATTAGAGATAGGAGCACGTTGAATACTGATGAGAGTTTTGCTGAGCTTTTAAGTTTTAAGAGTTCATTGGGAAGAGAATCAAGCCTCTTGGAAGCCTGAATATCTTTACGTTCTGTTGTGATTTTCACTATATTAATCATATCATCATCTTGTTTCTTATAATCTTCCATGAATTGTGTATAAGCTATGTTAATTCATAGGACCTTACCTTATGGCTCAGAGTTGAGGTTGATATACTGTTGGTCTTTAGCGTTGTATGGGGGCTAGAGGCACCATCTTGTAGGGCAATGTTGACCAAGGAGTCTTAATTGCAAATATGGTCGAGAAGAAACATTTTAACCTATTAGAACAACTGGACATCTTGACATATTTTGGTGCAAACCATATATAAGATGCCAAAACTGCACAGCTGATCTGATCTGTTAAATTTTTTCCACATAATTGACAAATAATTAGAGATGCTCAAAGTTATAGGATGAGTGTGATCCCTAGTTGATCCTCAGTTTCCTGATTGCCGTTACATTTTTGCTGAACTCTTTCTTCTTTTGGAAATTATCTTATTGGAGAGAATGGGTCCATCTTTTCTACGTCAGGGTGAGGACATGCAGTGTGTGTCTGTGTGTGTTTTTTTTTTTTTTTTGGGGGGGGAGGATCAGTTTAATAAGTTGGGCCATTGCAACCCATGTAGTCTTTTGGATCAGTTGTCCTGCTGTATCTGCTAATTGATTTTGATTAAGGATTTCGGGTAGGTTGGAGGGTATTAGTAGGTGAATATTTGTCTAACTGTGTCTTGCATGATGTTTAATACTGCTGTATAGTGGGATGTTTGTCAAGCTCTGTACTTACGTAATTCCGTTGTGTATTCTGATGGATTTGATTTAGAATTCTAGTGGTATTGGCCTCCTTATATCGGTACACGTGGAGGTAGTTTCTTTGTAGATCATTTATTGGTACATGTGTAGTTATTTTTAGAACTTTTAGGAGGGTTTGTCGTCCTTTGATCTATGTTCCTGCTTCCATTCTCTCCTTCTATCTTTTGGTGAAGCTGTAGGGGATTGTGCTATGAATCAATGCTATGGAGTGGGGCACTTTAGATAGTAAAATTATTGTTAAATTTGTAGTATCTTGTAGAATAAGGTGGGTAGTTTGCTAAAGGGAAGGTACTATATACTACCCCTGTTTATTAATCTACACAATTTGACTTTCACGCTTGCCAATACAGAGCTTTGACCATTAATATCTCTAATTATGAACAAGTAAAAATTATAAAAAAGTTGACATTTGGAATCTTTATGTTGAGACGAATCTAACAAGATCCCACATGACTATATTTTTCTTTATGTATAAATCACAATGATAGTCAAACTGAAGTATGTGAATTGTGCCAAAGTACAAACTGAGTAGATTAATAAGAAACAGAGGTATTTATGGCATATTAGGGAGAGAGAAAGTATGTTAAATATTGATGTGAGTTCTGGTTAGCTTTTAAGAGTTTCATTTGGGAGAGAATCAAGCCTCTCGAAATCTTGAATATCTTTACACTTTGTTGCAATTACAGTTTATAAATCAAATCTTCTTCGTCTTCCTTAAATCTGCCATTATTGATGTTTTCTAAGCTATGTTGAATCATATAGCAGATTGCTCTTTATTTTTATAATAATTAATTTACATTCTCTGCATTAGAAACTTACTAGCTGTACTTGTTTTTCTGGTCTATGTTTGCATCTTGGGACATTAAATTCCAATTCAGGTGGTTACGATAATCGGCTGAGGGAAAATGTGGAGTACTTGAAGGAACTGAAGTTCTTAGCACAAAGGGAAGGAGTAGCTGATCAAGTCAATTTCATCACATCTTGCTCTACTAGCGAAAGGAACATTCTTCTTTCCCAATGTCTATGTGTTCTTTATACTCCACAGGTATGTATATATCACGATTCTTAAAGAATAAACATACAAAAGTTTATTCTAATTTGTCGTATATCATCAGGACGAACACTTTGGCATTGTACCTTTAGAGGCAATGGCAGCCTATAAACCAGTCATTGCATGTAACAGCGGAGGACCGACAGAAACTATTAAACATGAAGTCACAGGATTTCTTTGTGATCCTACTCCACAAGAATTCTCCTTGGCTATGGAAAAGTTCATTCAAAATCCTAAATTAGCAGAAAAAATGGGTGAAGAAGCCCGTCAGCATGTCGTGGAGTCATTTTCTACGGAGGTTTTTGGTCAGCATTTGAACCGATACATTCTTGGTGTTGCCAGAGAGAAATGTGATTAAAAATACCTGAGCAGCCATAAGTTTGGTTGATTGTAGTTCAGCGTTGGCTTTGCCTATATAGAGTATAGAGTATAGAGTTTACATTCGCTGATTTGCAGATAGCATTCTTTTCTATCTCCTGTTGTTTTCATATGATGATAATGATATCGTAATTGTTTCAAAGTCATAGGTCAATATTATGTACCGTGAGCAGATCGATTCAGCACTGAATTTCTTTCTGATATACTGGCAGTAAAACTTGCATAGCCTCAACACCAGGGCCGGGGCTACCATATTGGAGGCCCTGTGCGAATTCTTGAAGAGGGGCCCTTAAATCTTCTTTTTTTTTTTGACAAAAAGATGATTTTATTAACTCAAAATAATTCGCTCATCGTAAAGAGTGTCAAATTACATAATATCCAATTCTCCTCAAATAATCAGATATCAGTAAATCTGCAATCAATATAAAAAAATTAATCAGTTACGTGCTGAATTTTTTCTTTTCATAATTTTAATCAGTTACTGAGTCAAATTTATAAGTAGAAGTATTACCACATATTACCAAAAGTATAAAATTGAGAACTAATAAGTAAAATTAGAAAAGAAACATATCATGCAATTACCTTTGAGGCTTTGAATAATTGAATGCAGTGTGTTATGTTGTTTGTTGTCGTCTTGCCGAGTACCCACAAGCCAAAACTTGCTGCTTGGTGTTGAGCTTCCACCTTCAACCTTTGCCGACATTCGCAAGTGTCTGGTACCCACAAACAACCAATTTGTATAATTTTAAAATATATTACTGAATTTGTTAATATTGTAATTTTATTGGTAAAAATTGCAGAAATTGTATACAGTATATACAGAGAAGTTAGGGAGATTGATGATATCACTAACTCAATTCTTAACGGATTAATTATCAATTCAATAATGAAATTGAAAATTAAACCGTTAGATTGGAAAGTAGTAATAGCCATCTATTCAACTTCTCTTGGGAGGGGGATATTCAATTTCAAAGAATTTATTTTTTGGAAAAAAAAAAGTTGTAGTTCGAAAATTGAAAGCAAACTAATTAATGAAAATATGGAAATTGGAGAAGTTTGTATGGAAATTTCAAGGTGAAGTATTAATGATTGTGTGGGAGTTGATGAGTGAAGATGAAAGGACGAAGGTGAGAGAAAGTGAGATACAGAGATAAAAGATGTGGCATTGGTGATTTATGACCCTTTAAAAAAAACAAAATCAAAACGCACCTCTAGGACATTCGAACCCTTGACTTCAGGGCCCTCCTTAGCTAGTTATACACCACTGATCCAAAACGCTTCTTCTACTCACATGTTGTAACAATAAATACATATAGTAAAATTCTGGGGCCCCTATTTTCGCGGGGCCCTGCGCGGTCGCGCGCGCCGCGCAGGTTGAGCCCCGCCCCTGCTCAACACTAATAGCCATGAAGGTCGCAATCACTTTTTTTTTATATAACACTGTAGCTCCTTATCTTACTTTGCTCTAGAAAAAAGGGTTACCTTGGTGGTTGACTTGGCCAATAAGGCTCATGTTGGACCTTTGGTGGTCGACAAGGCCAAAAAATTGGTGGAAGACCTATCAGTAGCGGAGGTGGAGGCATTGAAGTGTGGCTTTGGTGGAAAGATAGATAATTTTCGTGATTTGACCATCTCTAAAATATAAAGAACAAGGGTGAAACAGAGATGACATTTAACCAGTCTAGTTGTGTTGGGAACATGAGATGGGTTGACAACATAAGATCAGCACAGATAGATAGAAACCCTGCGGGCCAGTTCAGAGGCGACTCGGCTAAGTTGGACTTTCGTTCTATCCATCTACAATATATACATGCTCCATCTTATCTTGGAGATATTTTTTTTAGAGTGGATTTATTTTTGCTGAACTTATTTTTACTGTATGTCTTCCCTTTTTGTTTGGGGTTAGGGTCAAGGGACTAGGAGAGTATTTATGAAGCAGCGCTATGATTCAGATGGGTTTCGACCGTAGTGCTACTCAACTCTCAAAGTACATTACACTTTACTATCACACAAAAGTAAGGCACAAAATAGTAAAAGTAACACTCCTAAACAAAAATCAAACGGTAACATAGCATGGACTTTCAATGCCATTCTCAACCTAAATATCAATGCTTTTGCTTCGATTAAATTTGCATCCCATTTGTACATCAATTGTTGGTACCAACGCGAGCTTCACCAAAAGTGGCACCATCAACATTCATATTAAACAATACTGCATGAGATACATGCCATACAACCTCCTCTGTAGTTTCATGTGTACGCATCCTCTCATCTCAATTCATCTCCTTAGCTTGCCGGAAAGCATCCACGACGCGTACGGTAGCATCACTATGTATCACCTCGTTACGTTCATTCCAAATGATGAACCCAAATTGACTGAACTCAAACATGCGCCTATTGCATCTTGGGTTGAATAGCTGGTTTAACCAGTTAATAAGATTTATAAACTTTTCAAGATGCTCCAAATATTCATAGAGTTGATAGTAAGGAAAATAAGCCATCATAACTCATAAAGAGATCATAATTTTAAAGCGAAGAAGTGCAAGATTCACATACAAATTAATGGATCATGGAACTACACGTACATTTTAAGAGTGAAAGAAAGAACAATTAGTCATAAATAACACTACATAATCCATACCATCTACTAGAACAGAAAAGTAATTAAGCAAAAACAGCCTAACGCCAATAATGCGACTCTTTAAAGGTTATGAAGCTGCTAGCCAGGGAGCCTTGTCCACTCCAGGGACACTTGTAAGTGAAAATTTGAACATAGGATTTCATCACACCTGACTTCCGACTCAGGGTCGAACGACTGCTCATTTTGCAAAGTCTCAACCCGTTCACCATGAAAGAGCACATGCAATTTTGTTAACACAATGAGAGAAGTGTTCAGTGGCACGGCAACAACAGATTTAGTCAATGGTATATCACCAGGAACCTCCACAACCTTTAACTCACCCTCTTCAAAAAGAGTACTCTGATAATACTTCTTCTCATAGTGGGAAGAATATTTAAAACTATTGTACCTTGCTTTAATGAGCCCATGAACTCTATCGTGGGTATCTACTTGCTCCTTTCTAGGCAGGTGGTGCTTTAAAGTAAACTCAATTTAGCTTGCAATGCATCACTGAAGATTGTATAATGTAGAGCGGCAAAACCATTTCTACCTCAAATAATTGAACAGAAACGCCTATTGAAAAAGTAATGTACATTGCTAAAATAAAATGACACAGACCCAGTGCTAATATCACGCCCCTTACCATCCTCCAGGTAAAGGTCTATACCAAAGTGCTCACCGTTGTAGCACCTATGAGGGGTTTTCAGTTTCACTGTGTCATGAGAATGTAATAATTTAGATCACATATCCCCATCGAATATGACGAATGTTTCATCGTCATCATAAGCCAAGATTTTTCCCTTAAGGTCCAAACGAAGACCATCAACACCAAAAGTACATATGGATATTGAGAAATCTCCATAAGTGCAACGGGATTTTTAGATACGTCCTTGGAGAATCAAACTATATTCATAAGTCATAACCCAGAGAAAACAGATAATGTATAACATAACTAGTTATTAGGCCCGGGCTATGCCCCGGGTAAGGAAAATTTTCATTTATTAATATTATACTTTAAAATGATAAGTATATATTATGCAATATTCTTAAAAAATAAAAATAAAAATATACAAATTGCATGTATTTACCATACAATATTGTTCAAGGCTTCCAATTGTGATTGCATATAAAAGAGCTGTAACAAAAGAAAAAACTAGTCAGGTCAAACACAGAAAACATAAAACAAAACAGTGACTACATGTAATCACCTCATCTCTCTTAGTATCACGATACTCATATATGGGATACTCAGGAAGGACCTTGTTTGCATGCCCCCAAAGCACGAACACTCGGATGCGGAATCTTTGACTCTGAATTTCCCTCAAATAGTGCCTAAAATACCAATTCATCATGCTCATATTTCAAAAAGTTCATGAATTTATCACCCTCAATCTCCACATGTAATTTAAATTCAAGCAAGGAGTAACAAGGTACAGCAAAGGTAGACAACTCATGTAAAGCACCAAAGATGAGGTCCTTTGACTCATCATAGAGTGTGAACGTTCAATGCATGTCTCATCACTCATTTCAGTAGACACACTCATAGTACCAGAAACTTGAGCACATAAAGAATCGTGGTCATCACTTGTATCACTTCCATCTTTAAGACTTCTTTCAACTACAATAGACACAGTGGCCAAAAGTGCACAACGAAGTATAACGTAGTCCACATAAAGCGATAAGAGGAATAGAAGAGTTGAAAGACTCCATCAATTGTTTTGTGGGGAAGCAAATAGTTTGTACTTTATTGTAAGTGTGACCATTTGAGTGCAATCTACGAGCTTGTGGCCTTTAACGATTACAATATTTCGATGCCTGTCTCTGAGACGGAATTTCAAGCAAAATTTTCTTGGTAGGCAGCGAGGGCTTTCAAAATCAAAATTGTGAAGAATTACTGATGTCCTGCCACTTGTGTCATTGTGTAAAAAACAGTCTTTGCCTTGGAGCGCTTCCGACGAAAGAGAGAGAATTCGTTACCATGCTCATCAATCAGTAGTATAAAGATTTCAAGATGCGGACACTTGGACGGTCCAAGTTGGACCCAACGCCAATCTCTTTGAAGGTATAGTTGTCTATCCTTACACAGAGTAACTCAAGCAAAGGTGTCCCTTTGACATCAACGTAAGAGTCACGTTGAGATGAAGGTGTCGGCTCATGTTGTGTACGAAAATTTAGCGGAGGACGAGCATAGGCCTGCGTGCTGTTTTCAGTTGCTGCTTGTAGTTGTTGTAGCTGCCGCAGCCGAGGCTGATTTTGATTTTCTGCCTGTTTTGAAGTTGCCTCTGTTTTGTGTGGCCGAATAATAGGATCAGTCCCATCTAAACCACCTCTACGCCTATAGGCCATCTGCATATAATTTACACATAACTGTAATTAATTTTAATTTGAGAGGAGCACTTTCTCTTCCACTTTTCATATTTATTATGACTTCCAAGTTCGACGGTTCTTTTGTAAATTGTGAAACTGTAATATGTAGCAGTTATTAGTTTCCTTTAAATTAGGGATTTTGATTCCAAAAAAATAGTTTAGTTGATAGAGGATATGACTTCCAAGTTCCACGGTTCTTTTGTATTTTTTGCTCTTTTTTTATTCTTCTTTATAAAGAAAGTAGTTGCTTTCCCCTCTGTTAATTTTTTTCTTTTTCTATTTTTTGGTGTCCCACGGACCCCAGTTGCCATATATAATAGAGATAAAAGGTTTTCCTCAATTAGATCCCCAAGGTTTTGATTATTCTAAGTTGTATTCCAGGGTTTTCAAAATTCTCAGTTGCATGTACTCCTGAATTCACCTAGTTTTCTAAGTTGTACCCATTGCTGTCAACACTCCGTTAGTGATGTGGATCTTCTTGATTCGTTTCGATCTTGTTGTAGGTTTAATAACTCGAACTGAATTTTAGTGTTTTGGACGAAATTATAACAAAGGATATGAACAATTCAACTATCGCGGTTAAATTGAACTAGGGTTAAAGAATAAAGCTATCTCGGCTAAATTCAACGAGTTATTTTGCTACCTCGGTAAAAACAACAATAATTCACAAGGAATAACTTTTATCAGAACTCATCTATTCTTAATGGCCGAAAAATCAGCAATATAAATCCAAAGAGTCTCCTAAACTAACTCTAACTAGGAAAGCTTAAAAGATAAACATGAATAACTAACTATAAGTTATCCTTTTACACGCCTACTTAGGAAACAAGAAACCTAAGCTAATACAAACTCCTAATCACACGCCTAAACTGAAATTTAAATAACTTAAATTAAATCTAAGGCCTAAAATAGGAAAAACCCTTTCACTATCCTAATGCAAATAAAACAACTAAATTACTTAGTTTCCTAATAGAACTAGGAGAGTACATAATTTGTCCTAACAAAACTAGGACTTGCTTTAGGGAAGCCATCCATGTCCACATCAGTTAGAACTTTCGTTAGTTTCGTTTTAATTATTTATATTTTTTGGATTTTTCTACGATATACCTCTAAGTGTTTATTATTTTCTAAGGTTTACCCTATTCTTGTTTTTTTGGATTAAATTTTTTTCCATGTTCTTGTTATTTGATACTCCCTCCGTTTCTTTTTAATCTACACACTTTCCTTTTTGGTCTGTTTCTTTTTAATCTACACACTGTTACCTTTTCTTTTTTTGGTAACATGTCACATCTACTTTCCTCGTTTTCCACCCATGTCATCTACTTTTTAATATTTTAACCCACTTTTCAATTTCTCTCTCCACCTTTTCAGTTTATCTCTCATACTTTTACACTTTCTCCTTGGTTCTCCCCCAAAGTGAAGTGAGTAAATTAAAATGAAACGGAGGGAGTATTACATAAGATTTAATTAAATTGATATTGAAGATGAAGTACAAATCTTAATTGGCTAACATTAGAAAAAAGAAAAGGAAAATTTGTCAAAAATAACCTTTGTAAACGATAATTTTGCAAGAAACCTTAGTATTAAATAACAAATCTTGATTGAACAAATTGAAAAAAAAAATCTTTAATTAATCCATAAAATAAAAGTAGGGTACACCTTAGAAAATACTACCTCCGTTCTCTTTCTATGGCAACAATAGAGTTTTCACACTTGTCAATGCACAACTTTAACTATTAATATCTTTAATTACTTTATAGTAAAAGTTATACAAATTTGATATATTGAAAAGTATAAATCAAGACGAATCTAACAAGATCCCACATGACTATATTTTTCCTTACATAAAAATCACAAGAGATAGTAAAAGGGTAGTAAGTGAATAGTGTAAAAATCTCAATGTTGCAATAGAAAAAGAACGGAGGAAGTATTTAGCACTTAGGGTTATAACTTAGAAAAATAAAAAATAAAAATTGAAACAGAACTAACGGAAGTTTTAACGGAGTGGTAACGACCTATGTTACCTGGACTCGTATACCCATGTCTGACACGGGTACGTGTCCAAGTGTCTGACTCCGCTACTATGAACATTTTCAATAATTTTGGCCCAAAATAAAGTGTCCAAGTGTTTGTGTCCATGTCCGAGTGTCAAGCATCCGACACGGGTAGGTGAATTGAAGAGTCCATGTAACTAAGGTAACGACAAAAAAAAATAAAAACTTAGAAAACTAGCTTAGTTCAAGGGTACACTTGAGAATTTTTTGAAAATCCTTGGGTACAACTTAGAAAACGCAAAAACTCGAGGGTATAACTGAGAAAAACCCAAAAATAAATATACTCACGAGGTGTCTAGTTTGATATCTCCATATACTAAAGTAATCTCCAAAAAAGGTCCTTAAATACACATGTTGCATCCACAATAATAATTTTCTCACCAAAACCTATTTTCCATTTTCTTTCTCTTTCAATGCTTCATACATAAAAGAATAATTCGTACAATGGAAAAAAAATGAATCTAGAGCCACAATAACGGACCAACTTAACTAAACAATAGCAACAAAAATTCTGAAAATTATTGGACCATATATATATTCTTAACTTTCAAACTCTCTAAACTCTTTTCCCTCACTGCTTTACCCACCGCCAGACTATTTGAGCCTCCTAGCGTCCGGTAATTGGTGAGCTACGTTTGTTTCCTTTCTTTAGTTAGTGTTTTTAGTTGGTCTTTGTGGTCGTTTGAGGCGGTTTTGTTTTCCGCCCTTCAGTTGCGGTTTTCCGAGTGGATTCCTCTGTTGGGGGATTTTGGTCGGTAGCGTTGTCCTCAACATCGAGGTCTAGAGTTTGGGTTAGTTGTCGCTCTCGGGGATGGTTGTGCTGCCTATAGCCTGTTCGGTTATGGTGGTTCCTGGTTTCCTCTTCCACCGTCGCTTCCTTATGGGTTTTGGTGGGTTTGAAGAGGTTGGGTTTGGCTTGGGCCCAACAGTCGGCCTTTTTCTGGTTGTGTCTAGCTCTTGTCAGGTTGTTTCATTTTATGTGTTTCAGCTGTTTTATTTGTTTAGGTGTAAACTGCTTTGGTCTTTGGTTTATATTCCATTGTGGTTTGGAATGTCTGCCGGTGTGTTGTTTCTTAGGAAAGAGAGGCTCAAAGGTGTTCAGGTTGGTTGTAGGTATCTTTGGCTGGATTTGAAGTTCATGGATAGGGTTCTGAAGTTAGTCCTTGACCTTTTGGTAAGATTGGGTTCAGAAAAATTAGAAGTTTGGAACTATTGTGGGGGGTATTTCACTGGTTTGGGGTGGATAATTTCTAAGTATTGGGATGTTGGAAGGATTAAAGGGAGATCCATTTTAGGATTCTCAAGGCAGTTACCCACAAAGTTTTTCTACAGTAGTTATGAGCGTCAATTGCTTCATTGAAAGAAACTCCCTCAATCTCGAGCTTGTTTTAGGTGATGGCTTATCCGGTCATCATTGTTAATCATATCTTGTTGGAGGCACCTCATGATAGCCACGGCCCACAAGGATTCTAGAGTGAACAAAGGAATTATAAGCCTCTCCAAAAGCCACAAGGAATCTAGAGAGTGAACGATTGTAAGCCTCTCCAAGAGCCAAAAGGATTCCAGAGCAGGATCCTTCTGAAAATCCCGAATTTCTCTCTGGACAGGAAGCAACATGGGATGGCCAAACCAGCAGCTCTCCAGAATCTTACTCACCAATTCCTTCAAAACGTGATCTCTAATGACATTATATCTAAAATACTCATCAGTGTTCTAGTAGAAGTTTTGTCTAGGACTTAGGTCATACTAGGTAAAGTTATTCCCTGCAGGAAGTTCTGAGCATACAACTACTTCTGCAGTCAACTAAGATTATTGTATTAATGTATTTGTTAATTGAGTGTGAGGATCGGGCGTTACATAAACATAATCATCACATCTACCTATGTTAAACTTGTTCCTCGCAATTACTTGCGATTGAAAGAAGAATCTATGCCAAAGATATAAAAAATTAAATTTTGTGGATAACATATCTCATTTCTGTGTTTCAGGGCATGAAAACACAACAGTTGCAACTTGCAAGTGTATTTGTGCAGCAGATAGTGAAATACCTTCAAGTCCTTCAATGGATCTGGTTTATCAGCTGTGTGTGCAGCCATATGGCCCATGGGTGCATTTCCAACAAAATATGTGTGTTAAAAGTCACCTAGGACAGATTGTAGAGTGGACTCCGCACACTGCAATGAGGAGAGGATTGTGAGAAAAAAATAAAAAGGAAGAAAGAAGACAGGTACCAGTTTCTAAGATAAATACCTTTCGTAGTGTCTCTTCATTCTCCTAAACCTCTTCTGGAAAACGCCGAGCAGGCTTCCCATCAGGAGAGTCATAAGAAGTTCCATGAAGAAGAAGAAAGAGCCTCCGAAGTGCTCTTTGCAATGACCTCAGAGGAAGAAGGGAACTGGTTCAATGCCTACTCAAAGTTCCAAACCCACAAGCACAGGGAGATAAAGGTCTTATCTGAAACTCATGTGACATAAAGTTGCCAAATAATATGACAGAAAAGAAAGGCTATGTTCTCTTCCCTCAAATAAGATGATCTAGTCTAAGAGGGCCACCTAAAGCCAGGAAGAACTTATATATCCCATAAATGACATGAAGCTGCTTTACAATCAATCTCATCTATCTCTGAATCACTAAGGGCCACGACACATCCAGCTAGTTTGATTTGCTTGGTAAGGTTTCTCAAAGTTGTGTAAATTTCTTCTTTAAGTGGGTGGGTTTTGTCTTTAACCATAAACACATGTACATGGCTCTGTATCTCGATCCAGCTACACCCAGGCTGCTTAACAACTCCCTCCTGCATCATACGCTTTCGAACCCTAGTAACATCTGTCCATCTCCCAAGCTCTGCATACATGTTTGAGAGAAGAACATAAGGACCAGAATTAGTAGGATCAATTTCCATAAGTCTCTCTGCAACATATTCCCCCAAATCAACATTTCGGTGAGCCTTGCAAGCAGAAAGCAGAGAAGCCCATACAACATTATCAGGCTGAATTGGCATATTCTCGATCAAATCTTTTGCTTCATCAAAGCAACCAGCTCGACCAAGCAAATCAACCATACATGTGAAATGGTCCTTCCATGGTTCCAAACCATGCAACTTAAACATTGAGTAGAAATAGTGGCGACCCTCTTCCAGCAGACCGGCATGATTACAAGCACACAGAACTCCAATCATTGTTATCTGATCAGGTCTCTCACCACATAAAATCATTCTCTTGAACATCTCGAGAGCTTCAATCTCATATCCGTTTTGAGCATAGCCTACAATCATTGCATTCCATGAAACATGATCTCTTTCAACCATGTACTGGAAAACCTGCACTGCATCTTCAACCGAGCCACATTTCATGTACAAGTCTATTAAAGCATTCCCCACAAAAATGTCACACTCTGGTCTCAAACGAAAGCAAATTCCATGTTTCAACAAATGTGCGTGAGCCTGTATGCCAAGATTCAAATCGGCAAGATTTGCACAAGCATTAAGAAGATTCCCAAATGTATAGTGAGTGGGCAAAACAGACTCCCCCTTTAATTGCCGAAACAAGCTGAGAGCTTTTTCATTTTCTCCATTTTGTGCGTATCCTGCCATAAGCGCATTCCAGGATACTATGTTCTTGTCCGTCATCTTTATAAACAACAAGTTGGCAGTCTCTACACTTGCTGCTTTTGCATAACCACTCACCATAGTTGTTTCAGAAATCACGTTTCTTGATGGCATACTCTCAAAGATGAATTGGGCTTCATTGATTCTACCACATTTTGCATACATATCAACTAATGCATTACTTAAAATTAGGTCATTCCTGTGCTTGTCATTTTTCACAACCAAGGCATGAATTTGCCGACCTTTTCCAATCAACGTTAATGTTGCACAAGCACTAACCACACTAGCCAGTGTGACTTCATCTGGGTCTACCCGATGATCCATCATGTTTGCAAACACCTCAACAGCTTCACTCACAGGACCATTTTGTTCATAACATGTAATCAGACTATTCCAAGTCACTCGGTTCCTTTCGATCATCCCATCAAATACCTTTCGAGCACATTCAACTTCACCACATTTTGCATACATATCAACAAGAGCAGACCCCATATACACATCCATCAAACACGACGACTTCAACATCAAGCCATGAACTTGAATTCCAATCCCCAAATCCACTAACCCAGCACAAGCACTAAGAACGCTACCGAATGAGTACTGATTCAGAACAAAACCATCTCTATTCATCCCCAAGAAATACTCTACTGCCTCTTTGAACCGATCATGCTGAGCAAACCCAGAAACCATCGAATTCCAGGAGCACTGATCACGCTCAGGGATAGCCAAAAACACCTCCGCAGCTTCATCAAGAAATCCCCATCTCGTTAATGCACTTAATACTAAATTGTAACTGAAAATGTTTCTGTGAAGCATTTTATCGAACAGTTTACGTGCATCAACTACAAACCCACATTTTCCATACATATCAACCAGCCTATTCTGAATAAAAACTTCAGATGAGAACTGGGATTTGAGAACCTGGGCATGAACGCAACGGCCATGACGAACTGAGTTTGATTGGATGCACCAATCCAATAACTTGGCAAAGGGTGATGAATTTGAGAATAATATGGTTTCAAAATTTTGCTTCAGGACCACATTTCTTGCCATCCCATAATTTAAGTGTCACAAATACTACTTACTTTTCCTACAATCCTCTACTTGTCGTCTAATAGCCGTGTAATCTGCACAAATTTCAAAACAACTCAACATTTGAAATAAAAAAAGATCGCAAATAGTAAGTCCCGTTCTATTCAACTTTTTTCAATCCTTAGAAAAAAAAATAAGTTATGATAAGTAAAGTTCGACAAAAATAAGCAATAAGTTCTTATAAGGTCTAATAAGGTCTAATAAGTTCAGAGAAGTTCGGTTAAGTTCAGATAGATTCAGATAAGCAAAAATAAGTTGAAAAGAACAGAACCTAAGCTTACATAAGCTTACTCGTGTTAGGTTTATGGTAGTTTTATAGTACTCCTTTTGTCTTATTTTAATCTTTGAAGTATTAGGATCTTGACCCGTCTCAGACATATGTCAATTAACTATCTATTATGTGTCAATTATGACATGCCACTTACATGAAAGCTCCTTTGCTTGGACGGAAAGCATTTTCAATGAGAATTATTTTATGAAAATACATTTTCCAAGGTTAATGCAATTTTAAAATAACACTTCAAGATCCTGTTGTTGGGTTTATTCATAAACAAATGAATAGGCATTTCAAAAATATTCCAACAAGACCATGGTAATTAGAACAAACATCATGTGAAGGCACATAAACATACTGAAAATTAGGGGTGTAAGCGTATTGCGAAAAGTCCAGAAAACAACGCAATCCAGTCCAAACTTGTCGGACTGAACTGGATTCGGACTTTTAGAGTCCAAAAGTTTTCGAATTGGACATGGACTCAGCCCTTTGGAGTACAAAAGTCCAATCTTATTTTCGTAGCCACATCCATCATCTTATTTTCGTATACCAGACTAGCATCGTCGTCCAAGTAACAATATTCTTCTCACACATCTGATGAAAAACAGCACAAGCCGCAATCTAAATCACCACTATTTACATAACTCACAACCATTGTGTTCTAAGAATTCAGATTTCTTAGAGGCATTCGATCAAAAACCATCCGAGAACCCCTCATGTCTTTCCTAACTCTAGCATGTGCTCCCACAAGAGCATTATAAGACACTACATCTCTCCGAGGCATTTTATCAAATGCTTAGCGTGCGCAACCCAATTCATTACATTTCCCATACATATCAATCAAAGCGTTGAATACCTCAAGGAAAGGACAATACCCAAGACTGATATCCGATAGAGCGGCACACGAGTTCAGTATAAAAGGGTAAGTCTAGTTATTGGGTCTGATACTAAAACAGACCATTACAAGGTACAAATGCAAGGATTCAAGACAGAGTAATGGGGTTTTAGACAAAGCTCTGATTGCATCATTGAAGAAAGATACAGTGAAGTAGTGTTCTTGGAAATTGAAGCGTAAAATCTGGGCATTAATTTGTTTGAGTTGGGAGATTGCATTGCAGTTTCTCAACAGAAACTGCATTGATTCCTCTCCTACTTTCATCATTGCAAATTGCAACGCAACTCTTTCTATTTCTACCTTATTATAGAAATACTATATCAGAAGATAATCATATAACATTATTCAATGAAATCAACAGTTTCAGTTAGAAAAAAAAGGGAAAATTAGGGCTTACGAGAATTGTTGAAAGGCGTAAAGAACAGGCTCGATTTTGGGATGACAACAGGAAGCCTCTGGAAGATTAACAATGGTGTCGTGCACATTCTCTTGCCTTATTTTGTTGTTGATACTTCTAAATTACAAGATAAACCTCCCTAATTAAAATGGCGTTCTTTGAGAGAACGAGAAGGAAGTTCCCGTTTGATTTTTGAACCGAAATGCTACTGCCTTTTGAGTGAGTGGTTGCACTTTGTGCACCGCTAGTTATGAGTGTAAATGAGACGAGACAACTCGATATCGATTCGGTTAAAACTCGACTTGAGTAGGCTTGATTTGAATTCAATCTCGACTCGATGACTGATGAGTCGAGCTGAGTTACTACCTACTTGACTCGAAAAGCTCGCGAGAAACTCGAAAAATTTATATATGACTCTTGTCATTTCAATAAATAATTCTCAAACTTTTTCAAAGAATTTAATCCTTGGAAAAAAAATGAAAACACTTACATAGAATATATTTTCACAGTGGACTCTAATCACATTTTGTCTTTCGGTGATGGTTAACAAGACAAGCACAAGATTTTGACGAGTCTTAGCCTTAGCCTTAGCCTTAGTCTTAGCGCGGCTCAAAAGCGCATGGACAAACTAAAAACTATTAAAAAATGATATTTTATGTAAAATATTAAATGTCTCACTGTAACACCCCGACAATTCTCTCTTTTCTAAAATACTTTTTTACTATAAAACATAGAGAATTATCAAAGTATTATCGCCCGTGTGAAAACGTATCGGCTTATTCAGAATTTTGCAGCGGAAACAATAAAATAAACTTTATAAATAAACTTAGTCAACGATAAAATCAACTCCAAAACTAACCAACAATCAAAGTCAACCTCAAAACCAAATTCAACCAACTATATAATGTTTGACTCAAAAGTACAGAATAAAATCTACACAAGCTCTCCACAATCCCGATCCCAATGATGCATCATCTTCGAACATGTTAGATGAACTATGCACTATTGATCCTTAGAGACTGCTCACCAAAATGGGTCATCACATGATCAATAAGGCAAAGCTATGATCAACATACACAACAAAAGCACGTAAAGCAAAGCTGAGTACTACATACTAAACAAGTATATAATCAGCAAAGCTGAGTACTACATACTAAACAAGTACATAATCCTAACATGATACTAATAAATGATAGGCAAGAGTAAATAATAACATAATAACTCGCATACAACTTTTATTGAACTAAACTTAAACAACATTATTATTACTTTAATTGGAATAGTCAATGGACCGAGTTGTCTCATCTAAAACAGTCTTCCCCTAGGAAGACGAAATACGGGTGCGACTCCGTATTCCAAAAAGACCTACGATATCGAGGAACCTTTTTATAAAATAGGAACGGTGATCAACCCGAAACCCATAAAAAGCCATGGGCTACCACCATGTACTCCAACTCCTAATTGTCCATACTTCAGACGTGCACCAGTCTAAAGTTATTACTATCCAGTTTCACTTTACATGATTTACCAATTATTACTTGTTATGACTGACAAGCAATACAAATAATAAAATCATCAAACAACCACAAATCTCTTTTTATCTTAGGATTAGATAAGTGATCACACAACTTACAATCCAAGATTACTTTCAACTTTAATCCAACTTTCTTATTTGTTGAACCTAGCCAACAACCAATTACCTTTCATAGGTAGAAAATATCAACTTACCAAATAAGGCCCTCGGTCCTTATAAAACAGTGAAATACTAAAAGGGAACAATGAACAATCATGATCCAATACTTAATAAATATATTAATTCCCCCATGTGAATTAATAACAATAAAGTTCCCAACCAACATGCTTGCATCAATCTTCCATGCAAACATGATATATAAATCTCATAATATAATCTCATAATCCACATGTTTACACCACAGCATAAAACATGCAAATTCCAACATAATAAATATCACATATGAACTCAACATAGTTCCTATACATGATACTACATAATTTCCTTCCTTAAATCATGATACTATATCAATCAACACATAGGTATGTACTGTAGACAAATTGGGATGCCACTTTAACCAACTTAAAAGTCGCCTAGAGAGAATTTTCCGCCTAAAATAACCAATATTAATTTATAATCAATACTCAAATAATTTCCAACAACTTGAAAATACTTTAAACCTCCCTTAAAAATATCTAAAATTTGTTTTTAACATTAAAATTTCAAGTACTAATACTTCCTAGCATAGTAATACTATACTAGTCATTAAAATCCTTAAAACTCCTTTAATAACATCCTTTTTAAAATTCCAGCAGCATATAATTTATTAAAACTCTCTTTAAACATACTTAAACATGCTTAGAAACATAAAGACAATAACTTTCATAATTTATAATAAACTACTAGACTTTTCTAACTTTCGAAACCCGAAAAATTCATGCTTTGATAATTTAAATTCTACTTTAAACTCAAATATGCAAATCTGATTTTTATTTCATTAATACATAAATTATATAACTTGGATTCAACAATAAATCAATAACTTATAACTTTTAAACATAAATTAAAACAAAACCTAAAAATACAATCTTTGTATAAAACTTGAGGAGGAAGAAAAGAAACAAACCAAAGCAAGAAGAGGAGGGAAGAAGGAGGCCGACGAACAGCGACGGCCAGCAACGACCGCTTCAGGCGGTCGGTGATGGTGGTGCTCGGACGGTGGCTGACCGGAACAAGGAGGAACCGAAGCCGTGCGAAAACCGAGCAAGAAAACGAAAGAAAAGAGGGAGCCGAAATATGTGGGAGGAAGGAGGATAGAGAAAATAATATTGTGGGGAAAATTTGGGGTTTATAGAGTATTTATAGTTTTCCCTTTGTGGGCTTAGGAAAAAGTAATTGAGCTTCAAGTAGAGTTTGGTGATGAATAGGATTGATGATTGAACCCCTAACATCACTAGGATTAGTATTTGGGTTCCTCAAGCCCATTTAAACTCTTTTTCAAATCCACTAAGTGTTTCAAACAATTTCAAGTACTTTCAAAGCATGACTTGGAGTAATTAAATTAGTAAAACCATTCCTTTGACTTTCAAATAGTCAACCTTTGAAATATGAAATCCTTAAAATGCTAATATATGTTAAAATATAAATAACTATATATTAAAATATATTTATAAAATTCATAAAAATACGGGGGATTACACTCACATTGGTTTATCATGTAAACAATAGTTTTTTTTTTATCTATACAATGTTACTACTCTAGCTATACTTGTTGTTTGAAATTAAGTTGTTCCACATTGGTTGTGAAACAAAAGTTTAAATTTGTATCTTTTATAAATGGAACAAAAACTATTTGTTGCATTAATGGTTGGAAACTATTGTGTTTCTAAAAGTTTGTTTTATAAAGTCCTACATTAGTTGGACAATGAAACACTAACTTTTTTTTTCTTTTAGGCTACTCCAACTACCTAACTCAAGGTACATGAATTGACTCAAGTTTGAGTTGAGCATTGATTTGAGTTCAAATTCGGGGTGGAGCTTGATTTGAGTTTGAGCTAGAGTTTAAGATTTCGAGTTCGAGTCGAGCTTAGCCAAACTCGAGCTCGACTCGCATCATTTCCACACCTAGTGCTAGTAGTGTAATTTAGAAGGTGCACCCAAGTGTAAAGTGCTTATCGTGCAGATTTGCACCTTATTTTTTGAGTTTAAACTGTATGTTTTTTATTCAATATTCTTTGAACATGAGCTGTTGTTAGAACATTTATAGTTAAATGTGCTCGTTGATAATATATGATGTTTATGTTGCGATGTTGTGGTGTAATGAAACGTAGTGAGAAAGAAGGAAAATAACGAACAGGCAATGCAGAGCGCTCGCTCTGAAAGAGCGCACGCACAAAATTGGGAGGGATTTGGAATCAGGAACATTTTCTTCCTAGACACCAAGGAGCGCTAGCCCCACAGAGGAGCGCCCGCTCCAGAGAGGAGCGCTGGCTCCTGTTCGTCAGTTTTCTGACGAAGCATTTCCTTTCGCTAAATGGTGTTTATCTTTTCCTCTGAATGGTTGCTTGCTTTCAGGCTTTTCTTCTGTAAATCTTCCCTAGTATATAAAGGGAGATGTCACATATTGGAATGGTTAGATTCATCACAAACTTGCCTTAGGAGATTTATTTCTAGATTTTTCTCCTTGTTCAAAGTAAAGCACATGATCCTTCAAACACATTGTAGTGAATGTAGTTTGTCATCAACCAAACTTCATTGATTCTTCTTCGTATCTCACAAGACTTTACCGTGAACCTTGTTGTTCCTAGTGGGTCGGTAAAATTCTTGTAGGAAAGCGTATTGTTACGTGCTTGGAAGTACCATCCGGTTTCCCACAAGATAAACATCCTAGATACACTTATAACATCTGTTTACCTCCCTGTACATATACAAAGAACATGATTCAATATGAAAAGAACATAAAGATGATTAATAAGAAAATTATAAATGCAATTCAAAATAGGTATGTTTTTAATTTAAAAAGGTTGATAATAAGAGCACGTTATTAGTTTAATTAGAACATGACATTAGTATTTAATTTCAAATTCAATGGTAATTTTTTTTTACAAATTTAAATTTGAAAAATATGTTCTTATATTTAAAATTATTTGTTCTTTTAGTATATATGTTCTTTTCATTATGATCGATGTTCTTTGATGAATGAAGATTAAACATGTTCTTTGATTTTGAACTGCATGTTGTTTTTACCTAGAAAATTTTCTTAAAAAACTTTATGTTCTTTTAGATGAGCGACATGCTCTTTCGGGTGCATAGTGAGCATTGTGCACCCTGGTGCATAAACCACACTTTGGTGCTAGTGGATGATCTATATTGAGGCAAGGGATAGCACTTATACTTACACCTCAACGATCTAAAAAACTATTGAGAAGCAATCCAATCACGCAATCACTAATTCACTAGTACTTCCTCAGCTCTAAAAGAATGCAACACTTGTATTTTCATAGTCAAATTTTACAAACTTTGACCACGAATTTCCACAACTATATAAATAATAACATGGTCATGTGAGATCTTGTATATTTCATGTCAATGTATAGTTTTAAACTATAATTTTTTGATGATTTTTGTTAGTACGTAATTAAAGTTATTTATGGTCAAAATTGTACATTAAAAACCGTGAAAACTCAAGTATTGCACTGTTTATGGAGAGGAAGAAGTATCGAATAACTCAAGTTTAAGGAGTTTTTTTCAAATAACCTTAATGTTTTTAGTGCTATCTCTGATGTCTCGAACATATCATATAAATATTAATAACAAAATATGTCAAATATTTGCTAGTCTCAAACCAACTTTAGAACTGGGAAAAAAAGCGTTCAATCATTCTCCAATCATGTAATTAATGTATGTCTAGTGAATGCAATAACTTAGTTTAGGTTTTTCTCTCTTTGATTGTATTGTTGCAAATTTTGGTTTTTATGTAGGGAACAATCATGTTTTCATGACTAGTTATGATCAAGTAAGTGTTGCGTAAAACACCATCATAATAAAGTAAGTATATGACCATCACATTTGCCTTATGTAGACACATAATCGTGTCTCCAATCCGATGAAGAAACATATCATGGTCTTAATTGTCCGACCCAAGGGCAGAGCAGTCTGAAAAGTCATTCAAAACCATCTCGAAAAGTGTTAAAGTCCTATTTTAGAACCCAATTAATTATTCATGATAATTATTTGTATTTTGGGCCCAATCCTTTGAAAAGCCCAATTAGTTGTTTAATAATAATTAATTGTTTTATTTAAATAACATAAATATTTTCAAAGATATTTTCATAATCGGATTTTATCCCATAAAATCAGATTTCCGGAGTATAAAGATAAAAGAAAATCTTTAAAACGCGTTTTTATCAAAAAACAGTCAAAACGTGTCAAAAACAAGGAGGTACGCTGAGCGCACCTGCCTGTGCGGAGCGCAAGGCCTGCACGAGCACACGTGTCTGACACATAGACTGCCACGTAAGCCTGCGCCAGGCGCACATAACTGCCACGTAGACTTCTGTGTCATATAGAGTCCAGCGCCAAGTGCACTTCTCTGCGTGAGACGCGACTTTTCTTTCTTATCTTTTTCAAAACGCGTAACAGGTGTACGCTTTCTACTAGGTATGCTGCATCATGCGCTTGACATGTCAGCCTGCGCTAGGCGCAGCGGGCGCATGAGGCGCAGTGTCGTTTTCCCTATAAATAGGCCTGAATTCCGTACATATTTCAAGAACGAATTTTTCACATTAACACACAACACTCGACGAATATATTACGATCCTCTCTACGAACTACAAAACTTCCCTACAACAACTCATACTTTTCAAACACGAACACATTCAAATCTACATACTTTCAGATATTTAGATTTTCACGCTTCACGATTGCTCGTCCGGAAGGTTGTCAATCTTGCAGACCCAAGCCACGGTATAAACCTGAGGGTCCTTAAATAAATTCTCTATTTTTATATTGAAGTTACTAATAATTTATTTCATGATAATGTAGATCTTTAATATAAAATCGTTCTACTATATATTCTAAACCTTTTTTCCTTCTTTTTATTTCTTTTTATACATTATTATATGCTTGCCTGATTTTTCTATGCATATTATATGATTAATCTGCTTTATTGCTTTTATCAGCCACATATTATTGTTAATCAAAGACCTAAGGAACTATTCTAATATTAATCAGATTAATTTGGACAACCTGTTAGGTTCCTTGTAAAATGATTGCATAATAACATATCCCTAAAAATAGTCTTTTATGAGTTTCCTGAACCAACCTAGACTAAATTATTTTTAGGGTGTTTAAAACATTATTTGGTTATTCTTTTGCATAAACATTAACATGAATCGATATTTAGTAGAGGCCAGCACTGGGCAACATGGTTCCTGACTGTGTTGTACCCTCACCCGCGAACTCAATCTTTGGGTTCATTTTGACCATCTATGGTGTCAGGATGGGGAAATCTACATTGGATAAGTCCCTAATTTATCCCTACGATTTCCCATATCCAATTAGGTTTGTGATTCTTCCTTTAAAGAATTGTTGGCGACTTCTTTCAAAAACATATTTTTAATAAAACCTTAACAATGGGGTAATCAAATCTAATACGCGCTCACACCGCGTAGGCGATATAAATCCACGCCTACAATTTGGCGAATTCACTAGGGAGGATTTTAAAAAAATTAATTAAATGAGTGGGTGAAACTCGAAAAATACGATTCATACTCTTTTTATGCTTTAGAATGACATTACTGTTTTGCATATGCATGGCTATTGTTCAGCCACCATAAGGACAATCTACCTTGCCTCTTTAGCACATGTTCTATGTGTAAGGTCACCCCCGGGGGGGTTTGCGCTTTGTCCTTCCAGAAAGCTTCCTGAGTGATAGTGTTGGATCTTAGTTATAAGCAAACCTACCCAACCATGACATTGTTCTCTTGTTCCTGACTTGAGAATTGGAGTGCGTCTTACACGTGGCCACCTCTTTAAGTAGAGGTACGAAGCGTGGGATCAATCTCTTAGTCATGAACCCTTTTCAGACTGTACCTAAACTTGACCATAGTTTCAAATATAGAACTGGACTTTAGGTTGGAACTTTTGCATCCATGTTATATGACATTTGCCTGTGATTGCAATTTTTGCCTGTTATTATCTTGTCAAATTGTCATTATCATACGTCGTTCCTACAATCACATTGAACAAACAATAGAAAATTGGTCAATTGGCCAATACGTCGCCTAAATCCCCGAAAAGCGTGTCAAGGAGTAGTGCGCCAAGCGCATTAAGTTGCTCTTGGCGCACCACTCCCGCGCCAGACACATGGTTGTGCACCGACCGCAGCAATGCTGCGCGGCACGCAGTCTGTGCATCGTGCGCTTTTCGTCGATTTAGTTGTCGCAATGGTCGATCCTATGTTCCGTCCTATGTTCGTCTGTCTGCATTCGCGTAAAAAGCACGGTCATTTTAGGGGTTCCACCTAATCAAACATAAAAATCAGTCTTTTCATGCAAGGTCGAGCATGTCCTAAAAAGTACATCTAGAAAAAAGGTCATGGTAGAGTTAGAATTGTCATGCATGTCTACCTTCTCCCTGCTATTCCTTCTACCCTATCAAGCTTACCTTACCATATTCAACAAATTTCAAAATCTTACATTTTTTCAAAATCAACCATACACCCACTTCTATTCTATCTTTTTCAAAAGTATTTACTAAACACCATCACACACGACATTTACAAAAATATCTTCAAAATTAATCCATCATATTTTTCTAACAAAAGATAAAAACAAGGGGTCCCTTTCAAAAATGAATTTCGAAAATTCTAAACCCAGTCCAAACACCTTCAATCCAATCCAATCAACCAAATCCCACTTGCATTCACTCTAGGCCCATATGCATCATAGTCCATTTTGTATTCATATTAGGTCCATCTAAATTTGAGTCCATGCATTCATATTAGGCTCGCTAGCATTAGAGTCGATCTTAGTCCTATATAAGTATAGCTCATATCAAAATCTAGGCCCATTTGCATCTTTATGTGAAGTCTAGTACAAGTCTATTCTTAATCCATTCCCATCTAAGTCTAAGTCTAATCCGATTCAAATCTTAGGTCCATTTAGGCCCAGTTCATTCTCTATGTCTAGTTTGCATTATATGTAAACCCTAGTCAGTCTTCGGACTATAAAAGTCAGTCTTAGGACTATAAATTTCCCCTAGGTCTAGTTTGCATTATATGTAAACCCTAGTCAGTCTTCGGACTATAAAAGTTCAGTCTTAGGACTATAAATTTTCCCTAGGTCTAGTTTGCATTATATGTAAACCCTAGTCAGTCTTCGGACTATAAAAGTCAGTCTACGGACTATAAATTTCCCTACGTCTAGTTTGCATCTCCATGTAGGCCCTAGTTAAGTCCAACTCGTTCATAAGTCCATAATAGCCCAAATCCCCCAAGTCTAGCGCAGCTGGTCCTCCCATAGATCCATAACTATCCATATAGGACGAAGTCCAAACCATTAAGTGTAGCGAAGCTATTATCCCTGTAAGACCATAATGGCAACCCCCTAAGTCTAGCGAGGCTAGCATTCCATAAGTCCACAAAGGCAATTTATGGGTCTTGTCTGCTTAGTCTAATGTAAGTTCCGAAATCTAGTTGTCTAGCCTGGTTGCTCACCCGTAAGTTCAAAGTCTAGGTGCTAGCCTGCTTGCCTTAAGTTATGAGTCTAGTCTCCCGTATTGTCCAGCCTTCTTTAAAATCTAGCCTACTTACGCCTTCTTTAAAATCTAGCCTACTTACTCACCCGTAAGTTCAAAGTCTATTCTCTCATATCATCACTAAAACCCAGTCATGAAGTCCAGTCTGCTTGCACAGTCCAGTCCAGTCCAGTCCATGCCTGCATTTGCATATAATTAGGCCCATGTCAGCATCATGTCAAGCCCATACCATTCCGAAACCCATTTCCATTAACATTTCTCATTTCCATTTTCCATTTTCAATTCCATTTCCCATCTTAATTTCCATTTTCATCTCTCATCTCCATTTCTTATTTCGAAATCCATTTCCTAAAATTTAGAAGCGAGGTCCACTCGATTCTGTTCATGACCGGTCGAGAAATTACAACTTAGGAGTGCCTAAAGGAGGACAAAGTGTGAGTCTACGCTAAAGCTCATCAATCGCACTATCACCACCCCGACTTCATATAGAGTCATGAAGATTATTTTTCACCGCCTTCACAATAGAGGCGTATGAAGATTATTTTTGACCGCCTTCACAATAGAGGCGTGATCACTTTTATAGGGTTTACTCCGAACCTTACACGTGAAAAGAAAAAAAAAATCCAGACAATGAAATCTAAACTTCTATCGCGAATTCCAACAGAATAATGAACATCTGACACCTAGTGTTACATCCTATAAATACGCTGTGAAACATGATCGATGACAATATACTACTAATACTTGCTACAACGAGAATTTGCATCACCAGCAATGTAATACCCCGAATTTTTGAAATTTATTTTATTATTTATTAAGGTTTAATATTATTTCCACTTAAAAATTTATTTTATGATAATGCGATTTTATTTGATAACTATGTTTATTAAAATAATGATTTCATTTAGTTTTGATTTATTTAACAAGTTTAAACTAAATCATTTACTTGTTTTATTATTCATTTCATTATTAATTAAACTCTTTTATTTTTGGTGGTGGGTATTTTTGTACAAGTTGTCCATCCATTTTAGTAATCCAACGCCCAAATACAAGTCCATAGCCATATGTCTTTTAGTCAAAAAGAAAAAGGAAAATAAAAAAAATAAAATAAAAAAGGAGGTGAAAACGTGATCTTCATCTTCCTCCCCTCCCTTCCTTCGTTCCTGATTTTCAACTCATAAGAGCAAATTTTTCAACACAAAATCTCAGCTTTGTCAGTAAATAATTGAATTTCAGTCCAAATATCAGATTTTAGGGACAAATTTTCAAAGAGCTACCACCATAGCCTCACCTCCACCATTAATGGAGCTTGACCAAAGCTCAAAATTTCTGACCCAAACCTCTATAAATAATGAACTTCACTCACCCAATTACTCAAGCAAACAAACTAAACTTCAAAGGTTTGCTTCAATCTCTCTCTCCTCTCCCTTAATTTTCGATTTTCGTTTTGGAAAATAAAATTGAAAATGAAATTCCAACCCACCATTAACATCTTCATTGTTACACACCGAACCACCACACCACCGGAAATCACCACCTCCGACCACCTGAATCTTGCGCCACCATCAGCGCCACCTGCACACCACTGCCAACCACCAGCCCTTCCTTCTCCTTCCTCGCTGCTTCCTTCCCTTCGCAGCACCTCTGATGCGTCTCCTTCAGCCGCGCCCAGCCGCGCCACTCCCCGCCTGAGCCGTTCGCCGTCCACCCGAAACCACCAGCGCCACCTCCTTCCTCTTCTTCCCCACTGACTCGTGCCTCCCCTGTTTTCCTTCCTTTCCTTTGTTTTTGTTTTTGGGTGAATGTCAACAGATTCAAAGAATCAGTATTTAGTACCCCCCCTTCCCCTTTATTTAGTTTTATTAGTTTAATTTTTAAAACAAATGACTTTCCTAAACTTGCCTACTTTAATTAAGTTAGTATATTTAAGTTTAAGTTAATCTTTTATAACTTGAAAATGTTTCTTAAATAAAATGAGTATAAGAAAGTTAGTTTTCTATGTTAAAATAGTTGTTTAAGTTAATAAAAATAAAGTTGAAGGAATCTTTGATTACTTAAAATGATTTCATAAATAATTTGAAAACCATAAACCTTGATTTATGAACTCTCTTAAAATCATTAAGAATTCTATAAGTTATTTGAATTATTTAAATTGTTTATTTTATATATAAAAAAAGGGGTTATTTAGGTAACTAACTTAGATCTCGTTAACGTCTAATGTAGATTTCGATTGCGTACACGAGGAATATCAAGAGTGTTAATCCATTCGTGAACTTAATTTTGGGCACGCGTCATGAGGTAATCTCCGATGTCCATCTAAACATAAATCTCGTTAGTATAAAATGAATTGATTACGTGATTATGTGCTTATAAAATTTATAAGTATGGACTGTAATTATGGATTATCGACTTAATGCGAATTATGAATATGAAGGACAAAATGGACAACGACTATGGATTTCGATTATGAATCATGATTATGGACGATATATGATATGACAAATATGTTTATTATAACGTTATTAAAACCGCTTAATGTCATTTAGTAATGTTATGGTTATAATTATTATTATTGTTATTATTATTATTATTATTGTTATTATTATTATTATTATTGTTATTATTATTATTATTATTATTATTATTATTATTATTATTATTATTATTATTATTATTATTGTTATTATTATTATTATTATTGTTATCATTATTACCGTTATTATTATTATTATTATTGAAATTTGATGAAAGTTGGAATTAGTAAGAACTTGTGATAATGAAATGATTATGAATCTGAAGTGATAAATGAACTCAAGTGACGGTTGTGAAATGAGTTATTGAAACCACTATGAATGGATTGAGATTATGATGGATGAAATATATTCACACTGGATTGAACAACGATGACGTAATTGTGTACGTGATTTATGTGATGACTTGAATTAAAAGATGTTAATCACGTAAAGTGAAATTTCGGAGGGAAATGATGAACAGGTTGCCCTGTATGAGAGGTTCAGCGGCCCCTACAGGTTCTCTGATTACAATGCTGATTATTCTGTTACTGTCTTCCTTCTATCTTGTTGTGATCCAAGTAGAAGGGGTGTGCACACTAGGGACTCTGTTATTATGGCCATTATGTTATCCGTAGGTGGTTACAGGGGATTGACCCCGGCCTACAATGTTGAAGTAAGTGGTTACGGGGGATTGACCCCGCCACTCGGGCGTTCTCTTTCCTCTCCTTAAATAATTGGATTAATTGAAGTAATTATGCGATTATTCATTGTACATATATATAGGTGTATGTGTGCTATACTTTTCAACCCTATTAATCTACTATTTTACAATATATTTTCAACTTAAGTATTTTACAGGATGGAGTTGGAATTACTCAATTTTTCTGATTTTTGGGAGCTTGTCTCTCTTGTTTCTTTTCAATGCATTTGTGCAGGTGGGTGATCGACGGGGGAACAAAAGGGAGATCATTTAGAGTTGTCATCCACTTAGCTTATGATTTAACTTCCGCTGGAACTCTGTAACACTTAAGTAATTAGTAATATTTAATGAACAATTTACTTGGTTGTAAGGATTAATTTATTTGAATTTAGTATGCTTTAATCTAGCCTTGCATTTATTTCCAAGGAGATAAGTGCGGCGGTAGCACGCCCGTTGATTCGAGCCCTCGTGGAGTTTCCCCCATCTCGAGTTTTATTAAATGAAAAAGGGTTCGGGTTGGCGGGGGTGTTACAGAGTGGTATCAGAGCGGAGTTTAGATTAACTAAGGAAATATTAAAATTATTAAAATATAATAATTAGGAAAACGAATCAAATAAGGTTGAACTTAAAATTGGTTTAGGAGGTCAAAATAATAAACTATTTAAGAAAAATGAATTAGGATTAAAATATGACTTAAGGATTTAGTAAGGGTACGAATGGGTTATGTGTACATGTGTGAAAGTACTCGCTAAAGGTACTTATTAATTGTTTATGATATTTGATTAGATGGCCAAGACACGTTTGACCGCCAGAAAATGCACCAGAACCCCTCGTCAAGGACCTTACCTTCTAAGGATGAGGATAGGAGAGTCTGTTTCAGCTTATATTTACAGGTTACGTTTAACAATGAAGTGTTACCACCTCAATGAAGGCCATGGGCATTCGGATTACCTCACGCCACCTAAACAGGCCGATGTTTTGATTCACACTCTTCCCAATGATGGTCCTTATGCCGGAATCAAGAGCGAATACTCTGATGTTCTGAAAAATGGAAGGTCGAACTATGAACGATACACATTGAAAGGGAAGTGGTATCTCACATTGAGTTACCTGGAGAAAAGAATGCTCGATGCTAGGGCCAAGTGGCTTAATGACTATTTACCCACTGATGACGAGGAGCCCAACTATAGTGACGATGAAGAAGTAGGAAGCAACCCTGCCTCACCCGTTATAAATCTCAATGGAGATGGAGACGGAGATGAAGGTGAAGACGAGGATCCGTCCGAGTACGCTGACTAGAATCCTAAATATCTAGCCCTGACCCTTAGATTTATAATTAAGGTCATAAAAGACCATTTAACTTGTTAACTTAGTTAAGGATGGTGCAACTAATGCTTATTTGACTATTTGAAACAAACTCTTATGCTACTATGAACGATATGTTATTACACTTTTGAAGTAATGAATGATGAACTTTTGACATGTGAATTGATTGTGAAATGAATGATGAACTTTTGATATGTGAATTGAGTATGAAATGAATGAATGGTGTGAACCATGATTATGTGAATTAGCCTTTATATAAGAATCAATGTGAATCGTAGAAATACAATGTGAATAACGCAGGTAGCTTATGCAATACGTTTATACGCGATCTAGAGCAAGGCGACAAGAAAACCAAATGGCTGAAACTCCTGAATAAGTTGTAGCACGACTTAGGACTCTCGAGCAACTAGCTCAGAGCTTTGGTTTAGTCCTTCAAAACCAGATCAACAACAACCACCATGGAGACGATCCGCAAGCTGCAATGGCGAAAAAGATTTCCGCTTTGAAACCACCAACCTTTGTTGGGAGAGAAGACCCACTACTTCTCGAGAATTGGATGAGAGAACGGCCACGGGTACGCCTGAGGCCCAGAAGGTCGATCAAGCAACCTTTTATCTGCATGAAAATGCTGATACTTGGTGGGAAAGTGTAGGACCTACTGTTAAAGCTCAAGAGAACTTTAACTGGGAAGCATTTAAGGTAGCGATTAAGGCTCGATTCTTCCCCGAGCACATTCGTAGACAAAAGTACAATGAGTTTAGTAGGTTTAACCAGAGTTATAACATGAGTGTGCAAGAGTACGCTCAGAAATTCAATGAGTATGCCCGATTCTGCCCGACTGTAGTGCCAGATGAAGGAACTAACGCCCAGAAGTTTGAAGACGGACTTAAGTTTGATCTTCAGACTCGAATGGGAGGTAGCACCTCCACCACTTTCGCGGAAGCATATGCTAAGGCCTTAAACCTGGAGAGAATCTTATAGCGTGAGAGAGAGGTGCTAGGTAGACACAAAACGAAAGAACCTGCCGGCAACAGCAACAACCAAGGGTACGACAAAAGGCCCAACAATGGTGGAAACAACAATAACAATGGTGGACGCTACAACAACCGCAACAATCAAAATTATGGACAACAGGCCCAGTAAGGAAATAGGAACCAAAAGAACTTTCTTTGCAAGAAGTGTTCCAAGAGCCATCCAGGGTTCACTTGTCAGGGTGAAAGAATCAAGTGTTTCGAGTGTGGAGAAGTAGGTCACAAATCGTTCAACTGTCCTAAGAAGCAAGCTCAAAATGGACCAACTGGAAACAATGGATGTGGAAACAGAATTCAAAACTTCAATAACAACCGCCCCAGTGGAGGAAATGCTGCACAGAACGAGAACCATAACAACCACTCTTTTGGAGGTGGAAATGGAAACTATGGAAATAATAGCAATGGAGGCTACACCAATGGAAGAATCAATGTCATGAGCCGAATTGAAGCTGACACCGATGCCAATGTTGTGACGGGTACTTTTCTCGTAAACTCAAATCCTGCTTATGTACTCTTTGATTCAGGAGCGTCTCATTCTTTTATTTCTAACACTTTTGTTAATAAGTATCCCATCAAGTCTACCCAGTCTTGTCGAGCCAATATAGCCATGCCCACTGGTGAAACTGTTTCTTGTAAATCTCTTTTCCAAAGTATCCCTGTAGTCATAGCTGGTACTGAATTATCAGCCGATCTTATCCTTTTTGACCTAAAAGACTTTGACGTTATCTTGGGAATGGATTGGTTACCTAAGTATAAAGCCAAAATCGAGTGTCATAACCAGAAAATATCTCTTAGAGGACCAAAGGGAGATAGGATATCTTATAAAGGCATAATCTTCCAGCCTGATCTCAAGATAATCTCAGCCCTGAACCTTCAAACCTCTCTTAGAAAAGGCTACCCAGTCTACCTGTGCCAAGTAAGGGACGTAAGCGTGGAAAATGAGGAGTTGACTCAAATTCCGGTAGTAAAGGAGTTTTCGGATGTATTTCCCGAAGAGCTTCCAGGAATGCCACCAGAGAGAGAAGTGAGCTTTAAGATCGATTTAGTCCCTGGAACTGGACCTATCTCTAAGGCTCCATATCGAATGGCACCTGCAGAAATGCAAGAGTTGAAGGTGCAAATAGAAGAGTTGTTGGATAAAGGGTACATTCGACCTAGTGTTTCGCCTTGGGGAGCCCCAGTATTGTTTGTTCGAAAGAAAGACGGATCTTTGAGGTTGTGTATCGATTATAGGGAGCTGAATAATGCCACGGTAAAGAATAAATATCCGCTCCCGATGATCGACGATTTGTTCGATCAACTTCAAGGTGCAACAGTGTTTTCTAGGATCAATTTACGATCAGGTTATCACCAATTACGAATCGCTGAAGAAGACATCCCTAAGACAGCCTTTCGTACGAGATATGGCCATTATGAGTTCATCGTCATGCCTTTTGGACTCACTAATGCGCCCGCAGCTTTTATGGACCTCATGAATAGGACTTTCCAGCCATACCTAGATAAGTTCGTGATTGTGTTCATCGACGATATATTGGTGTACTCGAAGGATAGAGAAGAGCATCAGGATCAGTTGAGGAAAGTTCTGGAGATTCTTCGAGAAAAGCAATTGTACGCGAAGTTCTCGAAGTGTGAATTTTGGTTGGAAAAAATTTCATTTTTGGGTCATGTGATATCAAAAGAAGGCGTTTCCGTAGATCCATCGAAGATTCAAGCAGTGACCGATTGGCCTCAACCTAAGAACGTCACCGAAGTAAGGAGTTTCTTGGGTTTAGCTGGATATTACCGGAGATTTGTGAATAATTTTTCGAGAACGGCCCAACCTCTCACTAACCTGATGTAGAAAACAACAAAATTTCATTGGGATGATAAGTGTGAAGAAGCATTTCAAGAGCTGAAGAAAAGACTTACAACAGCCCCGATATTGACATTGCCCTCTGGAGTAGAAGGATTTGAAGTCTACAGTGATGCCTTAAAGAAAGGTTTTGGGTGCGTCTTGATGCAACATGGTAAAGTAGTGGCCTATGCATCGAGACAACTCAAACCACATGAGCAAAATCACCCTACTCATGACTTGGAGTTAGGAGCAATCGTGTTTGCGCTTATAATCTGGAGACATTATTTGTATGGAGTGCAATGTAAGGTCTATACAGATCACAAGAGTTAGAAGTATCTGTATACGAAAAAGGAGTTGAATATGAGACAGAGACGTTGGCTCGAGCTTATAAACGACTATGATTTGAAGATAGTGTATCAAGAGGGAAAAGCGAACAAAGTAGCTGACGCGTTGAGTAGGAAGAGTGCTCATTCGCTAAATGTGTTGATCCTAGCCGATGAACTGTGTGAAGAGATCAAGAGATTAAGTTTGGAAATAGTTGAGCCCGGTCATGTGAAAGCTCAATTGAATGCTCTTACTGTTGGACCGGACATATTTGAGGAGATTCGGGTGAAACAAGCTGCAGATAAGTGGTTAAGCAAGTTAAGAGAGATGAAGGAATGTGGTCAAGCACCGGAGTTCGAGATCGACGGCAATGGCGTTGCAAAGTATAAACGGAGATTGTGTGTGCCACAAGACGAGGAACTCAAGACGAGAATTTTAAGGGAAGCCCATAGTTCGCCGTATTCCATACATCCAGGAGGAGATAAGCTTTATAAGGATTTGAAAAAGCATTTTTGGTGGCCTAGGATGAAGCAAGAAGTAGCCGACTTTGTTGCAAAATGTTTAACATGCCAGAATGTGAAAATACAGCATATGAAGCCTGGAGGGAAATTGCAACCTTTGGAAGTACCAGGATGGAAATGGGAATCTATCTCTATGGATTTCATCATGGGATTACCGAATACAAGGTCGGGAAAGAATGCAATATGGGTAATAGTGGACCGCTTGACTAAGACGGCAAGATTCGTGGCAATGAAGGATACTTGGTCGTTGAAACAATTGGCAGATGCTTACTTCAATGAGGTAGTAAGGCTACATGGTGTTCCGAAGGACATCGTTTCAGATAGGGACTCGAGATTCTTATCTAAGTTCTAGAAACAGCTTCAAACAGCCGTGGGTACACTATTGAAATTCAGCACAGCCTTCCACCCAGCGGCAGATGGTCAAACGGAGAGAACCATTCAGACCTTGGAGGATATGCTGAGAGCTTGCGTAATGGATTTCGGAGGATATTGGGATGATCATTTGATGTACATTGAGTTCTCTTATAACAACAGTTATCACTCGAGCATAGGAATGGCACCTTATGAGGCATTGTATGGACGGAAATGTAGAAGTCCTATATGTTGGAGCGATGTGAATGAGTCGTTGAATTTGGGACCAGAAATGATAGAAGAGACTACCAACAAGGTGAAGTTGATTCAGGAGCGTATGAAAGCAGCTTAGGATCGACAAAAATCGTATGCAGATCAAAGGAGACGAGATTTAGAGTTTGAAATTGGAGAAAAAGTGTTGCTGAAAGTTTCACCAACCAAGGGAGTAATGAGGTTCGGTAGAAAAGGAAAGTTGAGTCCTCGTTATATCGGACCTTATGAGATACTCGAAAGAATTGGGGAAGTGGCCTATAGATTAGCCTTGCCCACAGAGTTAGCCAATGTTCATAATGTCTTTCATGTGTCTCAACTTCGTAAATATGTCCCTGACCCCTCCCATGTCATCCAACCTGAAACCATTGAACTAGATGAGACCCTCACTTTTGAAGAACGTCCTGTTAGAATCCTTGATTCCAAAACGAGAAATACCCGGAATAAGGCAGTAAAGTTAGTCAAAGTTTTGTGGTCTAATCATCAAACCGAGGAAGCAACTTGGAAAACAGAAGACGACATGAGAAAGCGTTATCCTGAACTCTTTTCTGAGGTACGATTATCGAGTTTCGGGGACGAAACTCCTTAAGGGGGACCGAATGTAATACTAACAAAGCGCAAAACTACTGTTTTTTTAATATTAAACATCCAACTTTAAAGTTCGAGAACGAACTTTGTTTTTAAGGAGGAGTAGATGTAATACCCCGAAATTTCGAAATTTATTTTATTATTTATTAAGGTTTAATATTATTTCCACTTAAAAATTTATTTTATGATAATGCGGTTTTATTTGATAACTATCTTTATTAAAATAATGATTTCATTTAGTTTTGATTTATTTAACAAGTTTAAACTAAATCATTTACTTGTTTTATTATTCATTTCATTATTAATTAAACTCTTTATTTTGGTGTTGGGTGTTTTTGTACAAATTGTCCATCCATTTTAGTAATCCAAAGCCCAAATACAAGTCCATAGCCATATGTCTTTTAGTCAAAACGAAAAAGGAAAATAAAAAAAATAAAAAAAGGAGGTGAAAACGTGATCTTCATCTTCCTCCCCTCCCTTCCTTCGTTCCTGATTTTCAGCTCACAAGAGCAAATTTTTCAACACAAAATCTCAGCTTTGTCAGTAAATAATTGAATTTCAGTCCAAATATCAGATTTTAGGGACAAATTTTCAAAGAGCTACCACCATAGCCTCACCTCCACCATTAATGGAGCTTGACCAAAGCTCAAAATTTCTGACCAAAACCTCTATAAATAATGAACTTCACTCACCCAATTACTCAAGCAAACAAACTAAACTTCAAAGGTTTGCTTCAATCTCTTTCTCCTCTCCCTTAATTTCTGATTTTCGTTTTGGAAAATAAAATTGAAAATGAAATTCCAACCCACCATTAACATCTTCATTGTTACACACCGAACCACCACACCACCGGAAATCACCACCTCCGACCACCTGAATCTCGCTCCACCATCAGCGCCACCTGCACACCACCGCCAACCACCAACCCTTCCTTCTCCTTCCTCGCTGCTTTCTTCCCTTCGCAGCACCTCTGCTGCGTCTCCTTCAGCCGCGCCCAGCCGCGCCACTCCCCGCCTGAGCCGTTCGCCGTCCACCTGAAATCACCAGCGCCACCTCCTTCCTCTTCTTCCCCACTGACTCGTGCCTCCCCTGTTTTCCTTCCTTTCCTTTGTTTTTGTTTTTGGGTGAATGTCAACTGATTCAAAGAATCAGTATTAGTACCCCCCCTTCCCCTTTATTTAGTTTTATTAGTTTAATTTTTAAAACAAATGACTTTCCTAAACTAGCCTACTTTAATTAAGTTAGTATATTTAAGTTTAAGTTAATCTTTTATAACTTGAAAATGTTTCTTAAATAAAATGAGTATAAGAAAGTTAGTTTTCTATGTTAAAATAGTTGTTTAAGTTAATAAAAATAAAGATGAAGGAATCTTTGATTACTTAAAATGATTTCATAAATAATTTGAAAACCATAAACCTTGATTTATAAACTCTCTTAAAATCATTAAGAATTTTTTAAGTTATTTGAATTATTTAAATTGTTTATTTTATATATAAAAAAAAAGGGGTTATTTAGGTAACTAACTTAGATCTCGTTAACGTCTAATGTAGATTCCGATTGCGTAGACGAGGAATATCAAGAGTGTTAATCCATTTGTGAACTTAATTTTGGGCACGCGTCACGAGGTAATCTCCGATGTCCATCTAAACATAAATCCCGTTAGTATAAAATGAATTGATTACGTGATTATGTGCTTATAAAATTTATAAGTATGGACTGTAATTATGGATTATCGACTTAATGCGAATTATGAATATGAAGGACAAAATGGACAACGACTATGGATTTCGATTATGAATCATGATTATGGACAATATATGATATGACAAATATGTTTATTATAACGTTATTAAAACCGCTTAATGTCATTTAGTAATGTTATGGTTATTATTATTATTATTGTTATTATTATTATTATTATTATTATTATTATTATTATTATTGTTATTATTATTATTATTATTCTTATTATTATTATTATTATTATTATTATTCTTATTATTATTATTATTATTGTTATTATTATTATTATTGTTATCATTATTACCGTTATTATTATTATTATTATTATTGAAATTTGATGAAAGTTGGAATTAGTAAGAACTTGTGATAATGAAATGATTATGAATCTGAAGTGATAAATGAACTCAAGTTACGGTTGTGAAATGAGTTATTGAAACCACTATGAATGGATTGAGATTATGATGGATGAAATATATTCACACTGGATTGAACAACGATGACGTAATTGTGTACGTGATTTATGTGATGACTTGAATTAAAAGATGTTAATCACGTAAAGTGAAATTTCGGAGGGAAATGATGAACATGTTGCCCTGTATGAGAGGTTCAGCGGCCCCTACAGGTTCTCTGATTACTATGCTGATTATTCTGTTACTGTCTTCCTTCTATCTTGTTGTGATCCAAGTAGAAGGGGTGTGCACACTAGGGACTCTGTTATTATGGCCATTATGTTATCCGTAGGTGGTTACAGGGGATTGACCCCGGCCTACAATGTTGAAGTAAGTGGTTACAGGGGATTGACCCCGGCTTACTGGCGTTCTCTTTCCTCTCCTTAAATAATTGGATTAATTGAAGTAATTATGCGATTATTCATTGTACATATATATAGGTGTATGTGTGCTATACTTTTCAACCCTATTAATCTACTATTTTACAATATATTTTCAACTTAAGTATTTTACGGGATGGAGTTGGAATTACTCAGTTTTTCTGATTTTTGGGAGCTTGTCTCTCTTGTTTCTTTTCAATGCATTTGTGCAGGTGGGTGATCAACGGGGGAACAAAAGGGAGATCACTTAGAGTTGTCATCCACTTAGCTTATGATTTAGCTTTCGCTGGAACACTGAAACACTTAAGTAATTAGTAATATTTAATGAACAATTTACTTGGTTGTAAGGATTAATTTATTTGAATTTAGTATGCTTTAATCTAGCCTTGCATTTATTTCCAAGGAGATAAGTGCGGCGGTAGCACGCCCGTTGATTCGAACCCTCGTGGATTTTCCCCCATCTCGAGTTTTATTAAATGAAAAAGGGTTGGGGTTGGCAGGGGTGTTACAAGCAACCCTTTTTTGCGTAGTGCATCAACAATTCAAAAGGGCATAGTCTTTTATTCCTGGTTTCCTAGGATGAGTCAGAGAGTCCTTACCCTGAGCCATTTTTTTTCCCTTTCCCATCGAGCCTATGTCACTATAGGACTTCATTTATTATAGGCTTTCCATTTTCATTTTATTTTTCATTTTCATTGGCCTTCCATCATTTTATTTTTGCTCCTAATTCAATGATGAAACTTAAATCACCTAATGATCTTGACTAATAATAATAAAAAATTAATCTTAAAATATGAAAAATGAAAAAATGTGACATACTTTGGATCAGGAGTTATTCCCCTGTTCCCTCCATCATCCATAAACCATCATCTTCATTAGCCAAGTAAACTTCAAAAGCAAAGCTCCACAAAATAACATGCAAACCTTCCACTACCCTAAACCAATAACTTGTGCGCAAGGCTTAGTACATAAAAAAAGATCAATGCCAGGCAAAAACAAAAAGGTAAAGAAATCAATATGCGAAAAAAAGCACACAGGATAAAAAAAAAAGGAAAAAGAAAAAGCCAAAGGCAAAGAAATAAAAGTTAAGCTAGGGTGTAACAGCCCGCACTTCCGAGCTGCTAGCTAAACATACTTAACATCACCACAACAACAGCAGCAGCATCGCCGAAGCTGCAGCATCAATAATAGAAGCTCGATGAACAAATAAAATGGCAGCAGCACACCAAACTTGCAAAGGCCATAACTCATAGCTCCGAACTCCTAATTGAGCGATTTTTTGGTCTAAATTCATTAACTTTTCGAGATCTACAACCTTGATGCAACAAATAGAGACAAAACTGACTACATGTTGCTTGGAACAGACGGACATAACAGAGGTGAGATAAAAGAAGAAATTTTGGGGTTTGTTTTTTATTGGGTTTCTTCCATTCTCGATCTACTTGGAGTAATTAAACTAAAATCTTCAAAGGAAATTTGACAACTCAAAGAATTGGGTGTGGTTGTCTTCAGGAGATGATGACACGAATGAGGAGAAGAACAAGTTTGGGGTTCCATAAGGAGCCACGAAGAGAAAGATTGAGAGATTAGTTTTTCTAATTTTATTTTTCCTTTTTAAGCTTAAATCATTTATTCAATACATCATTTCATAAAACCCAAACTAACATAATTGTAGTTAAAACAAGCTCCTCAAGTAATTTTTCATTGGTATTAAAGCTTAGTTAAACTAATAAACATAATAACTTTATTTAAAACATGCTTAAAAATATGGGCTATTACAATCTACCACCCTTAAAATAGATTTCTACCTCGAAATTTAAAAACGTAAAACTTTAAATCATTTCAGAATAAGTACTTCACATAAAACATTTTCACAAAAATCAACTCAAAAGAACTCATAACGAACTATAATATCTCAAAAGCAAAAATTCCTAATTCTCCACAATCTCAATCAATATAATTTGATCTTACTCCGATAACAACTCACATTCAAAGCTAAAACCCAAATATAACTTTTCACTTTAGCAAATTTTCAATCTCAATACTCAACCTTCAATATCTCAATCTCTATAGCTCAATTTTTAGCCAACTAATAACCCAAATCATTTTCAAACAATCCCAATGTCATGATATGAAGATCACGACAACTCTAAAACAACCATGCTCTGATACCACCTGTAACAACCCGCACTTCTGAACTGCTAATCAAACATACTTAACATCAACACAACAACAACAGCAGCATCGCCGAAGCTGCAGCATCAACAACAGAAGCTCGAAGAACAAAGAAAATGGCAGCAGCACACCAAACTTGGAAAGGCCATAACTCATAGCTCTGAACTCCGAATTGAGCGATTATTGGGTTTAAATTCATTAACTTTTCGAGATCTACAACCTTGATGCAACAAATGGAGACAAAACTGGCTGCATGTTGCTTGGAACAGACGGACATAACAGAGGTGAGAGAAAAGAAGAAATTTTGGGGTTTGTTTTTTATTGAGTTTCTTCCATTCTCGATCTACTTGGAGTAATTAAACTGAAATCTTCAAAGGAAATTTGACAACTCAAAGAATTAGGTGCGGTTATCTTCAGGAGATGATGACACGAATGAGGAGAAGAACAAGTTTGGGGTTTCATAAGGAGCCACGAAGAGAGAGATTGAGAGATTAGTGTTTCTAGTTTTATTTTTCCTTTTTAAGCTTAAATCATTTACTCAATACATCATTTCATAAAACCCAAACTAACATGATTTTAGTTAAAACAAGTTCCTCAAGTAATTTTTCATTGGTATTAAAGCTTAGTTAAACTAATAAACATAATTCTATATTTAAAACATGCTTAAAAATATGGGCTATTACATTGGGGGCTTGCACACAAGTTCTACCCCTCATTCAAATCCTTCAACCCATCAAAACTTTAACCCATATAATTCAAATCCATGATCCTATGTTCACCTTATCCTAACCAATTCATCTTTCATCTAAAAGTTCGAGCCTTTTAACCTTTCATCAACCCTCTCCTTATTCAAGGTATGTCCAAGCCCGCTAGGTTGAAAATCCGAAAGGGCAGCCTAGGCAAAAGTTAGGGCACAAAAAATAATAACAATAATAATAAAAAGAAATCAGATTCGGAACTGCGAATGGTCTGATTCCGCAAGGATATGTAGGAATCCTCATCTCGAGGTCCGACCACTTCAATAAAAAAAATTTAGTCATAGTCTAATGATTTGATTTTCTAGAGTTTAGGAGCATAATCTCTTTCTAGATCTCGAGTCTGAACCTAGCCTCGTTAAAGCCTTTCCCACCTATATTTATTAAAGTCACAAATTTAACCTTTTATTTTTATTCCAAACTCTCCTTTTCCCTGAAGGACTCTCCGACAATTCCATGGTTTCTGGCGATATTTGACTTTGCCTGTATCAACTTCCCGAAGAAGAATCCTCAATGACAACTTTCAACGTTCAAGACATGCCAACTACATTTCAATCAAGGCTCAAGATGCCTAATTCCAGGCAAGCTCACCCAAAGTGGGGGCTTCCTATGTGTGATAGTTCCTCCAATTCAAAACAAACTCCTGAAGAGTTGTAATTCGCGGATCTTCTTTTACGGACCCCGATTATTTACTAAAAACGATTTTCAAAAATCATTCTATTCAATCCTGATCATTCTACTCATCTTCTAGCCTTGCAAAATCCTGAGCTTGCATTGCAGCCTTGCAAAACACTGACCTTGCATTGCATTACATACATCCTAGTCTTGCATAACCCTGACCTTGCATGACGTGTCATCTTCCTTAGCTTTGCATAACCTTAATCCTTGCATAGCGTCTCACGCATCCTTAGAGAGTCTAAGTTTGCATCTTTGCATCATTATGTGCTTTATCTGAGTTGTTTGCACCTATCTGCTAACATCTTCTTCTGCAGGTAATCAGATTGCTTGTAGTTATTGTCCTGCTTGCTAACTTTGTTTTGCAGAGACCGGAGTATATAGATCAGTTCTAAACTGCATAGCGTTTAGAATCGTTCTTCGTCCCGACTCCGTATACTTTGACTTTTGGTCTCCTGAACCTCAGTCAAAGTGGGGGATTCTGTAGACACATATCATGTGTCCCCAATTAAAGATCCGATGATGAAACATACTGTGGTCTTAATTGGTCTGACCCAAGGACATAGCAGTTTGAAAAGCCATTCAAAACCATCTCGAAAAGTGTTAAAGTCCTAATTTGAAACCCAATTAATTATTCATGATAACTAATTGTATTTTGAGCCCAATCCTTTGAAAAGCCCAATTAATTGTTTAATAATAAGTAATTATTTTTTTAAATAAAATAAATCTTTTCAAAGATATTTTCATAATCGGATTTTATCCCGTAAAATCAGATTTCCGGAGTTAAAAGATAAAAAAAAAATCTTTAAAACGCGTTTTTATCAAAAAATTGTCAAAACATGTCAAAAACAAGACGGTGCGCTGAGCGCATAGACCGCCACGTAAGCCTGCGTCTAGCGCACGGCCTGCGCCAAGCGTACAGAACTGCCACGTAGACTTTTGTGTCATATAGAGTCCTGCGCCAAGCGCACTTCTCTGCTTGAGACACGGCTTTTCTTTCTTATCTTTTTCAAAATGCGTAACATGTGTACGCTTTCTACTGGGCATGCCGCGTCATGCGCTTGACACGTCAGCCTGCGCCAGGTGCAGTGTCGTTTTCCCTATAAAATAGGCATGATTTCCGTACAGATTTCAAGAACGGGTTTTTCACATTAACACACAACACTCGACGAATATATTACAAACCTCTCTACGAACTACAAAACTTCCCTACAAAAACTCATACTTTTCAAACACAAACACATTCAAATCTACATACTTTCAGACATTCAGATTTTCAGGCTTCACGATTGCTCGTCCCGAAGGTTGTCAATCTTGCAGACCCAAGCCACGGTATAATCATGAGGGTCCTTAAATAAATTCTCTATTTTTATATTGAAGTTACTAACAATCTATTTCATGATGTAGATCTTTAATATAAAATCGTTCTACTGTATATTCTAAACCTTTTTCCTTCTTTTTATACATTATTATATGCTTGCCTGATTTTTCTATGCATATTATATGATTGTCCTGCTTTATTGCTTTTATCACCCCACATGTTATTATTGTTAATTAAAGACCTAAGGAACTGTTCTAATATTAACCCGGTTAATTTGGACAACTTGCTAGGTTCCTTGTAAATTGATTGCATAATAACATATCACTAAAAATAGTCTTTTTATGAATTTCCTGAACCAACCTAGACTAAATTATTTTTAGGGTGTTTAACTTAAAAGTAGTACCATTTTCTGGACATAAGATCAAAAAATGTTGGAATGAAGGTGCAAAAACAAAGTCAGACCAATGACATAATAGTGAATAGTGATATACAAAATTCAATACCATAGTTGAAATCTCAAATCCAATTACAACCAGCTTATCAATCTGATAATTACCAATTACAAATCACATTCGATAATTCGAAATTCATTGTGATGATAATGGCTGAAGTTCATTACACCCAAACCACTACATCGGCATACACCCATGAAGAGGAGTTGTGTAAATATACACTGATTAAACTTATAAAAATATTTAGGGTTCGCCTCGCCTATACGAATCCAGAACTGAATTAGAACCACTGCCTCCGTCAAACACCTCAACACCACAGGAGAAAAACCATCCAATTCAATTATCCAAACCTCCTCATCTATCCACCTAACCTTCATTAGTAAAACAGTGCCTATTGATTCATTTCCCCCAATCAAAGGTAACCCCACAAAACAATATCACCTCAAATACAATGCAATCATTACGAATACGTTGTTATCAATTAGTTTTCCATGTTCGAAAACAATATACTTAAAATGAGGGCATCCAATTTTTAAGACTCAATCTTTGGTCTTACACGACACAAACACATACTAAGAAATAAGGTAAAGGGGACGGGGTTTTGGGGATGGGGGAGAGGGTGGCGGGGGAGGGAAATGGGTTTTGGCGACAGGGGGGGTGGTGAGGAGTGGTGACAGTTAGGGGAGGTGGGTGAGGGGGTAGTGGGGTGGAAGGGGAGGGGGTTGGGTGGCAGGGGAGAGGAGGATGGAGCAGTGAAGGAAGGAAGGAGGTCGGAAAGAGGAGGAAGAAGATAAAAAAACGAAAAAGAAAAATTTGGCAAGTTTACCTTCTACAGCAGGTTTCTAACCTGCTGGGACTAGTATTGTAAAATACCATTCAAAGTTGGGACTGTTTTTATCAAGGCGCTCATAGTTGGAATTGATTAAATCAATTTTTCCTTTCATTTTTCACTGAATGATTGACCCACCAGGATTATGAACCCCCAATTGGATTTGAGATTTAAAAAGCAATTGACCCTTGTTAATTCTCCCACATCATACTTCAGCTTATTCCTTCCAGGGACACATAAGCACACTCTTTTTTCATTTTCATAGGTCTTGAGACTTGAAGTATTACCCCTGGAGGTACTCTTGATTACCTTCATAACCTATTCCACTATTTCTAACAGGGGATTCAGCTTCCACCTATTAAAAAATGCTTATTACATGCCGAGAACAACCTTCATCTACCTTCTTTTGACAAGAACAATCCAAAACTTGAGCCAATTCAATGGCTTTCCAATCTGCTTTCTAGCCACAATCAACAACTTCCTACATGAGATCCCTTTCACCATAAAACATAATTACCAAGCAAAATAACACTAATTAACATTAATTAATCTAACATCAGTATGAAAACATTTAAGGGAATATAAAAAAAAAGTCAGAAGAGGAAAAAATAATATTTTAAATAATATCCTTTCAAAGAAACGAAATCCAAATAACACCCCCTCAAGAAGATATTGCCATCTAAAGAATACTTCTCCTAATTAATTAACTTCCCACTTAAATTAATTATTCAACTCGTCTTCAATATGCCCATCATATGTTTAAATGATAGTGCGCCATGATAGTCTCCAAAAGATACTATTACTAGCTACATTATTAATAGGTTATCTAGAGGTACTATTTTCTCTTCTGATCTAGATGCGGTTTTAGAAGATGCTATTGTTTTAAGTAAAGATTTTGATTTTATTTGGTAGTCACATGTGCTAAGGGATGGGAATGTTGTTGCCCATCACATAGCTAGATTGATTCCGTTTGGTATTGAGCAAAGGTGGGAACGTCATTGTCCTGCTGCAATCCCCCATACTTTTAAGATATTTAATTAAATAGTTTTAATCATTTTTGAATTATTAAAGCTATTTAATTTCAGTATTTCAGAGCAAAAGGGTATTTTGGTCATTTTTACCAAAAGAGTATCTGAGTATTTTCACAGAGAAGTATTTTAGTCTTTTCAAGAAAGTGTTTTAGTTATATTAGTAGGAAGATTATTTTGGCAAATTCGTTATCAAATGTATTTCGGTAATTTGATTAGTAAGGGCATTTTAGTCTTTTACCCACAAAGACTACCTCAACATAAAAAAAAAAAAAAAAAAAAAGAACCCTAACTTTGCCATCCTTCTTCACCAGCCTTTTTCTTCGCCAAAGGAGTAAGTACTCCTTCTTCTTCCTCTCTCAAACTTTAGTCCTTCTTCTTCATTTTCAACCATTTCTTCAAAGTGCAAGCTTTAAGCTAGTTTTATTTTGGAAATTTTAGGAGGATCTTGCAAATAATCAAAGGGAAGCAAGAAGGTTGAAATTTTCTGAATTTTTTGGGGGTTTTCTTCCTTATTTTCTCTCTCTTTCTTGCCCCTCTTTTGGTCTTCGTTTTTCCGGCCACCACGGTGGTGGTTGCCGGCGGCTTTAGGATGGCTGGCCGTTGTGCCGCAGCAGTAGGTGGCAGCTGCTGGACAGTGGTGTTCGAACCACACGAAAAAAAAAAAAAAAAAAAAAAAATTTTTGGGCCTTCGTTTTCCGGCCACCGGCGGTGGTGGGGCACCGGCTGGGCACCGGCGAGTGCCGCCTGTCCCACTACCGTGCCGGCAGCAGTGGTGGCGAGGCACAACCAGTGCTGCCACTACTCGCCGGTGGTGGTGCGGGTGGTGCTCGTGGTGGTGCCGGTTTGGTGCTATTTTCAGATTTTTGTGGTTTTCGAACCACATGTAAAAAAAAAAATTTCTGTAATTATTTATTAATTAATTTACAGCAGTAATTAAGCTAATAATTAGTGATTTTTATGAAGTTTTAAGTATTAGTTTATAGTGGGTTTTGCCTACTAGTAAAGGTTTTCAGGTTATGGTTCAAAAATAGTTTTTAAAGCATTTTTAAAGAAAAATCAGCTTTAATATTAATTTTATAAGTGCTGATTTTTATTATTAGTAGCCTTGAATTGTTGTTGGTAAGTACTAATTGATAGTACTTTGTTCTTGATAGGTTTCAAGCATAGTAAAAGCAAGTGAAACATTTGAATTGTTGATTTTGTGTGTTATCAAGGTACATACACTTGACTTTTGACTTTAGTGTTTAAAGGTTATTTATTGAGCATGAGGAGTAAGGAGAGGCTTATGCCTTATAATTGTTTGAGTACATGTTGAGAACTTAGAAAGGAGATTAGGAATGGAACTTTTGAGTTATTCCTATATTTGAAAAGCATGTGATTGATGATTATTGCTTTTGAGCATGATTAAAGTTATTCAATGTTATTCTTGAAGCTATGGCTTGCATGAGAATATTTTATTGAGCAAGGTCTCATTAGAAGTTATATGTTTTATTGAGCAAGGTCTCATTAGAAGTTATATGTTTTATTGAGCAAGGTCTCATTAGCAGTTATATGTTTTATTGAGCAAGGTCTCAATAGAAGTTATATATTTGTTGAGCTCGGTCTCACAAGTTTTAAAGTTATTGAGCAAGGTCTCACGAGTAGTTGAATCATTGAGCAAGGACTCAATTGATTGGATCATAGATCCTGAAGAAAGTAAAAAAAAAAAAAGGACTCATGGAGTCATTAAAGTAATAAGATGAGCAAGGTCTCAAAGGATTTAGAATCGAGTTATTTATGGTATTTGTTGCATTCACTTGTTAAAGAAAGATAAGAAATTAACTTATTTGCTTGATGTATTATGATTGTGCTTGTGTCTCACATAATGGGCTTTGGCAATAAAACTCTTGGGATGGATCCCCCATGAGTATTGAACATAAGGGGGGAGTTAGTGTGTAACTACACTCCTGCATAAAGCTTAGCATGACGATGCTAATGCTTTTATTTTATCAAGCAAGTTTATGGAATTCCAAGTATCAAGATCTTTGAGTGGACTAGGCGTCACTCGTATTCAGTATCTCTGAGCTGTTGAGTCTAGAGGCTCACTCTCACCCTCTTTCATTACTAACAAGCTTAATTTCTCGAGTCAAGTTATTTAAAGTTCATGGAACTTTAGTAAGAGGTGTGGGATCTCTTACACAAGAAATAGGAGCCCGTATGATTCCAAGAGGATGACGGTGCCCGTTCATTGCCAAATAATAATAAAAGAAAGTATTTAGTAAGTTCAGTTATGTGCTTGTCGCATGTAGTGTCACAAGAAGAGCAAGCCGAAGTTCTTTGAGGGTTGCATGCATCATTATTTGCATTAGTTTAGTAGTGTTATGTACTCAGCGTTGCTGATGTATGTGTTTCTTTGTTTTCTTTTGGTTGTTGTTTTTCCTCAACAACCCTGTGATGACCCATTTGGCGAGCAGAGCTTAGAGGAGAAGTTTCAGGTACAAGTTCTTGATGTGCATGGGAATCATAAGCATCCGGATGGGAATTATAGTATACGAGTACTTTCTTATATATTTAAGTTATTTTGAATTGTATGTTTGACTTTACTTGACCATTGGGGTCTAGGTTTGACTTGTTTTGAAAACGGGACTATTATGGGATAGTTACCGAGTTTGTAACTCATTTACATACTTTCTTATTTCAGTTGTGTTAAGTATTTCCAGTTTATTTTAAAAGACTTCCGCTGTGTTCTCTGATTAGCCTTACGTATTATCATGCGTGGCGTAACAACTCCCATAATTTCTCCTAGTGTATATAAGGAGGGGTCGTGGGGGTGTTATAAAGTGGTATCAGAGCTCCAAAGGTTATATTACCTTTATTTTACAAAAGTTTTCGAACTTAAAAGTATTTCAAAGTTGAATTGCAAAAGGGAAGGGAATTGCATATGCATATGCACACTGCATCGCATTAGTCACTAAGTGTTTAGATTAGTAAGTGTACGTTCTAAGGTCTAGTCGCATTTTTGATGTGTTTTATGTGACTAAGTGTTTGATTGCAACGTGATTGACATTTTCTACTTGCATAGATTCCAGTTTTGACTAAAAGGTGTAGTATGACTACAAATTAGTGCTAGATTTGTTTTGAGCTACTACTCTAGTAAGAGAGTTAGTATGAAAGCTCTTTAGAGAGGAAATTGAGAATTCAATGTCAGAATGGCATTTGTTTAGTAGTTTTGATCTATATTGGGGTCCAATAAGTGATTTTAAGTCAATTTTTTTTTTTTTTTTGGGGCAGATTAATGGCCGACAGAAACGCTAGAGTTGATGCTCAGCTGAGGAATTTGGTCCGAGTGACTACGAATTTAGCTAGGAGAGTCCCTTCGAAAAAGAAGTCTGTTGATTGGTTTAAGAGGGTTAGTGATAGTAAACCGCCTTCTTATGATGGGAAAAGGGATCCTGACAAGCTTGAGAATTGGTTTAGGGACTTTGAGAAGCTATTCGATGCTATCCAATGTCCAGATAATAGGAAGGTAGCTATAGCTGCGTACTACCTCAAGGAGGAAGCCGATTTTTGGTGGTCGCAACATAAGGAGACGTTAATGGCAAGGCCTGACTTTGATTGGAAGGCTTTTGGAGGAGCTTTGAAGGAGAAATTTTATCCCAATTTCTTGAGGAGGCAAAAGGCCGTTGAATTTGACGAGTTGAAGCAAGGTGACATGACAAAGGAGCAATACTACGAGAAGTTTGTAGGATTGATGAAGTTTGCTCCAGAGTTAGTACCTACTGAGGAGAGAAAGGCTATTAGGTTTGAGACTGGACTTAATCTTGAGGTAAAGCTTGGGCTAGGAGGTTCAACTTTCAGGACCTTAGAGGAAGTGTATGATAGAGTCCGCTCATTTAGGTTCCTATTTGAAACAAGTCGGAATTGAGAGCTCCAACAATAAGAGAAAGGAGAATCCGACTCAGAATTTCCAGAGGAACGACAAGAAGTTCAAGCCTCAATATAACTTTCACCAAGGAGGACAATCTAATGGCCAAAGGAATGGGGGCCAGTATCAACAACAGAAGGGTGGGTATGGTCCTAATAAGGGAAGGAAAGGAGACGAACGCGTGTATTTCTGCAAGAAGTGCCCCTACAATCATCCTGGAAAGGATTGTGAAGGAAAGCTAGTGGAGTGTAACTACTGCCACAAATTGGGTCACCGAGAGTATGAGTGCTTCTCCAAGAACCCTGAGTTGAAGACTGACAAGGGTAAGAGCGGGAACCAGTTTGGTCAGGGAAATCGAAACCGTTCAGGAGGTAACAACTATCAAGGTGGGAACAAGCAAAATGGGAGCAATAAGACCTTTTCGAGTGGAGCTGGCCCTAGTGTGCCTGCAGTGGCAAGATTAAACGTCATAAGTGCTACAGAAGCTGAGACGTCTAAGGACGTAGTTACGGGTAATGTTTCTATAAATTCCACTTATGCTAAAGCTTTATTTGATTCAGGAGCCGAGCGTTCATTTGTTTCAAAGTTAGTTGTTTCAAAATATGGCTTAGAAAACCCTAGGGATGTTGAAATTCCTATTATGTTACCATCTGGGGAAGTAGTAACTTGCTCAAGAATATATGAGAACGTCCTCGTGAGAATTGCAGATGTAGACTTTGAAACCAACCTCATAGAGTTTCCATTGGAAGATTTGGAGATCATTTTAGGAATGGATTGGCTTAAGGAGTATAAAGCCGAGATTCTGTGTGGAGAACAAAAAGTGAGATTGAGGAATAAGGACGGGAAAAAGGTGACTTTCAAGACTAAACCACAAGAAGGTAGAATTAAGATTATTTCATCCTTAAGTTTGGTAAAGCAAGTGAGTAAGGGAGCTTCGTTATTCTTGTGTAGTGTGCAGAGGTTGGAAGAAGAGAAGCTTAAGATAGAACATGTGAAGGTGGTGAATGAGTTTCCGCACGTATTTCCGGAAGATATACCGGGAATGCCACCTCAAAGGGAGTTAGAATTCACCATAGACTTAGTTCCCGGAACCGCCCCTATATCAAAAGCACCCTATAGAATGGCTCCAAGAGAGATGAAGGAGCTCAATAAGCAACTAAAGGAATTACTCGAGAAAGGGTACATTAGACCTAGTTATTCCCCATGGGGAGCGCCTCGTTTTGTTTGTACGAGAAGAAGGATGGGAGCCCGAGGCTATGTATAGATTATAGAGATCTTAACAAGGTGACTATTAAGAATAAGTACCCGTTGCCAAGGATTGACGACCTATTCGATCAATTAAGAGGAGCCGAAATATTTTCGAAGATAGACTTGAGGTCGTGGTATCACCGGTTGCGAATTGGGGAGAAAGATATACCAAAGACTCGCCTTTAGGACGAGGTATGGTCACTATGAGTTCACCGTAATGCCCTTTGTTTAACCAATGCACCAAATGTTTATGGACCTCATGAATAGAGTGTTTCGAGAGTATTTGGACAAATTTGTAGTCGTATTCATCGATGATATCCTTATTTACTCGAAGAACAAGGAGGAGCATGAAAAGCACTTGAGATTGGTATTATCTACACTTAGGGAGCATCGCCTTTACGCAAAGTTCTCAAAGTGTGAATTTTGGATGGAAGAAGTGGCGTTTCTTGGCCACATTGTGTCAAAGAAGGGAATTTCCGTAGATCCGTCAAAGATAGCCGCGAGTAGCGAATGGCCTACACCTAGGAATATTATTGATATAAGGAGTTTCTTAGGTCCAAATTGGCTACTATAGACGTTTTGTGAAGGATTTTTCGAGGGTAGCTAAACCAATGACTAGTCTTATGAAGAAGGATACAAAGTTCATATGGATCGAGGAGTGTGAGAAAGCCTTTAAGAAGCTTAAGGAGTTATTGACTACGGCTCCGATCTTGACGTTGCCGAGAGGAGAATGCTTGAGTTGGAGGTATATAGTGACGCTTCGAAAAATGGTTTAGGGTGTGTGTTGATGCAAAACCGAAAGGTTATAGCCTACGCTTCTAGGCAATTGAAACCGTACGAAGTGAATTACCCAACCCATGATCTAGAGTTAGCCGCAATAGTGTTTGCTTTGAAGATTTGGCGACACTACTTGTATGGAGTGAAGGTGAAGTTGTACACGGATCACAAGAGTCTGAAGTATTTGTATACTCAAAAAGATTTGAATATGAGGCAGAGAAGATGGTTGGAGTTGGTTAATGACTACGATATTGAGATCTTATACCATGAAGGAAAGGCAAACGTCGTTGCCGATGCGTTAAGTCGTAAGTCTAGCCATAGTTTAAGTACTTTGGTACTTCCCGATAAGTTGTGTGATGAGTTTAGGAAGCTCAATATTGAAGTTGTTGGGAGTGGTGGAGTGGAAGCGTGCTTAAATGCCATTTCAATCCAGTCAACATTGAATGAAGAAATTTTAAAGGCTCAAGAAGGGAATGAGGAAATAGAGCAGATAAAGAAGCTGATTGAGGAAAAGAAGACAAAGGAGTTTAACATCCATAACGATGGAAGTGTCCGATTTAATGGAAGGTGGTGTATACCGTCGAGTTGCACCGAGTTGAAAGAGAAAGTGATGAAAGAAGGACACAACACGACTTATTCTATCCACCCTGGAGGGGATAAATTGTATAAAGACTTGAAGCTGATGTTCTGGTGGAACAATATGAAGAGAGAAGTAGCCGAATTTGTTGCTAGGTGTTTAACTTGCCAGAAAGTGAAGAGCGAACACAAGAGACCTCAAGGAACGATTCAACCGTTACCAGTGCCTGAGTGGAAGTGGGATGATATAGCAATGGATTTCGTTGTAGGTCTTCCTAAGACAAAGAAAAGGATTCACCAAAGTGTGGGTGATTGTAGATAGACTAACGAAAGTAGCAAAATTTGTTCCGATGAAGGACAATTGGTCGATGGAACAGTGTGGTAAAGTATATGTAGACCAAGTGGTGAGGCATCATGGAGTTCCTTCCACTATTGTGTCTGATAGGGATTCAAGATTCTTATCTCATTTTTGGGAAGCATTACGAAAGCTTTTGGGACCGATGTGCTTAAGAGTACAACTTTTCATCCAAAGAACCGATGGTCAATCGGAGAGAACAATTCGAGACTCTCGAGGACATGTTGAGGGCGTGTGCCTTAGATTACCCTAAGACGTGGGATGAGATGTTGGCTTTAATAGAATTCTCATACAACAATAGTTACCATTCTAGCATTAAGATGGCTCTTTTCGAAGCTCTATATGGTCGGAAATGTCGCAGTCCATTGGCTTGGAATGATATTAGCGAGACGGTTACTTTGGGACCACAAATGATTGAGGATACCGTGGAAACAAGTGAGATATATCCGTGAAAAGATGAGGGTGGCCCAGGATCGTCAAAAGGCTTATGCAGATCGATAATAGAAGAGATAGTGAGTATCAAGTAGGCGAGAAAGTCTTATTGAAGGTGTCACCTATGAAAGGGGTGATGCGTTTTGGGCAAAAAGGGAAGCTTAGCCCGAAGTTTATAGGTCCTTATGACATTGTTGAAAGAATTGGAAGATTATCTTATCGTTTGGATTTGCCGAATAACTTGGGAAAGGTGCATAATGTGTTCCATGTATCCCAACTAAAGAGATATGTACCCGATAAGTCTCATGTGTTAGATCCCGAGATTATAGAAGTGGATGAGACGCTTTCTTTTGAAGAGAGACCAGTGAAGATCTTAGACTCTAAAGTGAGAAGTACAAGAAATAAAGACATAAAGATACTCAAGGTTTTGTGGTCTAACCAGCGTACCGAAGAGGCTACCTGGGAGGCTGAAGATGAGATGAGAAAGAAGTATCCTGAGCTCTTCGACTAGGTGAGTCGAGTTCCGGGGCGTAACTCCTTTAAGGGGGGTAGAGTGCGTGCGCGCACATTGCTAGAGATTTGCGCATTTTGCTAGAAATTTGCGCAATTTTGATAGAAATTAGTAAGAATTTGTTGCATTTGTGCACGATTTTTCTAGACTTTCAAGGAAAACTTTTTCAAGCAAAGTAAGCATTTCATAGTTTAAACATTCAAGGCAAAAGTTTTACTCAGTAGCGTATTATTTGGCTACTTGTTTTACTCAGTAGCGTATTATTTGGCTACTTGTTTTACTTAGTAGCGTATTATTTGGCTACTTCTTGAGAAAGAATTATATTAGGGCGTAATGCTCATAAGTTTTCAAAGTTGAAAGTTCGGAGAAGAGAGGAGTTTTGGTTTAAGTTTCGGGACGAAACTTCTTTTAAGGGGGGTAGACTGCAATCCCCCATACTTTTAAGATATTTAATTAAATAGTTTTAATCATTTTTGAATTATTAAAGCTATTTAATTTCAGTATTTCAGAGCAAAAGGGTATTTTGGTCATTTTTACCAAAAGAGTATCTGAGTATTTTCACAGAGAAGTATTTTAGTCTTTTCAAGAATGTGTTTTAGTTATATTAGTAGGAAGATTATTTTGGCAAATTCGTTATCAAATGTATTTCGGTAATTTGATTAGTAAGGGCATTTTAGTCTTTTACCCACAAAGACTACCTCAACATAAAATAAAAAAAAAAAAAAGAACCCTAACTTTGCCATCTTCTTCACCAGCCTTTTTCTTCACCAAAGGAGTAAGTACTCCTTCTTCTTCCTCTCTCAAACTTTAGTCCTTCTTCTTCATTTTCAACCATTTCTTCAAAGTGCAAGCTTTAAGCTAGTTTTATTTTGGAAATTTTAGGAGGATCTTGCAAATAATCAAAGGGAAGCAAGAAGGTTGAAATTTTCTGAATTTTTTGGGGGTTTTCTTCCTTATTTTCTCTCTCTTTCTTGCCCCTCTTTTGGTCTTCGTTTTTCCGGCCACCACGGTGGTGGTTGCCGGCGGCTTTAGGATGGCTGCTGCTGTGCCAGCAGTAGGTGGCAGCTGCTGGACAGTGGTGTTCGAACCACACGAAAAAAAAAAAAAAATATTTTGGGCCTTCGTTTTCCGGCCACCGGCAGTGGTGGGGCACCGGCTGGGCACCGGCGAGTGCCGCCTGTCCCACTACCGTGCCGGCAGCAGTGGTGGCGAGGCACAACCAGTGCTGCCACTGCTCGCCGGTGGTGGTGCGGGTGGTGCTCGTGGTGGTGCCGGTTTGGTGCTATTTTCAGATTTTTGTGGTTTTCGAACCACATGTAAAAAAAAAAAATTCTGTAATTATTTATTAATTAATTTACAGCAGTAATTAAGCTAATAATTAGTGATTTTTATGAAGTTTTAAGTATTAGTTTATAGTGGGTTTTGCCTACTAGTAAAGGTTTTCAGGTTATGGTTCAAAAATAGTTTTTAAAGCATTTTTAAAGAAAAATCAGCTTTAATATTAATTTTATAAGTGCTGATTTTTATTATTAGTAGCCTTGAATTGTTGTTGGTAAGTACTAATTGATAGTACTTTGTTCTTGATAGGTTTCAAGCATAGTAAAAGCAAGTGAAACATTTGAATTGTTGATTTTGTGTGTTATCAAGGTACATACACTTGACTTTTGACTTTAGTGTTTAAAGGTTATTTATTGAGCATGAGGAGTAAGGAGAGGCTTATGCCTTATAATTGTTTGAGTACATGTTGAGAACTTAGAAAGGAGATTAGGAATGGAACTTTTGAGTTATTCCTATATTTGAAAAGCATGTGATTGATGATTATTGCTTTTGAGCATGATTAAAGTTATTCAATGTTATTCTTGAAGCTAGGGCTTGCATGAGAATATTTTATTGAGCAAGGTCTCATTAGAAGTTATATGTTTTATTGAGCAAGGTCTCATTAGAAGTTATATGTTTTATTGAGCAAGGTCTCATTAGCAGTTATATGTTTTATTGAGCAAGGTCTCAATAGAAGTTATATATTTGTTGAGCTCGGTCTCACAAGTTTTAAAGTTATTGAGCAAGGTCTCACGAGTAGTTGAATCATTGAGCAAGGACTCAATTGATTGGATCATAGATCCTGAAGAAAGTAAAAAAAAATAAAAGGACTCATGGAGTCATTAAAGTAATAAGATGAGCAAGGTCTCAAAGGATTTAGAATCGAGTTATTTATGGTATTTGTTGCATTCACTTGTTAAAGAAAGATAAGAAATTAACTTATTTGCTTGATGTATTATGATTGTGCTTGTGTCTCACATAATGGGCTTTGGCAATAAAACTCTTGGGATGGATCCCCCAGGAGTATTGAACATAAGGGGGGAGTTAGTGTGTAACTACACTCCTGCATAAAGCTTAGCATGACGATGCTAATGCTTTTATTTTATCAAGCAAGTTTATGGAATTCCAAGTATCAAGATCTTTGAGTGGACTAGGCATCACTTGTATTCAGTATCTCTGAGATGTTGAGTCTAGAGGCTCACTCTCACCCTCTTTCATTACTAACAAGCTTAATTTCTCGAGTCAAGTTATTTAAAGTTCATGGAACTTTAGTAAGAGGTGTGGGATCTCTTACACAAGAAATAGGAGTCCGTATGATTCCAAGAGGATGACGGTGCCCGTTCATTGCCAAATAATAATAAAAGAAAGTATTTAGTAAGTTCAGTTATGTGCTTGTCGCATGTAGTGTCACAAGAAGAGCAAGCCGAAGTTGTTTGAGGATTGCATGCATCATTATTTGCATTAGTTTAGTAGTGTTATGTACTCAGCGTTGCTGATGTATGTGTTTCTTTGTTTTCTCTTGGTTGTTGTTTTTCCTCAACAACCCTGTGATGACCCATTTGGCGAGCAGAGCTTAGAGGAGAAGTTTCAGGTACAAGTTCTTGATGTGCATGGGAATCATAAGCATCCGGATGGGAATTATAGTATACGAGTACTTTCTTATATATTTAAGTTATTTTGAATTGTATGTTTGACTTTACTTGACCATTGGGTTCTAGGTTTGACTTGTTTTGAAAACGGGACTATTATGGGATAGTTACCGAGTTTGTAACTCATTTACATACTTTCTTATTTCAGTTGTGTTAAGTATTTCCAGTTTATTTTAAAAGACTTCCGCTGTGTTCTCTGATTAGCCTTACGTATTATCATGCGTGGCGTAACAACTCCCATAATTTCTCCTAGTGTATATAAGGAGGGGTCGTGGGGGTGTTATACCTGCTGAGGTGTATCCTTATGTTCTTATGGACATTTTGTCCACTGATTAATATATGCACCTACTGCTTTCCTCTCAAAAAAAAAAAAAAAAGCTACTCTAAAACCTTATCAAAAGAGAAGCCTGAAATACCCTTCCAAAAGGGTATTGAGTCATAAAGGAATGTGACTCTTCCAGGACCACCGGTCGTAGAATCCCATGTGACAGAAGGTAACTGGGATTGGTCCTGTTGCGAATTCCTAATCTCACTGTTACTTTGGTGCCCCGCTTGTGAAATCAACCCTCTCCTTCCGCTCCTTTCGTCAGGGTTCTGGCGATCGTCATCCACCAGCAGAAAAGTTTCACTACAGTTCGCTATCAACTCAATCCTCCAGATCGAGCAGTTTTATCCTAGTTTAAGTTATTTATCTTTTTGTAATTCTTATGTAAGAGCGAGTGTTGCTCAGTTTAGTTTCTTTATGTTTGTTTGGTTGTATTAGCGTTAAGATGTACTTCCGGTTTTAATTAATGCACATTTTCCCCGTTGTAAAAAAAAACCTTATCAGTGACCTCAGTAATGCATTAGCAGAAGCCAAAAGCCCTATTATGGCCTTGATAATACTTATCATTGATCTTATTTATAACTTATTAGTTATCCGCGTCACATCATCAACTGATAATATGGGTTATGGCTTATCAGATACAAGAAATTGTATCGATTATTAGAGTATCAAAATGTTTTACCCAACCACATAAAGATGAGGTTCTACAAGTCTAATGAATCCCAAAAAGAAAATTCATCTGTGAGAGATTAGAATTTTTTCCACAAATCGGTCATTAAGGCTCTGTTCTTTTGGACTGAATTAATGAAAATTCAATTCGGTTTAGTTTAATTCAGTTCAGTTCAGTTAGTTTCCTCACAATTTTCATTCACTTCAGTTCAGTTCAGACAAATTAAGTTCAGTCCAAAAGAACAGAGCCTAAGTCTCAACTCTCAATACTTCTTCAAGCATTTAATTTCCATACAAACTTTTCCAAAATCTACAACTTTATTAATTAATTAGTTGATTTTCAATTTCAAACAACTGTACTTTTTTTTTTTTTGCAATCTCTCTAATTTTCCCTATAGAACTGAATTCAGGTGAGAAGGGCGTTTTATATGAGAAGTGAGAAGAAATCTGAGACGTTGGATGAGCCAAATCCAATGGCCAACCGTACACATTTGTAATTTGCCAGTGTTGCATCAATAACTCTGAGTTTCACGTTATTTCCCCAACCTTTCTTCTCTCTCACTGTCTCACTCTAGCCTTGACAGTTTCCCCCATCCCCTCTCTTTCTCTCTCCTTGGTACCAAAACTCTCTCCTCCTCAAAACAGCTTCAATGGCGGACAAAGATAAATCCCTAATCTTGTGAACTATTGCTTTTACGAAGAAGGAAGAAGCATCACTGGTGAAGAGGAAGAAAACAGATTAAGAGGCTGTGAGAGAGGGTGTGTAAGGAAAGAGAAAGATAAAGTATGGTTGAAGTTACACTAAGTAAGTGCTTCATCTCCATTCATCCATTATTCACCTCTGAATTTCACAATTGAAAATCCTAACTGTCATATCTTCTTCAATTTTAAGCTCAATTCGAACTTTCCCCTTTTTCTTCAACCCTAACTGTGATTTGTTTGTTTAGTGAGGTTGACTATGCAACGTTTAAATAATTAAATAATTATTTCTTTTTCTTAGTCAAATTTAAATGTATTTGTTATCTTGAATGCAATTCGATGTTGTTTGGAATTAGGAATTAGGAATTAGGATTGATTCTCATAAAAAAAAGGAATTAGGATTGATGATTTGCTGAATTTGGTGATATGGGATTATTTTTTCTTTACTGTTGAAGGGTATGAATGATGGGAATTAGGGTTCTTCAATCAATTTTATTTGAGTTATACTCCAGTATGTAGCATCTTATTTCAGTTGCAATTTTAACATCCAGTAGCTTGTTGCGTGCTCATTTCATTGAAAATTGAAAATTGAGAATCATATTGGTTGGAGACGACGATCGGTGAAGATGGGTCCGGGATGAGTAAAGTAAAGGTTGTTAGAGATTTGGAAGCTCGAAATTCAGTGGGTTTTGGGGGGATTTTCAAGTCATACCGTTGTTTTGATTTCTGGTTCATTTGTGGGACTGTTTATTAACTAGGATGTTGTTGTTTTAGGTGAGTTAGATGTGGTTTGGGTGTGGTTGTCCAAGTCCATGAGGATTCGGTTAGAAATGCTACGTGCAAACGAGTATAGCATCAATGCTATGGTATGTTGGGTTCGCATAAGCCAAAGCTTATTGCTCTGGGATTACAAGTTGCTGCCCAATGCAATGCAGACAATTGTGATAATTGAAAGTGACAACCTGACAATCATAAAGCAACTAAAGAGCAACCAACCTGATGGTTCTTACTTAGGAGTTATTGTGCGAGATATTCTACGCTTATCTATGTTGTTCACTTTTTAGATAAGCCAATAAGGCAGCATACACAATAGCTCATTTTGACTAGGGGTGTCAAAACAGGTTCTCAAACAGGTTCTGGGTATACCCATGGCGAACTGCGCCGAGCCGAAGCAGTCGGGATTCCGATTGTCGGCCCTTTGGTCATGATTGGTCGGGTTTTGTTCAACCCGGGTCAAACACATTTGAATCATGGGATTCCCGTGCCTGGGCAAGTCCGAGCGTTCCATTTACAAGTCGATCCATTCCCGGTATGATCGCTCGTTGACATTTTTTGCCGGGTTTGCGCAGGTCGTATTTAGGTTTCATGTATCGGTTGAGTTAAGTCAAATGTACTCGGGTTGAATTAGTAATGACCTTAGTTCGATCATTGTGGAACATCAGGCCCATTCGCTATTGAACGTCAGTTCAACTTCGGGTAACTCTTGATCGGGCCATCTTGATTTTGTTGTGAATTTTGTAAACGAATCATATTAATAAAAGTATTAAGATCGACATATATATACATATGTGTGTATGCGATAAATATATGGATGACAACGAAAAACCAATAAAAACACTATATTGATTACCGTGATGTGTAGTGTATTCTCTTAGTCAACTCTTATTTCGAATAATCAATCGCGTAAAACCACTCTAATGAGTAAAGGAGTATGACGACTCTTCATATGTTTTAATATTATATATTATAACCAACGACAATAATAACGAGTAGACGATCAATTCCAAACTTTATATAAATGATTTATTATTATTATAATCATTATGATTGATATATAAGTTTGTAAATAGATATGATGGTAATGAGAATACTAATACTAATAAATATAAAGCGACAATGATAATAGGTAAAAAATACAAATAATAACAATAATAGTAACAAGGCTAACAATAACAATAGTAATACAAAATAAGAACATGGATACTAACAATAACAGTAACAATATAAATACTAATATGTTGAATCATTTTAATATAAGATTGATATCAAAATAATTGTAAAACCAATCTAATACTCTATTGATTTATAAATTAGTATAACGACTTTTAATATGTTATAATACTATAACAAATGACAATCATACATTCATATGTTTACAACGACGGTTCATAGGGGCCTAGGTGATTATAACGAGGGTTCATATGTTGCACAATAATAATAATAATAAATTATACCCCTAAATCATTATCCCCTATAAAAAGCTAACCATAACTTATTAAAATAAGTTAACCTGTTAACAAGTAACAACCATAAGTAAAATAGTTAACAAGTACTTACTAGTTACTAAATAGTAACTTGTTAACAACCATATAGTTTAATACTAGTATAAGATTAACAACCATAACACTCCCTTATCTTTATAAGTTATAAGATTATTTAAGTTAATTGTTTTTATGTTATACTATAGTTTAATACTAGTATAGTATTTATGGTCTTCTCTTAACCTTATATATATATGTGACTATAAAGAAACCATTTTATCAGTAGGCTTATATATGTTAGTACGATATAATAATATTAGAACCATTCTAGCTAATACGTGAGTGATTATTAATGAGTATCGACTCTCGTGTTACAGCAAACCGGGCCTAGCTATCCATCAACCTATCGGTTAAAGCTTGGCTCGTTGGGGCTCGAAACTATAACAAGCCGAGCTTGAGCCTCCTTGAGTTCGTCTCGAGAGTTCGTGAACAAGCTCGAAAACATTTTTGATTGTTTTTAGGTAAAAAGTAAAGTCCCACATCGATAGAAAAAATAAACACCAACCTTGTTTTCCCTATATAATCTTATTACCCTTTAAGCCTTTTCTTATAATTCTTATTTGATTTGTCTTATATTATAAAATTGGACAATCATTAAATATGCAAGACCCAAAAACTTGGACGAGTATAAAATTTATTCTTCTACTATAAATATAATTCCATCACTTTCATCTTGGAAAAAAGAACACAACCAATAAACATTACATATTTACATTTGCAAATTAAATTAATACACCTACAACCATCAAAGATTACATTCACGTATAGCTAGCAAACATTTGTATATTTGCACCGTAGTATTGAACATGCATCAGAGTTGATGAATTGATTTTGTTGGGGTTTATATGAATCCCACATCGAAGAGGCAAAGTAAAAACATCATACTTGCAAGTATAAAACGGACATGATTCAGAATTACACATGTATCTCTTCTTGGTTCTAGCAGTAGAACCATTAGCGGACCTCTTGTTTGGGATTTTCAAAGTCCCACATTGGAGAGGAAGAAAGAGTAACAAGGGACTCTTTGTATTAAAGGGGTTTGTATAGATAGTAGAATGTATGGTGGTTGGGTCTTACATGTTTAATGTAAATTAGCCTGACAACTATATTTATCAAGAGTTTGACAAGATTTTATTGGGCTAGCCTAAAGGCCCGGTGAATATTAAGCTGAACTTTTTTTAAAACTTTTAAAATTTCAAGTCGAGCTTAGCTTTGTTCTTTTCAAGCTCTGAGCTCAAATTTCTGAGTTTGAGCTGAGCTCAACCTCATATGCTCTTGAGCTGAGTCGAACTGGGACATGTTCGGTCTTGGTTTGGCTCGTTAAACCCCTAACATCAATAAATGTCAAATTAAAACAAGAGAGCAATTTACACAAATAATTCAAAAATAAATGAAAATAAAAATATGAACAAGTACATGATATTCAAAGTTTAACCCTTAAATTAAATGTAATTTAATTTTTTATTTAATTAATTATTAAATGTAAGCAATTTTATAAATTAACATATTTAAATGATTTTGTAGATATAAAAAAATAATTGAGTTTTGTAATATCTGGTTGAGTACGGTCGAGTTCGGGTTTGAATGCGGAGTGCATGCAGTCGGGTTAGGATATAATCTTGCCGGGTGCCGTCAATGCAGGTAATCCCGGGTCGGGTTTTGGTCGGGTGCGGGGGACCGACCTCACAGTCGAACCAAGTTCAAGTCGGGTCGAATCGGGTTGACCCGGCGGTCGATCTGTTTCGACACCCCTAATTTTGACCCACCGAGTACTCTATTAGTTTGGTTTGGATGTAGTCCTATCGAAAATGTTGTAGTTATGGACTTTTGCTTCGACTTTAATGAAAACTAAGTTAGTGACCTTTCCTACATGAAAAAAAAAAGAAGAATTATACCTAATTAGTACTTTTAATAACTCTAAATAAATGTTATAACATTAATTAGTACTTTCTATATCTCTAGGCAAATAAGCGGTTCCTACAACTCTAAACAAGTATTGATATAACTCTAATAAGTACTTCCTATGACTCTAAACTATAACTCTAATAAGTACTTCCTGTGAATCTAAACTATAACTCTAATAAGTACTTCCTATGACTCTAAACTATAACTATAATAAGTACTTGCTATGAATAAACTATAACTCTAATAAGTACTTCCTGTGACTCTAAACTATCTTTGGTATGACTCTCTAATTTGTGCTTCATTTGTTATAACTCCCATTTTGTGTCTTTATATGACTCTAAGGAAATGTTGTTATAATCATCGAATATGGATACGTATAAAATTTTGTTGAATGACTTTTCACCTCATTTAATAAACCTATTAGCTCAAGTGGAAGAGCATTGCACTATGTGCAAGATGTGGGTTCGATTCCCACATAGGTTGTGAAAGTACATGGTTATTAGAATCCTATAATTGAACTAGAACAATATATAGCACTCATGTACACTAAAAGTAGAACGTTAAATTGTCGTTATTTTGACTGAAAATAGTGCAACTTCTTTCTTCTTTCACCACCTCATTGGGTAGTGCTTGCAAGCAAAATTACATCCTAAAATTGATAAGAACATAAAAAAAAGAAGTGTGTGCTCCAACATGTCAAACAATAAGAGCATGTGTAGGACTTGAACCCACATCTTTGTGTAATTTACACACAATACTCTACCAATTGAGCTAGCAGGCTATCGAGTTGCAAGCATAATTATGATTCCATGCAAAAACCTTAAATTAAGCCACTTACTTGAGAAATTTTGGTGTTATAAGCTCGAAAAGAAAGCAAGGGACTCGGTAGTGTATCTCATATTAGTATTCTAAAACATGAAATGAAAGCTCCTGATCTAGGGCCATCCACAAGTTGACTAATACTTCTATATGAAAGTGGAGAGGGTATTGGATGACTTATAAGTCTCCAAATGAAATGCAGCACCAAAGCCTTGAATGACAAAAAAAAGTCAAGAGAAGCATATACAGTTCAATCCATATTAGCACGGATGAATAGAAATGAAAGATATTCATAAATGACAATATATAAGATGTAGCTAGATACGAGGTCAATCCTATAACCACACTAATAATACACTTAACTATGATTTCAAATTTTCTGTCATACATACTAACTTACTAAGTCGTAGAAAATAGACTCACCTTTTTATGAAAAGCCTCTTCCAGTGACAAGATGAAGTATGACAGAAACACCTATCTTTATAGCCAACTTGGAAGAACTCCATATTGAAGAAAAAGATGAAATTGGATACCTTCATATTACATTCTCTCATATCTAGAGTCCCATCAAAGAACAACTCTCTTTAAATCCCCAGATAATTTGTAGCCTCACCTCACTTGCACTCATGAGGATTGTCTTGAAAGATAAAACTCAAAAGAACGTCACCCTCTCTAGTAAAAAACTCTAGTTCGTATTTCCTATAACTCTACAAAAATGTTGCTATAAGTCTATAACTTCAATTAGTATATACTACAACTCAATACAAGTATTGGTATAACTCAAATAAGTACTTCCTATAACTCTAAAGAACCATTTGTGTAACTCTAATTAGTACTTCATAAAACTCCAAGCAAATGTTATAACTTTAACTAGTTCTTTCTATAACTCTAGCAATTGTTTCTATAACTCTAATAAGTAGTACCTATAATCTTTAATCTAATAGAATTCGAAGTAAGTGTTGGTATAACTCTAATTAATACTTCCTATAACTCTAAGCAAACATTGGTATAACTCTAATAAATAATTGTTATAACACTAAACAAGAGATGATCTAACTCTAATTAATACTCTATAGAACTCTAATAAGTAATGTTATATATCTCAATCATATGACATAGCAAAAGAATCCCATGACAGAACTAACTATTTACAGATGCATGAAAGTTGAAACCTAATCTCCCAACGAAACCCATGTTCGAGGTAGCAAATAAGCAATGAAGATTGACGCGATCAATCTAGTAGGAATTATCAACCATCCTAAGCAAAAGACATTAATGTAACAGCCAAATCATCCAAATTCAACAAATCTACAAGTTGATCGATTAATTATACATAATCACAAGATTCCCAACAATTTCGAATCAAATCCAGTTGGTAAAAAAAAATTCTTACATTCTGAATTGTCTAATCAAATCAATTTTGAAATTCAGATGTAAATTTGAATCAAAATTCTAAAAAAAATCGACAAAAATTCCCAAATACTAACCTTCTTCAACCATATTGAATTAGTGGCTCGAATTGATTTCTGAAGATCATCGATTTCCAGATACTAAGCTTGATCGATTGATTGATTCATCTTACTGATCGATCGATTAATTTAATTCAAATTGCTGCATATTTGTTCTTGTGCGCAAGAGAGAATATGGTGGGGAAAAACCACGGGAGAAAAGCAAGTTTTTGAGTTTTAAAACATGTTTTAGTATCAGGCAAATCTTGGCCGTGAATTTTATTAGAACTAACGTTCCACATTATTTCTCACTTCTCATCTAAATATCATTCTTACTGAACTTATTTTTATTGAACTTATTTTTTATCGAATTTTACTTATTTTAGCTTATAACTTACTTCCTCCGTCCATAATACGAACAACTTTCTTTTATGTTTGTCCCAAATTAGTTTAAACATTTTCATTTTGGTATGGTTCCATCGTTCTTATATTATTTATTTTACACTCCTTTTAGCTCTGACTTTACGCTTTATCGATAAAAAATTAATGTGACATTATTTGCCGCCTTATTTATTTATATTGTATATATTTCTTCTTTCTCCCCCCTCTACTTTTTCCTCTATTCTAACCTACCACCACCACCACCCCCAGCCACCATTGCCACCACCAGCACCTGTATCCCCCCAACCTCCCCCTGCAACCTCCCTTCTTCTTCTTCCTCTTCCTCCCTTCCTCCTCCCCTACCAGTTTCCAGTGCTCCTCCCCTTCTTCCTCCCTTTTTGGGATGCGATGCGCCAACGCCCTTGCATGTTCCGCTTCTTCCTCCACTTTTCTTCCTCTTGTTTGCCATTTGCAATTTCATAATAACTTTTTTTTCCTGTTCACCATGGAACCGTATTGATTTTTTGATTTACCATGGTGGACCCGAAAATCAGTTGATTCCACCGTGGTCGAACTGAATTTTGCAGTTTTTCCCATATGAAATTTTTTAAAATTTTTGAATTTTTTAAGATAAAATAATTAAAAAAATACAAATACATATAAAAGTTCAGGCGGTTAAGTAAATACAGGCGGTATATAGCATAGCAAGACCCAAAAGTTACCTAAGTTTCTCTCCCCTCCAAATTAAAATACCCCACTAACTTTTTTCACATCTACTTTCTTAATAAAATGATACTCCTATTTGATAATCATACTACAACTGATCACCTACGTGTCCCAATAAGTGTTCACACCTTTCTAGGATGGAGGGAATATTTTTAATAATTTGAGGAGAACAAAGCCTTAGCATTTTAATAATGAAACTCACCAAATGCTACGTTTATGAAACAACCGGAGCATTTGACAAGTAGCAAAAGAACTTTTTTTCACTAGTGGAATGTACACACAACCCCTAACCTTCATTCATAAAATAATTATCGAAAAAATTTCAAATAAAAAAATACTAACAAGACGAAATTTTGGAGCTTGCTTGTTCTCTTTTTTTCATCAGTTATTTGAAAAACAAAATATTAAATATGAAAAACACATATTTATTTACTAGTTTTCAGTTGCTAGATTTCAATATTAACATAATTAATATAAAGATGAAAAACTTTAAATTCATTATACAACCTCTACTATGTGATTTTAAATTCTCAAAATAAAAAACTGGAAATTGACAATAATAATATTGAATAGGTCTTCATTGGTGGTTTCGTTATAAGGAAACAGCTAATTATTTCAAGATTTTGAGAAGATGATACGTACAAGGAGATAATTTGATCTCTATATATATCTGTTTTTAGAAGTATCTCTAGATGAATCATTATATTATATAAAGCTTGAAAAATTTGCTTAGGTGTCATGTAGGCAAGGCTATGAAATCCAACTTGTCAATTAACCATGATTTTTTTTTTGCTTAGGTGTACAAGGCCTAAGTAGTGGACATGTGGCAGTAAGTAATTCAAATTGGGAGAGATTTGCACAAAATCGACCAATATTAGGGTTAAATTGCGATTTATGGTAATTTATGATTCTCATTAGTCAACTAGTATCCTCAAATCTCCATGTACATAATCAATACAAAATCATTGCCTTTTTTTGATTTATTTGATTGATATAAAAACGTAATTTATGGTAAGGAACTAAGGATTTCAAAATCTCAATCAACCTTAATTTTAGGAATCTTAATTGTCAATCAAGCTTAGTTCGGATTTAAAAAAAAATCAATGCTATGTAAAATATTGTAAGTAAGTAGGGACAATGACATACCTAACCACTACTCCAATATGTGGCCTAACATTTTCGTGCATATATTTTTTGCCATCTCAATACATATAGTCATGCCTTCTTAAACCCAAAATAACAAAAAAAAAAAAAAAACTATTCCTCCAAATACGGTTAAGAGTTCTTAGCTTCATTCTCTCCATGGCAATATGTTGAAGGTTGACAAGTCAATTTGAGTAATTTACGAAGAAGAGGATAAAGATCAATACACCCCGGACTTCGAAGAAAAATAAGGCTATAGGATTAGTATTAAAGTTATATCATAATAGTACTTATAATTTTTGTAAGAGTTAATATGCTGAAATTTAATTTCACCATGTTCTGGTGGTAGGTAATTTTCACTAGGGGAGAAAAAAGAAAGGGCTGCGCTGCAAGGGCTGCGTTTTTTGAAAAACGCAGCCCTTATAAGTAAAGGGCTGCGGTTAGCCCAAAAACCGCAGCCCTTTTAGTGAAGGGCTGCGGTTAGCCGAAACCGCAGCCCTATAAGTAATAAAGGGCTGCGGTTTTTGGGCTAACCGCAGCCCTTTATGGGCTTTTTTTAAAAAAATTTTTGAAAGGAATTCACCGCTTAAATTGTTAATAAGCAACTAAGTAGGGTTCTCATTCCCTTCTCCCTCATTCTCTCTCTCCTCTCACATCAACCACAGCCTCCCTTCTTCTTTCTCTCTCCACCCTCCTCCCTTCTCCCTCACCCTCCTTCCCTATCCGACAGAACCCTAGCTAGCCTCCTTCTCCTTTCTCCCTCACACCACCGGAACAACAGCGACACCACAACAATAGCGGCACAGCAATGACGCAACAACAGCAACACCACGAAGGAGAACGTGGTTGATGTATGCACCAGCTGCACCAGCGACACAGCAACGACGGCACCAGCAGCACCAGCGACACAACAACGACGCCACCAGCGACACCAACGGGCCATCGACTGGCGGCGGCGCAACAAGAACGTGGCAGCATCAACCTTAATAGAGGAGAGAGAAATTTGGGGGCGAAACGAAGGAGAAAGAATGCGACAGGCTTAACGGCAACAACGCCGTTGGTAATTTCTGTTCGCCGGAGAACTCAGTTATCGGAAAAAGGTTTTTTTCTTTTTTGTGTGGAAATTGTAATTGTGATTTATGTTTTGCTTCATTTATGGAATTCTTGGATTTAAACAAGCATGGAGAATTGTAATTATGGTGCTTTATTTTTTTTTTCTTTTTCCGTTTGATTTTTGTCGGATAAATTGGTAACAAGATTGTTTGTTTTGATTTGAAGAATATGAGAATGAATGGTTTAGAGTTGTAATTGATGATATTTTTATCCAGATCTTGTTAATTTCGTTTCATGAATTTATATTTTGTACCGTTCTTTATAATTTCGTAATGCTCAAATAAAAACAATATATACTCGGTAATTGTTTTTGGACATATTTCGAACTATAAAATGCAAAAACAAAAATTTTTTTTTTTTTTTTTTGGGTGAGAAGGGCTGCGGGCTTTAACAAAAACCGCAGCCCTTTGTACAAGGAAGGGCTGCGGTTTAGGCCCAAAACCGCAGCCCTTCCGTATTGGAAGGGCTGAGGTTTGGGGCCTAAACCGCAGCCCTTCACTTTTAGTGAAGGGCTGCTGGCAAAAAACGCAACCCATAGGGCTGTTTTGACCACAACCCTTCCGTTTTTTTCCACTAGTGCTTTGTATGAATTATTCTACGGAATATAAGATTCATTATGAGTGCCTAGGTAGCTATTTATTTTTTTACAAATAGTATTGTATGAATTCAGGATCATGAATATTGATGCGTATACTTTTTCGTCTTATACATATGTGTGTGCTTTGTAATATTATATATAGTATGTTGTAGTTCTCAGTCCTTACCGATGCAAGCAAAATTTTGTTTGATTGATTTTTAGTCACTAAAGTAATCATACATTTGTTTATGCTCATGACTACTAATAATTGTATGTTTTTTTCTTTTTAAACTCAATATCAGCCTATTAATTGTAGAAGTGGTCATATAAGCCTAGGTTTTACATTTCTTAAATTTTTAAAAGGGAAATTTATTTAAGCCTAGGTAAAATTAATATTCCAAGTATTTCAGGAAATAAACATGAATCTAACATGAATTTAAATTTTTTACGGAAACTAATAACGATTATCAAATTAGTGTTGAATTAACAAGGATAAAAATCCGTCTAGAAGAAGCAAGCACAAAAATCGTCATCCTTAGCTAACTATGTTTAAATTTGAGAAGTCAATCATAATAGCTAATGAAGGTGGTAAGTAACTTTTCAATGTTGAAGAAGTTAGATACCCTAAGTAGTTAATTTAATTAAAATAGTAAAAATACATGAGAAGATAAAATCAAAAAGAAGTGGTCCAAAACCAAAAAGAAAGGCGGACTATTAATGAAAAAGGTTGAAAGAGGCTACTCCACCTCCAAATCCCAATCATCATTCCATTATCTAAAGCTAGAAATTTGCTTAGATGTCATGTACGCAACGGTCTTTCGTCCACATGTCAATTGAAATTGTTTTAATTTTTTACCGTGTGTGCATGGCCTAAGTCTTAGATAAGTGGCAATATGGCTATTGAATTGGAAAAAATTAGGAATCTATAAGCCAATATTTAAGGTAATTGTCGTGATTATAGGAAGTGATTGGACAATTAGTATCACCAAATCTCCATATATCTAATCAATCCAAGATCATTGCCAATTTAGATTTATTTGATTGGTAATATATACATTACTTAAGGAAAGTATAATTTACTACTCAAATTAACCTCATTTTTACATGACAAACCGAAATTAAAAAAAAATGATTGATATGTACAATATTGCAAATATTAATTCATAAAATAATTATCGAAAAAATTTCAAATAAAAAAATACTAACAAGACGAAATTTTGGAGCTTGCTTGTTCTCTTTTTTCCATCAGTTATTTGAAAAACAAAATATTAAATATGAAAAACACATATTTATTTACTAGTTTTCAGTTGCTAGATTTCAATATTAACATAATTAGTATAAAGATGAAAAACTTTAAATTCATTATACAACCTCTACTATGTGATTTTAAATTCTCAAAATAAAAAACTGGAAATTGACAATAATAATATTGAATAGGTCTTCATTGGTGGTTTCATTATAAGGAAACCGCTAATTATTTCAAGATTATGAGAAGATGATACGTACAAGGAGATAATTTGATCTCTATATATATCTGTTTTTAGAAGTATCTCTAGATGAATCATTATATTATATAAAGCTTGAAAATTTTGCTTAGGTGTCATGTAGGCAAGGCCATGAAATCCAACTTGTCAATTAACCATGATTTTTTTTTTTGCTTAGGTGTACAAGGCCTAAGTAGTGGACATGTGGCAGTAAGTAATTCAAATTGGGAGAGATTTGCACAAAATCGACCAATATTAGGGTTAAATCGCGATTTATGGTGATTTATGATTCTCATTAGTCAATTAGTATCCTCAAATCTCCATGTACATAATCAATACAAAATCATTGCCTTTTTATTTATTTATTTGATTGATATAAAAACGTAATTTATGGTAAGGAACTAAGGATTTCAAAATCTCAATTAACCTTAATTTTAGGAATCTTAATTGTCAATCAAGCTTAGTTCGGATTTTAAAAAAAATCAATGCTATGTAAAATATTGTAAGTAAATAGGGACAATGACATACCTAACCACTACTCCAATATGTGGCCTAACATTTTTGTGCATATATTTTTTGCCATCTCAATACATATAGTCATGCCTTCTTAAACCCAAAATAACAAAACAAAAAAAAAAACTGTTCCTCCAAATACGGTTAAGAGTTCTTAGCTTCATTCTCTCCATGGCAATATGTTGAAGGTTGACAAGTCAATTTGAGTAATTTACGAAGAAGAGGATAAAGATGAATACACCCCGGACTTCGAAGAAAAATAAAGCTATAGGATTAGTATTAAAGTTATATCATAATAGTACTTATAATTTTTGTAAGAGTTAATATGCTGAAATTTAATTTCACCATGTTCTGGTGGTAGGTAATTTTTGTATGAATTATTCTACGGAATTTAAGATTCATTATGAGTGCCTAGGTAGCTATTTATTTTTTTACAAAGAGTATTGTATGAATTCAGGATCATGAATATTGATGCGTATACTTTTTCGTCTTATACATATGTGTGTGCTTTGTAACATTATATATAGTATGTTGTAGTTCTCAGTCCTTACCGATGCAAGCAAAATTTTGTTTGATTGATTTTTAGTCACTAAAGTAATCATACATTTGTTTATGCTCATGACAACTAATAATTGTATGTTTTTTTCTTTTTAAACTCAATATCAGCCTATTAGTTGTAGAAGTGGTCATATAAGCCTAGGTTTTACATTTCTTAAATTTTTAAAAGGGAAATTTATTTAAGCCTAGGTAAAATTAATATTCCAAGTATTTCAGGAAATAAACATGTTTCTAACATGAATTTAAATTTTTTTACGGAAACTAATAACGATTATCAAATTAGTGTTGAATTAACAAGGATAAAAATTCGTCTAGAAGAAGCAAGCACAAAAATCGTCATCCTTAGCTAACTATGTTTAAATTTGAGAAGTCAATCATAATAGCTAATGAAGGTGGTAAGTAACTTTTCAATGTTGAAGAAATTAGATACCCTAAGTAGTTAATTTAATTAAAATAGTAAAAATACATGAGAAGATAAAATCAATGAGAAGTGGACCAAAACCAAAAAGAAAGGCGGACTATTAATGAAAAAAGTTGAAAGAGGCTACTCCACCTCCAAATCCCAATCATCATTCCATTATCTAAAGCTAGAAATTTGCTTAGATGTCATGTACGCAACGGTCTTTCGTCCACATGTCAATTGAAATTGTTTTAATTTTTTACCGCGTGTGCATGGCCTAAGTCTTAGATAAGTGGCAATATGGCTATTGAATTGGAAAAAATTAGGAATCTATAAGCTAATATTTAAGGTAATTGTCGTGATTATAGGAAGTGATTGGACAATTAGTATCACCAAGTCTCCATATATCTAATCAATCCAAGATCATTGCCAATTTAGATTTATTTGATTGGTAATATATACATTACTTAAGGAAAGTATAATTTACTACTCAGATTAACCTCATTTTTACATGACAAATCGAAATTTTAAAAAAAAATGATTGATATGTACAATATTGCAAATATTAAAGGTTAACCTCATGATGTGTTTACATATTCTTTTGGTATAATATATAACTAGTATTTGGCCCGGGTGATGCCCGGGTAAGTTACAATTATCAAATATATTGTTATTCATAAATTTCATAATTGATTTTATTAGCTTTTCATAATTTTCGATCTAGTGCAAAATTGGAAAATAAACGTTAATACATGATAAGTTATTTTCAAAAAATTCTTCTAAGGAATTAGGGACAAAAATAACAATTTCAATGGAATCGGAGTAAGAAAATGTTATTACTTAATGAAAGTGTTAAAGATCAAAAACATTGTCTATGTCTATACAGTTACATATAATTATAAGATTTTATTATGTTTTACTTTGAAACATCAAACATTGAAATTATAGTGGATTGGTGGTTACACTCTCACATTTCATTTCAAAGGTTATGAGTTCAATTCTTAGTAGCTACACATTGTTAATATTTTTAGTGAGATAATAAACATGTGACACATACGTTGGAGAGTGCCACGTGGCACTGTTCCTTTGATAGGAACGCCTTTTAATACCCTAGAGCAAGAAGAGATGCTTTGGAGAGCCAAGAGTAGGATGGATAGAATAGGGGAAGGGGAGAGAAATACAGGGTATTTTCACAGGAATGTCATTATTAAGCGAATTGCGTCCCGTATCAATAATCTTAGAGATGAGGTAGGCAATGTGGTCCAGGACCAGAAGGAGATTCAGAACCTCATCCTTACCTTCTATAAGAACCTCTACACTTCAGAACATTTGGTGTGCTCTAAGAGTCCTGCTCTTGAGATGGGTGAGGTTAGCATTGGATGTGTCCCCTCCTCGGAGGAAATTCGAAGGGCCATCTTCAGTTTCAAACCACTCAAGGCCCCTGGGCCTGATGGTTTCCACCCCATTTTCTTCCAGAAAACATGGGACATTGTGGGGAAAGATGTATGCATGGATGTTAAGAAATGGTTTCACCAGGGTAGGGTCCCCAGTGAGTTGTGCCAAGCATTAATATGTCTCATTCCTAAGCAAACCTCTCCTGAAACTGTTAAACAGTTTCGGCCCATTAGTCTGTGCAACACGCTGTACAAGCTTGTTACGAAAATCATCGTGACTAGACTCAAGCCTATTATCCCATCTTGGATCTCTCGGAACCAGAATAGTTTCCTTAAGGGGCGGGGTCCTGACATAAATCTAGTGGTGGCCTCGGAAATCCTTCATTCTATGAATAAAAAGAAGGGGAAAACTGGATGGTTTGCCCTCAAGATTGACCTTGAGAAAGCTTGTGATAGGGTTGAGTGGTCCTTTGTTAGAGAATGCCTCCAAGCTCACCATCTAGATCCCGCGGCCATTAATTTGATCATGGACTGTGTGTCCAAGGCTTCCTCTGCTATCCTAATCAATGGTAGGAAAACGGAGGAGTTCCACCATTCTAGGGGCTTAAGGCAAGGGGACCCTATGTCCCCATATTTGTTCAATGTATGCCTTGAAGCTCTGACTAGTAGGATAAATGAGCAATGTCACCTTAAATATTGGACTCCGTTCTGGGTAGGTAGAGGTAGAGTTCCAATCTCGCATCTCCTGTTTGCGGATGACCTTTTGTTGTTTGGAAGGGTTGATGAATATACGGCTTTCTCGTGCACCAAGTGCTTGAGAGCTTTTGTAGGGTCTCCGGTGAGAGGATCAATGAAGCCAAGAGTAAGCTTATTTTCTCACCCAACACCCCTGAGAAGCATAGGGATTTATTTACGAACACTATCAAAGTTGAGGAGAACATGAACCTTGGCACCTATCTGGGTCTACCTATATCTCATAAGAGACCTACAAGGGCGAAGGTCCAGTTTGTGGTTGATAAGGTTAGAGCTAGGTTGGCTAGCTGGAAGACTAAACTCCTTTCAAAAGCGGGTAGGCTATGTCTGGTATCATCTACACTGTCTACTATTCTGGCATACTATATGCAGGCAACCATGCTCCCCAAAAGCACGTTAAAGGATTTGGATAGTATTTGCAATAATTTTCTGTGGGGGGAGGAGGGGGGTAGGAGAAAACTTCATTTGATTAATAGACAAACAACCTTCTTACCAAAAGAGTATGGGGGCCTGGGAATTCGAAGTCAAGCCCTCATGAATCATGCTTTTATGGCCAAACTAGGGTGGAAGATTGCTCAGGGCCCTCCCAACCTTGCACAGGAATGCATTAGATCAAAGTACTTACACAAAAATCAGGTCACAAAATTTGAAAATGGCTCGGTCATTTGGCGAAACATAGGCATTGGTTGGGGTCTTATCAGTAATCATAGCATGTGAAGTCTGGGAGATGGGAAGAGTATAAGTTTTTGGGAGGATGATTGGCTGTCTGTGGGGCCTATTCGGAGCTGGGTTCAGGGGCCCCTTCCTCGGGCAGAGTGGGGTAGGAATGTCAGGAGTCTAGTTGCCTCCGGAAATTGGGACCTTTCTGATCTCCCTATTGCCCTTCCGGAATGCATTGTGCATCGAATTCTTAATTGCCCCCCTCCTCTGGAGGGGTCCCAGGGGGACATCCTTATCCCCAAATTTGTTGTCGCCACGGGCTTCTCCCTCAAGTTAGCTTATAATGCCCTCCTCCCTCACTTACCGGCCGAGGAGAAACTTTCATGGATTTGGAAGGGTCACTTGGAGCCCAAAATCAAGTTTTTTATGTGGTTGGTGTGGCATGACCGTATTCCACATAGAAGACTCCTTAGCATTAGAGGTATAGTGTCAGATGATTTGTGCCCTAGATGTCACGAGGCCCCGGAGGACAGTCTTCATATCCTCGCATCTTGTCCTAAGAGTCGCGATGTCTGGAATCTTGAAGGGGTCCCTTCGACCCCTATACGGGATCTCCGGACATGGCTTAAGGTAAATATGACGTCTCAGTGCGAGTTTCGGGGGTTGCCTTGGAATACCGTGTTCCCCTACTTGTGTCATGAGATTTGGAAGGATAGAAATACTTGTGTGTTTAAAGCTAAAAACCCTTCACCCATTAAAGTGATCAGTTTTCGGGCCGTGGGATGTGCTAGAGATTTCATGATAGCTTCCCTTCAAAAGAAGTCTGATATCATTGCACAGCCGCATTTCAAACACCCCTCAACTCACATTATGATTCATGTTGATGCTTCCTTTGTTGGTCTTAATGAATTAGTGGGAATTGGGGGTGTGGTAAGGGATAGTAGAGGGTTTTGGCTCTTGGGTTTTGAGAAACGTGTTTATACTACTTCCCCTCTTGCTGCTGAACTCACTGCCATCTTAGAAGCCATGCACTGTGTGACAAGCCAAGAGTACACCATGGGGATCATCTACTCCGACTGTAAGAATGCGGTGGATCTTATTCTGGGGAATAGAGCTGACATTTATCTAAATATTTTGAACTATTGCAGGCAGTGGCTCAAGGCGAACCCGAGGATTCTGATTAAGCATTGTAACCGCCAGTTCAACCTTGTAGCGGATCGTATGGCTAAGGAGTGTAGGAGTATGGGATCAACTTGTAGTGTAACTAGATTTTTCCCCACCCCACCTAGCTACTGTATGGATCATTTAACTATGGATTGTAATAGCTTTAACATTATTAGTAATGAATGAATGACTGGCTTTGTTTATCAAAAAAAATATATATATATATATTTGTATAGATGTTCAATTTCTTTCTTTCTTTTTTTGTTAAACTCATAATTTGCATGGTTTTAGCAAATACTTGTGGAGTTAGCTTTGGCTTCCTCCTCTGTTCTTCCCAATTGGTGCACTTTGGTTGTGGCTCGCCGCACGGGCTTAGACTATGATTTTTGGTGTCTATGCTATGATTATTGTTGGAATGGATCAAAAATAATTTAAAAAATAGATTATAAAATAAGTGATTATAAATTGTTCCATCACTGTTGTATTATTCTTTATATTATGTGTTGTATAAACATATAAAATCAAAACTAATACATTATACTATTAATTTAAGAGTATAAAATAGGAGTATATATCATTTACTCCGTTTAATTCTCTACCATCAATTCAACCTTAGACAAGATTAATTAAAAAATCAGTGATCTTTGCAAAAATACTTGCCTTTATTAATGACTTACCTATGTAGATGGGTCCAAGAGTAACAAATGTATAGTGCATTTCAGTCATTGACATATTAATCTATGATTAGTTTCCATCTAAAGATCTAAATACACAATTCTTTAGTATTTACCCAGCAAATTTTAAAGGCAGTAATGTCAGATTTTGATAGGAGTAGAATATATAACTTCCATGCATCTAAACTTTTTCTTGAATAAAATAAGCATCAATCTTGAATTATAATAATCTAACTAGTGAGTATCCCGGACGATGCCCCGGGTTATTACTTTTCGTAAGTTTTTGTCTACTAAGGTAAAATTGACATCATGACATGATAAGTAATTGTATAGTATTTTGAAAAGTAAACCCTTAAAATTAAAGTTTGGAGATGAAAGCAATAGCTTAACTTCCTACAGGAAATTGGTCAGACTAAGAGTCTATGTCTATAACATTCTCCTGTTATTACCATTAAAGTGTTAGGGACTAACTACTTGTAAAAGTCTTTTAATAAGACATAAATACTTCCTCCGTTCCATTTTAAATGAAACGTAGGGCCTTGGCACGGGGATTTAGAATAGGAGAGAGATAGAGAGAAAAAAAAGAAGGGACCCATGTGATGAGGAGAGAGATAGAGAGAAGTGAATACCAAATAAGGTAACGTTTCACTTATTTTGAAAGGCCTAAAATAGTAAGTGTTTCATTTAAAATGGAACGGAGGAAGTATAAGACTTTATTATATTTTATTTTGAAATAGTAAACAATGATGTAATGTTGGATTCATGGTTAAACTCTCACTTTTCATTTCATAGGTCATGTGTTCGATACCTTGTAACTACACAATGTTATTTTTTTAAATTGAGAGGTTTGACATGGAAATGGAGCACTTGCATTAGCACCTTGGAGGAGGTGCCATGTGGCACATAGACTTTCTTAGTAACGCCTTTTAATATATTAGTATAGATATGATGGTAAGAAAGTAATTCATATCCGACATTTATTCAATTAAAAATCTAAATTTTATAAGATTAGCCAAAATCAAATAAAATTTGGTTATTATTCCCTCTGTTTCTTTTTAATTTACTCACTTCACTTCGAGGGAGAGCCAAGGAGGAAGTACAAAAGTATGAGAGAGAAACTGAAAATGTAGAGAGATAAACTAAAGAGTAGGTTAAAATATTAAAATGTGGATGACATGGGTGGAAAAAGAGGATAAAGTAGACGGAACATGTTACCAAGTATACATAGAAAAAGTAACACTATATTGATTACAAAGAAACATACCAAAAAGGAAAGTGTGTGGATTAAAAAGAAACGGAGGGAGTATCTTTTATTTTGGAAAGATAATATAACACATTAACAAGTTAGTAAATCAATAAAATTAGCATGAATCTGGCATTATAATCATCTATTATCATGGAAAAGGATGATTCATATTCCAAAAATTACTCAATTAAAAATCTAAATTATTCAAAGTTACACAAAGATATATATATATATATATATATATATATATATATATATATATATATATATATATATATATATATATATATATATATATATATATATATATATAAAAGTAAAAAGTCAGTGATATTTACATAAATAATATTTGATCAACAAATAATACAATTCACACAGGGCTATTATTTTGTTTCCCATACAAACTATGTGTGATATCGGCTATTAACTTTCATTTGGGATCCCGCAAAAAAAAACTTTCATTTGGGAAAGATATTATACTCTATTAACAAATATTTCACCAGGTATCCCTAAGATTTTAAGAAATGCATAAGGTACCCTTTCGTTTTCAAAAATTTATCGGATACCTCTTAGGTTTGCATATAATGTACCTGACACCGTCAATAACTTATTGATGCTGATTCCGTTAACTTCAATGACCCAAATTCAGTTGACTGGTAGGCGTGTCGCGCACCTAACAAAAATAATTATCCTAACTAATCCTCCTAACTATGTAGTAGGGTAAGTCAAGGTCGAATCCACAGGGACAAACGATATCAAACACTAGCAATCTCGACTCAATTTAACTAAACAAGTGACAAACAATGGTGAAAAAGTGTTGAACTAATAATAATGCTAAATTATGGCAAATATTAGGAACACACGAGGTAAAATCAATCAATAAAGACATCTAGAATTAAGTATTCCCTCTAGCACGAATAATACATGAATAATTCTCATCCCAATAAACATAATCAATGATTCAAAGGGAGTAATGCACTCTATAACTACCAAAGATCTCTCCCGAGTACCTATGGCTACTCTAAACAAGCAATCAAACCTATTCCCATGGAATCATGCAAGAAAGAGACATTAAGCATAGCATCACAAATAAATTCCTAGTAATCCTATCTACTTATTCCCATAGAGGTATTCATACTTTTGATTAAATCAACAAATCCATTTAGATTCAATTCCCATTGAAAACAAGACATAAGGAATCAATTCAAAATCACCTATCCCTAGTATGATAATGAAATTAAGCACAATTCAATCAAACAAGAACAATTAATCACATCAAATTGGAATTATGGGAGGGATTCATGCATTAATCATTGCTAGGGTTCAACTTAACCCTAGATTATAAAACTACTCACTCATATTTGAAATAACAAAGCAATTGATATTTAAATTGAAAGACATAATAATAATAAGAAAAAGAGGAAAATTAGAAAAACTTAGTCTTTACTTGAATGGATCAAACTTGTAGAATTCAAGGTTTCAATAATGGAGCTTCCTCTCTAAAAGCTCTCTAAAAAGTAGTACTATCTTTTCTAATCTTTAAAAACTACTCAAAAGTATGTTTAATAAAACCTAAAATCGTTTACAAAAACTAGAAAAGGAAACAATTAAAGTCGTGAAAATCAGGCGAATAACAGCTTGCACGGGCAAGCAGGAAACCGCACGGGCGTGCGTTATGTCGCACGGGCAAGCGAGATCTCGCTTGGGCGTGCACACGAGACAGAAGGTTTTGTTGATTTCGTTCACAGATCTGCACGGGCAAGCGGGATCTCGCTTGGGCGTGCGCCTTTTGTTGATTTCGTTCACAGATCTGCACGGGCAAGCGGGATCTCGCTTGGGCGTGCGCCTTGGTGCATGGGCAAGTGAAATCTTGCGTGGTCCCGCGAAGACAAAATTCTTCAATATCATCATTCCTTCAATCCCAAAGCATTCAAACTCATTCTCTTGCATCCGGGAGTCATCAACTAGACCATCTATGAGCCAACTTATCCTCTCTTGGTCACAACCGCCCATAAAACCTGAAATTCACAAATAAGAGGTAAAAGTATCTCCAAACAACACAATGGTTCAAAAGAATGCTCAAATCATGCAATTAGACCTAAGATGCACTAAAAACTACATGGAAATGAGACTTAAGACCTACTTAAATGCAACTAAAAACCGACTTATCATTGACCCCTACCTAATTCCCCCAATATGTCACATTAAGGCCAAAGAAGTCTTTTAAGAGCAGGCAAGATTGCCTAAAAAGGTATTCGCCGTTATTCAGGCGATTTTTATCGCTGAAAAAAGGCAATTTGTATCGCTATAAAAAAACATTTTTGACATATTGTGGGTTAGCCGATGAATTAAGTTGGGTGTTTAAGTAATTTATGGTCATTTTAGCTAACAAAAAAAATCTATTACTATTATTAAGGGTGTTTGGCACATTATAGGCAAACATAAGGGGTAATGAATTTTTGAAGACTACTTCATGCATTTCGTAAAACTTCAAGGATATCCGGTGAAAATCCGCTATATTAATGACTTGCTTATGTGATGCAAATCAATAGTTGACATATTAATCTACGATAAGGATCTAAATGCATGATTCTTTACCAAGCAAAGTTCAGAGGCAAATAATAAGGTTTGATTTTGTGAGTATGTCTGACTTCCCTCTAAGGAGTGACATAATTTTTGTAAGGAAGTTTTAATTTTCTATTGTATAAGCTTTTGGACATTGCAAGGTTATAAAGCAAAAATAAAAATAAAAACTTATAGGGACTTGGTCAACACTAAATTTAGTATATGGCCTAATGCTAATACATGTTATTTATGAAAAAAAAGGTTACTATATTAAAAAACAATAGATATAAAAGAGGAGTACGTGTAAATTGTAAAGGGTGGCTATATGAGAAACAAATGTTACTATGTTATAAAGTGGAGTGCCTCGTAGGTTTAGTATGTAAGTCATTATGTAACAAAACCTAACATATTGATAATGACATAGACTCGAATATAAATGACATGGGTTATATAAATAATGACATCAACATGATGTCATTTTGTCATTTATTTCATGCCATTTGATTTTTATTTTTATTTTTATTTTTTTACAAAAAAGGTGGTGGTCTTTGGGTTGTTACACCATAAGTTATGGTGTAACCGTTGCATCCAATGACTTATGGCGTAACTTTCATTATCTCTATTATATAAGGAAAGGGGTGAGGAAGATGGTGTCCCCATCTAAAAATAATAAATTACCCTTAATGATTCAATTAATGGAATGAAAGAAATTACAAAAAAACAATTTAAGAACCCTTTCTCATTTCAACTTGCCATTCTAAAACAAGTTAAAAATGGTATATGCATCAAACACTTCAATCAAAAAATTAAATAGACGAAATATCTTAACCTTTTTTTTCAAGAGAAGATGATATATATGACGTCCACCTGAAAAGTCTGAAACACTCACTACCTTTGATACTCTTTAATTTAGTCAAACCAACTCATTATTTATGTTCTGCTCAAAATTCATTCACAAAAGATTAATAGTAAAAATAACTCACAACCTTTGTTAGTTTCTACATTAGCGAATTAATATATCTAAATTCATCTATTTATTAATCTTTCATATTTTAAGTTTAATCATAAATATAGTACGGATGTATATAATAGAATAACAAGTTTTAAAATTAACGCACGCATCGCGTGCATATGAGGCTAGTAATTAGCTAATGTAAGAAAGGGAGAGATTATATGAAGAAAAATTGTCACTATGTTTCATAAAGGTAGGTTAGTATAACTTTGGATCGTAAAAGGTGACTATATGAAAAAGAAAGGGTTATCATGTCATATGTGTGGCTTTGGTCCACACTAATATTAGTGTGGAATGGGTCCATATAAGATGAGCTAGCTATATAAATTATAAGTTATCCTAGAAAGTATATTTACTCAAAAAACATGCTTAACTTTGGAAAAACTATAGGAAAATTATGGGAGTTACAAAGACAGAGACGTAAAAGGATCCTTCAATATTAGTAATACTACTATTATAAAAAAAAGGAGGTGTGTAAGATACATGGACTACACGAGGAGTAAAGAAGCATATTCTTTCACATGTTTTTGACATCTCCCTCTAATACACAAGCTTTTGGATTTTACCATCTATTTAATGAAGTGTAAATAACGATTCTTTAGTGGGAGCTCTTAGAGGGAATTTATAAATTATATGAGTAGAGTATTGTAATCAATTTTATTACTGTCATACTAAAATGACTTCAGCAATAATACAGGGTTACTCTAGAAAATCATATACTATTTTTGCACCAATTTTTTTTAGATAAAAAAGTTACTATGTAATATATTTCAAAAAAATTATAATTATTGTTGTATATAATATGAATGGCTCTCAATCACAAAATCTAGTCAAAATCATGACAAATATGTCAATTAATCATGATAATACATACTCCTTTCGTTTCTTTTTAGTTTACTCATTTCACTTTAGGGGAGAAGTAAGGAGGAAGTACAAAAATATAAGAAAGAAACTGAAAAGATGGAGAGAGACACTAAAAAGTGGATTAAAATATTAAAAAAAATAGATGATATGGGTGGAAAAAGAGGAGAGAGTAGATGGGGCATGTTATCAAGAATAGGAAAACTAACAATGTGTATATTAAAAAGAAATAAATCAAAAAGGAAAATGTGCAAATTTAAAAGAAATGGAGGGAGTATATAGCAATTTTTTTAGATTGACAATCATGATATGAGATTTTGGAATCTTAGGGCCCGTTCGTTATCGTTTTTTGTTTTCAGTTTTCACTTTTTTTGAAAACTAAAAACCAAAAACAGGAAACCAGAAAAAGTGGTTTTTACTTTTTAGTTGTCAGTTTTCAAAATCATCATGTTCCCAATAAATTTAACTAATTTTTTATTCATTATAGGGCATATATCATATGACTTTGAAAATCAAAAAACCAAAAAACAAAAAACCACAGTAATACCGAACGGGCCCTTAAAGATTAACGTAACTTTGATGAATTTTTATATATTGTTATGGTAATAAATAATAATAGTACAATAAGTTTTCATTTACCATCTTTTTGCGGAAACAAAAAAATAACATGCCAAATTGCTTTTGGTTAGCTAGCATAATCGTAGTAAAATTTTAGAAAGAGTAATTAAATAAAAACCACAGTTAAAATGAGAGAAGTAAGACAAAAGAAAACCTATAGAATAAGAAACTGCAGTTGGTGAAAAAGTGAAAACCAACATAAAGATATAAAATAAAAATTAAAAAATTCTTACTAAAAAAAGGTTGAGAAAACACATATCAAGAGTTGTACTAGAAAAGGTTTAAAAAATTGGGACAATGCTCCTAATTCTGCAATTTGAAAAAGGATAACATGCATTGTAAAATATTATGATAGTTAATCAAATCATATGTTTCATATAGTTAAAAGGATATTTATGCGCGAAAGTGGTGATTAAGCCCCCTAAGTTTGCTCAAATGTGATATTAGGCCCCTTAAGTTTCACTTATGGTGATTAACTCCCACAACTTTACCCAAATGTGAGATTACACACTTATTATAATATTCAACCATTTTCTCATTAGTAAATAATTTTTTTAATACTAAGATATTAGATTATACGTATTTTTATACAACTTATTCTTCCTGGCAAGGCTATGAGGAAGATGAGAATAATTGCATAGTGACGGGGCCTAATCTGGCAAGGCTATCATGAGGAATAAGAGATGCACGTTCGGTGAAGAAATTGTTTTTTTTGTTTATGTATGTTTGTACTTAATATGTATAATTTATGTATTTAAGATATTTTATATCATCATAAATTATTTTTGAATTTTTTCCAGGTATGTTTCCTAAAAAAAATTATAACGAAAGAATGGTTATATATACTAATAAGTGTGTAATCTCACATTTGGGTAAAGTTGTGGGAGTTAATCACCACAAGTGAAACTTGAGGGGCCTTATCTCACTTTGAGCAAACCTAAGGGGCCTAATCATCACTTTGCTCGATATCTATGTAGTCAGATAATACACTCATCATCAATTTTTTAAGGGTAAAATAGTGTATCCAATTCAGGGTATCCCAAGTGTTTGCTCATAAATACTGATATTCCTGGGATTAATTATTATAAAACAAGGTCGGTTATCTACTAATTGTGTTTCAAAATATAAAGTATGCATGTCCGAGATAAACAAAAAAAAATTAAGAAAAGTTCGAGAAATACATTTTTTGAGTACTTGGATTTGGGGAAAATCTTATTGCCTCATTCAGGTTGTTAAGTTAGGGTAAAAAAATAAGAGAGAAAAAATAAGAATGGACTAAAATAAAGTTGTGGAATTGATTGTAATTTTTACTCATATCATAAAGTGAGGGCACTTTTAAATTTTAAATTTTACATTAACTATCTAATAGAGTGAAATGCAATATAACTTAACAATTAATATAACTTAGGAAAATCATTGTTTCAGTAGATTGCAACACAATAAAAATTATAACTATATGTTACCTTTGTTTTTACTTTTACTTTCTTCATGTAAATTATGAATTATTTAATTTTCTACAAAAACAAATCATATTTTGTACCAATGGGTAGCATATTTCTTCTACTAATTTTGGCTAACTATGGTACATGGATAATTGAACATTTATCTTCGATGTCATAGACATGTTTAAGGGGTTCTAAAAGGAGACTAGCTACACCAAAATGAGAATAAAAGAAGATGTAAAAAAACCACCAGTCAAGCGGTGGCAAGGTCGCTGGGCGGCTCAAGGAGCTAACAACAAGAAAATCAATGACGTCAATTTTTTAGATGGGGCGGGGGAAATGATCCTATATCAGCTATAATAGAAAACATATATATTCAGTCTTTCCAGAGAATCATTCAAAGGGGCCTAAGTATTTCCAGGAAAGGGTTATTCATGCTCAGACTCATGAGATAGTGGTAATGGTGGATGATCATGTGTTGTCCGAATTACCCAGGGGAATTAACAAAGGATATCTAAGTTTCAATGTCATTTAATTTCCAAGGAAAAGGGAAACTTAAGAGTGCATGAAATCTACTCAACTGAATTCCTAAATACCATAAGATGTTCTGATCAACGAAATTATAATAAAAGACTAAAGGACGGTACGCCAGTGATGGAAGAATATTGACAAAACATTTAGTTTGTGTAATAGTACTAGGCCGATAATCAAGCATGTATGAAATTGAATCATCGAAGTTATGGTCAGTCGGGTAACAATGGGGGTAATATGGTATTTATACCCCGTATGACACTTTCTGTCAAATGGAACAAAATATTCTTTGGTTGTGTTTTTGCAATGGCTATAAATAAAAGTCGAAGATATCCCTATCACATATGGGTTTGTATCTCCTGAGTTTGGTTTTCAGCCATAGTCAATTTTATGTGGTCATTTCTAGAGTCACGAGTAGAAAGTATCTAATAATACTCATTTATGAGAAAGAACATGAGAATTCTAATATTACAGCTAACGACGTATATAAATAAGTATTCCACAACCTAAGAGTGTCATGTATTTGCAAAACAACTTTATAATTAAAATAAATGAGCATTTTTTTTGTCTTTACGTGTAAAGTGCATCATAAATGCTTTGTTTTTGTTTAAATACGTATAGGATTCAATACATCATTCAAAGCTTCTTAATTTAATATGGTGTAGAGGTTAAACTCATTTGAGCTTCGAGTAGTACATAAGCCTATATGTGATCGAGTAGACGTAGAGAATCTTTTATATGCTTTTACTGTAGTTGGTATATAAACATTCTTATTAAATAAAAAAGTTATCGTGCATTATGCACGGTCCAAAAACTAGTTTACTTTATATTCTAGTTTGATAATGAATAAACAGCCTACACATTTTTTATGATCGGGTACAAACATAAGTTGAGTAAACCTAGGAATCACGATGCAAAAACAAGATATGTCGAGTTGCGTGCAAAAGTCCCTCGGCTTGCCCAGCTGAACATTTATGCCCAACCCGGTAGCCACCATGAGGCCCGAAGCATTTACCCGGTGCCTAGGCCGATGTGTTGTCTCGATGTCGCCACTAGTAACAAAAGCACGATTTGATTCGGTTCTCTGTCCCCATTTGCGTCGGATCATGGTCCAACGCTGCAGGTCTCGACACAAATTGCCGAGACAAGATATGCGTCGGTTTATTGTTCGACGCAATTGATGACTCATCTGCGTCGAATGTTGGCATGGATTCGATGCAAAAAATGCCAATATCTGCTTGCATAGGAATGGTACAAAGGGTGATTTACGTCGAACCTCTTTACCCCATCCGACGCAAATCACTCACTTTTAAAACAAAAATACAAATCAGTATCCCCTCCCTACTGTGCATTCACTGCAAATGGCAGTCTTGCCAGCCATACATCAACGCCAAAAATTAATCATATAACTCTACTATAATTATTAGTTCCATTATTGCTTCAATTTTACCAACTTGTATACATATTTGTTATTTTAAATTAAACAACAATAATCAAACATCTTAAAACCCAAACTTCAATCAAACCCATACTTTCTCAATATAACAAAAATGAAGCACAAACTTCAGCAGCAAACTTAAAAAAAAAATTGCAACCATGAATAAAACACTAACATTATCCTAGAATTTCTAAAAGAATAATAAAATTAATTACAGAATCACAAAAAGCCAAAAAAGAAAAAAGTAAGATGCATAGGATGCTACAAACAGAAAATAAAAATGAAAAAGGAAGAAAGAGGGTAGATTCATGCCATTAACTCGAAGCTCAAATGCCTCTTCATCTTCATCCTACTCGAAGTGAAGATAGCAATTGTAGGTTGTCATCCAATAGAACCAAGAGAAACAAGCCGAATCTCGAGAGAACAGCGGCGACCTGAGAATCGTTGACGTTGGTGGTTAGAGCGGAGAGAAGAAAAACATTGGACCCCACAAAAGGAAGGACGCGATGGTGAGGAACTCAACAGACGATGATGCGAGTGAAGGCGATGAGAGAGAGAATGAACTCAACAGACGATGATGCAGGTTGAAGACGAGAGTGCAGTATGATATTGAGAAAGAGAGAGGGGGAGAGAGAGAGAGTGACTACTGGTAGGGCTGAAATGTTGGTAAGGTTTGAGATAGACTCCAAAATAAGAAAAAGGAGGAAGCGACCATTTGCGTCGGATGGGTTATTAGATCCGACGCAAATCGTTCCAAAACCCATTTGTGTCGGATGAGCTTATTGGATCCGACGCATTTCGTGGGATACATCGATTTGCATTGCATATGATTTACCTTTGACGCAAATCCTTTGTTCATTTTATACTCATTGACTTTAATTATTTGCGTCGAACATTAATTGGATCCGACGCACATGAATCACGCAGACATTTGCTTTAATATTTGCGTCGAACATTAATGTAAACCCGACGCACATGAAGCATGATTTGCATCGGAGCCCCGTAGTATCCGACACAAATGATGGGCCTCTAAACTTCTGCGTCGGTTTGCCAATTGTGCGATGCAATTTAGGAGACTTAAATCAACGTTTTTCTACTAGTGCAATGGTACTAGCTGCTCTGGCTATATATAGCTCGTTGCTCGTCGCATCATCATGCACTTAACGCCTTGGCTTGTCGACTCAACGCTGCAATGCTAGTCAACATCTTTTCTCGCTTCATAATATACGTCTTCAACAGTACACATCATACTTGACACAAGAATCACTGTTAGCTATAGTGACAACGGAATATTCAAGAAATCAGTCTCAATGATAAATTGATTGACAATCAAACCCATAACATTTTGTTGTTTTTTTTTTTTTTTTTTGACAGGGCATTTTGTTGTTCATAATACCAAACACACCGCCTTATTTTAGCAATTTTGGTCATTTGGTTTTACGTGTAGCAGCAAAATTGACAAACACCCACATGATCACAATCCCCAACGTGCACCCGGTCCAATCTACCTGCGAGATGAGCATTAACTTTGTTCACGCCCACAATAAGATGCTCTCATGAATAGCATTATAGCATCTCATTTGGGACAACGCTATTGTTGTAAACAACCACATTGCAATTGATATTGCAACTTTATAAAGATAAAAAGATATTGCAATTGATATTGCAACTTTATAAAGATAAAAAGATATATAGGGTTAGAAAATTATGTTTTTAAAATATTGTGACTAGAAAAAGCAGGTTCGAAACATAATTTTTTTAATTCAAAAATATTATGTTTCGAACGTGCTTTTTCTAGTCATAATTGTGTTCATGCACAATTTTTTTGTGGATGTCATCTATTTTAGTTGATAAAGTCTTGTGGGTGTGGTATCCAAGATTTGGGACCGAATCCTATCTACATCATTGCACTTAGTTGTTCATGTACACCCAAAAACAAAATTTGTTTATTTTTTTCATATTGCAATAATATGACTTTTCTTTAGGTTATTATATATGACTAATTATGTAACTCATAATGAAGAGGGCTGTAAGTTTTTATTTTTATTTTTTGGGAAATTTAACTATGTCATGATAGTTAGGTTTAATAAAATATATATACGTTAGGGTCGAAAAATGTAGTGAACATAACAGATCAGTAGAAAAATCTAGATACTTAACATGTTTGGAGTAGGTTAGGTACCAAAAATATGAAGTACATTAAGTTGATAAAATACATTTAAAATAAATAAAATTATATTTAGAAAAGGTCGGATCATACGACAGAAAAATATTGATCTATTTACAATATCTATGTTAGGTATTGGAGTTGGCTAAAGTGCTGAGTTTCCCATCTTCCCTAACAAAGTCTAGTGTTAAATTCCTACCCCAAGTGTTTGTTTGGTATTTAGGGGAGGGAGGTGGGGTGTATGGTTGTATTGGGCCTTTAGGTAGGGGCCCTATGCAAGGGCAACCCATAAGATTTCTTCTTGCCTATTAAAAAAAGTTACAATATGTACGTTAAAGCGACCTTGCTTGCATGTGAGGTGGGAAGTGTACATCACTGTTGGAGAAATCGTAAGTTGCGACATCACTCCATAATTAATCAAGCATAGGTTTGACTTTGAGCGCAATTAGTAAAATTGTAAGGCTATAAAAACAAGAAAGGAAAGGATGAAGATAATGTTTTTTTTGGGAGGGGGTGTTGACTGTTGAGCATTAGTTGTTAACTTCTAATTTTTAAACAAAGCTAGCTATATTATTGAAGTTCTCTCAACATAGTGTCCTAATTGATTTAAACTAAGAAACTAAAAGAAATTGTGATCCAATCAAATGTCTTGAGTTGTTGCCGTGGAAAGTGCGAGATAATCAGAAGTTGATTTCATTTATGATAAATAAACTTAAAAAGTACTTCAGAAGTATGCAAGGAGGGTTCTAATGTCATCAATAAGTTATTTAACTTTTTAAGCTCTAATTGTGTAGTCCTATGGATTCAAAAAAAAAAAAAAATTGTGTAGTCCTAAATATGAATATGGCACATTCGAAACAGGAAAGAGTGGTTTAACTTTATTATCTATTATTATATAATGATAAAAATTACGGAAATTCTTGGGGGTAAGTGTCACACCGTAACTTACTTATGGTGCAACATACACTTCACACAGGTGAAATTAAAATTCTTGCTTTATAAAATTTCCAAAATTGATAATCACTAAAGATTGAAGAACACCACAGCCCATAGGTCACAGAGGAGAGAGAAAATCAATTTCGACGGAGAGAAACCGATCGAACAATCTAACTTTGATTTCGTAATTTTGAGAAGAGAAAGAGAAAGGAATTTCAATTGTTCCTTCGTTATTGCAGAAAAATCGAGTTTTTTCTTCATCAAAACCCTAGAATTTGATTTTCAGAGAGGAGAGGTTACTCATCAGATCAATGGTGACTCGAAGAACAACGTTGAATTTGTTGATTCTCTTCTACATTTTGTCGTACACTGAATTGCCATTGCAGCGTATGTTCATTTTTTCTCTCTTAATGCATCAATGGTGATTGTGAGGAATGAAGAAACTTCTAATCTTAAATCAAAGCAGAATAGAAAAAACTAAAAGAACTATCGAGTACTTCGTTGTAGCAAGACCGTCGAAGGACAGCGGCGACGCAACGATGGTGCGACGGTGCTACTGCAATTCTTTTATCTCTCCTCTCTGTGGTTCTGTTTGAAACCGTCAATTTTGAAGGTTTTGCGGAGTAAAAGCGCAAGAAGATTGAAGTATTGTTGGTGATTGGGGTGAGATTGGTGATGGGTTATGGTGGCGCGTGGTTGAAAGCGACGTTGTCGGCAGATTTGGGGATTGGAGTGAAGGGGCTGAAGGGAGGCAGAGTAGTAGGAGTGGAGGGCGGCAGAGTGAGAGTGAAGTTGAGATAGAGTAGGTTTTGGTGAAATTATATAAAAGTCAACAAAAATGATAATTGATATTAATTAGTAATAACAAGGTATGTAAGAGTTGAAAAATAATAATAAGAATAAAGGAAAATGATACAAGTTTGTTAAAAGATGGCATAACAATGAGTTATAATGATATCATTTCTCGCTCTTATAAATGATATCAGTTTGTGTAATAATGATAAGGTATACAAAGAGTTGGCAAATGATTATACAATAGGGGGAAAATGATACAAGTTTGCTGAAAAATGATACAAAAGTGAGTAACAATGATATCAGTTTGTTTAATAATAATAAGGTATGTAAAGTGTTGAAAAATTAATAATGTAATAGGGAAAAGTGATACAAATTTGTTGAAAAATGACACAAAAGTGAGTAATAATGATATCAGTTTGTGTAATAATGATAAAGTATATAAAGAGTTGAAAATGATAATGAAATAGGGGAAATTGACATGAAACAACTCCAAAATTATACAAGTTTGCGGAAAAATGACATATAAGTCACTAATAATGACCTGAAAGAGTTTTATAAATGACATGAAACAAATTTTTAAAAAATAACATGAGACAACTCCAAAATAATACGTCAATAATGACATAATGAAATAGTTATATAATACCATGAAACACTAATATTAGTTCACACTTGTGAGAATTGAGGTGTTGTTACACAATAAGTTATGGTGTAACATGTTATACCCAAGATGCACTCGAAAGATTAAAGTTCTTTGTTAAATAATATATAATTAAACAGGTCTTCTATTTAATAAAAACCTAATAAAAAAATTTTTGTTGGGAAAAGACCAATTAAGTATGTATGTATTTCAACTAAAGACCATGACATTATTTTCCGGCTAATAATGCAACATTTCAGTGTCGATTGGTCTTTATTTCCACCACTTTATTATTCCTTTTTGTCGTTTCTTCACCAATTTCCCCCCTCAAACAACTTGCGAAATTAGGACTTGTCTTTTGCCTTCAACCGGAGACCCTGATGTTATGGAAACTGAAAGCAAGCCTTAAACTTTGTTCTTACAAAGAAACCTTAAAATTGTCACAATTGAAAACAAAGGGGGGAGGGAATTAGTTTTCAATAAGCAAATTCGAGTTCTGAATCAGGGAAAAATAGTAATGAATCTTGGTTGATTTTCGAATTTCAAGCTTAAATCTTCATATGCTTGCTTTTATAATGGAGGAGCGCGCGTGGTGGTAATATGTAGAACTATTCTTAATCGTATAGGGTGGAGGGTCTTAAGAACAAATAATATGTTAGAGGGGGAAATTAGTGAACCAACGACAAAAAAAAAGAATCATAACATGGAGGAAATGATATGTCAACACTAGAAAGTTGACTTATTAGTCGTAATATCATAACATGGTCTTTAGTTGCAAGTTGCAACTAAAACATTTTTAATTGGCCTTTTCTTGTAAAAATGTTTTTATCAAGTATTTCCCCACAAAAGACGTATTTTAATTTGTCTTATCTGACAAAAAGCTCCAAAAATTATAAGAGAATAGTATAATAAAATCATTTTCAATATAAATCTGCAACTATAATATTATGGGAATTTTTGTCTTAAGTAACCTCTTAATTGTTAAATTTTTGTGTAAAATATCTTTTAATTTAATTTTCTTTTAAAGAAAATACTTTATAACACTAATTATCAAAATACCCTCCTTATTCTTGGATTTCGGCTAAAAAATCAAACTTTTGATTATTGACCCTCATGCTTTTTCTTTCTTTTTAATTGTATGTCGGATTCTAATTGAAAACTGTTTGTGACTTTCGTGTACAAAGAGGGTCTAAAAAATGAGGGTCAATTTGCACGGCCTACAAATCAATACGTACATTGCTTTGAACCTTTATCTAATGGTACAAGTTTAAGGTAGTTTAATCATTTGATAGGATTACATTAGAAAACTAAGAGCCGGGCCAAACACGCTGTGTCTATAAATCAAATAAAATTGAGATTGAGAAACCTAAGTGGGTACACAAGCACATAATATTATATTCCACCACGACAAACTCCATAAAAATGGCCTCGGGAGACATGAATCCAGTGAAGATAGACAAGTATAGGTCTTTTCTGCACGAGGATGCAAAGAACAATAATATAGTTTGGAGGCATGGTGCTCCACCTGAGTATGATGCTGTCAACAAACTCTTTGAAGAAGGCAGAAAAAAGGTTAGTTATTATATGTTTGGGTTTTGATATATGCAGTCGTAAAGACTAAAGATTATTAATATACTCTGTAAAGTATTTCTCGAAATAATATTGACTTGGGAACTTGTGACAAAATCTTGATTCAATCTGTGTTATTAATTCTTAAGATTTTCACTTTTAGCTTCCTGTATCCAGTCTTGAGTGCTGCATATATAATCTTCCTTGTTGTTTTAGCACTTCAATTCTTTAATTTAGAGTTTGGATTATCATACTTCAACTCTCTATTGCTTGTCCAAATTAAGTTGTTACCGATTTTTGTTAATCATGTCTATGTGGGAGACAGGAATGGCCAAAAGGTTCATTAGAAGAGACAGTTCAAAATGCAATCAAGTCATGGGAGATGGAGCTCTCTCATAAACCTCGCTTGCAGGATTTCCGCACCATCAATCCTGATAAGTTTAAGCTCTTTGTCAATGGTACTTATGTTTCTTTGTTACAAAAATCTATATATAATGGCTTTGACTTTTTTTGGGGGATACAACATTGTTATTAAAATCCCGATCCTAATCATCTTATGATCCTATGATTCTATGATCCCGAAAGATCTCAAGGATCCCGATTACGTAGAATCTTAATTTTGTAGGACCTTCCGATTCTACCCAACTACAAAAAACCACATGGTAGGATCTTAATTAATACGTACGGTTTGATCCTTACATAAAAAATTCATAAACTAATTTCACATATTATCTTTCTCCTATTAGATATTGGTTGCGTGTTACTTCACTCCTAGAATGTTAAACAACTATCACCATTTGCGAATGAAAAAGTCATTACTAATGTGTGTAAATTTTTAACATGAGTGTTTTACCATATTGTAGCGTTATTGATAACATTGGATATAGAGTCTAAATTTCGAAAGAATATACAAATAAGCTTTTCATTTGGATGCTTAAGTTTGGAATCAAATCAGGATATTATTGTCATTTAAGTCCATGTCATTTAAGCCCCTCTACAAACTAAAATGAATAATAAAATTAACATTTCATTTGACTTAATTTCGATCTTGATCTTCTTTTACCATTATTTTCTACATTATATGATTTTTTTTATTGGACACAAACAAATTTAATTAATAAATTATAAGTAGTTGTACGGTATTCAAAACATGCGATCCTTTGATTTAGAGGATTGAAACTATTACCCCCTTTTTTTCCCCTTTATTATTTTAACTTATTAGCATTTGTTTAATTACTTATAACTTTGACGAGTTTGACGGTCACACTAATGTTAATTTGAAAATATTGTAGAAAGTGATACCTTGAAATTATGTATTCACATAATCCTAAAATATTTTATATAATAACAACTGCTTTTATATATATATGGAAAAGATAGTTATGGTAAAATATGTAAATAGTGTACGAAGTCAGGAATAAAGTATTGCAATTTGTGGACGTAGAATGGAGGAAGTAAAACACTTTATGTGCATATATAGGAAGGTATAAAAGACATTGTTATACAAGATTAATTAATGTTAAACCTTGGGGTCTGTACGTTATTATCGTTTTTCGTTTGTAGTTTTCAGCTTTATAAACAAAAATATGGAATCTAAAAAATTAACGGCCTTGTTCGTTGTTGTTTTTTGTTTTCAATTTTTAGTTTTTTGAAATAAAAAAGAGGAAACCATAAAAAGTGATTTTCACTTTTTAGTTGTTAGTTTTCAAAATCATTACGTTTCTAATAAGTTTAACTAACTTTTTATCCATTATAGAATATATATTATATGACTTTTAAGTGCAAAAAACCCAAAAAAACTGAAATCCACAATGATACCGAACGAACCTTAAGTGTTCAGTTTTGTAGTCAGCAAATTGGCATACTTATAATATTTTCATAAAGTTAACTCCATTAGGGAACAAGTCTCTAGTGGCGTAGGATACGGTGCTTTGCTATCGTACGCTTCTGAGCTTTAATGGCCCGGAAGAAGAAGTCGACGGTGGCGGTAAATGGCTCGCCGACACCGGAATCATCTTCTGGTAACAATGCGAGTAGTTCTAGAGCTGAAGAAGATGGTAATGGTGAGACGATGAATGCAATAGTAACTACACCCATTGAAGGTGTGGTTACAAACCCGACTACGATGATTGAGGTCTCTGCTCCGGTGGTCCAAACAGTTGTTGATGCAGCTCAGAAATGGAAAGGATTCACTGGCCAGAATCGAATGGGGGAGAAAGGTATGGGTTTAAGCTTTATTGCTCCACTGTTAGTTGATGGTAAACCAACTGCTAAGCTGGATAAACTTGAGATTGAGAGATTAAGTGAACAATGGGCAAATGCTTTGATAATGTATGTTGTGGGGCAAAACCCTACCATTACTGCTATGAGTGCTTATATGAAATCTCAGTGGAGTCTTACTGTTGATCCTGGGATTTATAAGCATGAAGAGGGCTATTTCATAGTCAAGCTTGGATGTCAGGAGGATAGAGATTCTATCATATATGCTGGTCCTCATTTGTTTTATGGGAAACCTTTGATCATCAAGCAGTGGTCTGCTAGTTTTGATTTTCATAAAGAGGTATTGAAAGTGATTCCAATTTGGGTTAGATTTCCTAATCTGCCACTTAATTGTTGGAGTGATAACTCTCTTAGTAGGATTGGCAGTTTGTTGGGTGTGCCAATTTATGCTGATGAGTGCACTACTAAGGTGCTTAGAGTTTCGTTTGCTAGGATTCTGATAGAAATGGATGTGACAAAGGAGCTTCCTAGAGAGGTGAGTATAGAGGATCCTAGTGGAAGGGTGTTTACACAAAAAGTAATGTATGATTGGTTGCCTGCCTATTGTAATAAATGTAAGCTTCTTGGTCATAATTGTGAGAAAGTGGTGAAGCAAAACCCAGTTAGACAAGTTCAAAAATGGGTGCCTAAAGTTGTTGCTTCTCTCCCTGCTACAAAGGAGGTGATCTCTGATAATATTGGTGCTCCTTCTTTAATAGTTGATCCTAGTTCATCTGGTGGTCCTATTAGGGAAGTAGAGCTAAGTATTGCAGAGACTCCAGTAACTACTCCAGTTACTACTCCTGTTTCTACTCAGGGAGAAGGGGAAGAGGAACCTTGGAAGGTGGTAACTAGGAAATCTAAGGGTAAACAAGTGACTTTTCATTCAGCTAGGATGGTTAATTATAATCAAGACCTGGGAAAATCTGGAGGTGCTAGGGGGCCAAACCCCTATTTGTCCTGATGAATCTTGTTGCTTGGAATGTGAGGGGTTTAAATGACCCTATTAAAATAAAAGAAACTAAGATTTTTCTTCAGCATCATAAAATTGAGATTTGTGCTCTTTTTGAGACCAGAGTTAGAAGTCACAATAAAGCTGGTTCTATACAGAAGAAGTTTGGTAGTTTGTGGTCCTGGAAGAGTAACTATGACTTTTCTCCTAGGGGTAGAATATGGATAGGATGGAAACCATGTGTGGTGGCAGCAACAGTAATTAGAAAGACAGAACAATGTGTAGTAGTGCAAGTTGCAAATCAGGTTGATGGCCAAGCTTATACACTTATTGTTGTATATGGCCTTCACACTATAAGTGACAGAAGGCAACTTTGGCTGGATTTGAGGAATATTGTGGATAATGCAGGTTTTCCATATATCATAATTGGGGATTTTAATGCTATTAATCAGGCTTCAGACGGGATTAATGGTGTGCCAGTGAGTGAAGCTGAGACTGTGGATTTTGCTGAGTTTATTATGGAGGTGGGGGTGATAGAAGCTCCCTGTAATGGAGCTTATTTTTCATGGAACAACAAAGGCATTGGTGATAACAGAATCTCAAGCAGGATAGATAAAGCTTTTATTAATGATTTATTGCTTCATAAGTATTCTGATATCATGGTGAAGTATCTGCCAGAAGGCATATCAGATCATACTCCATTGTTTGTTTCCTTCTGCATGGATCAAGAGGTGGGTGGCAGACCTTTTAGGTTCAATAACATCTTAGCTGAAGATGTAAATTTCTTGGCCACAGTGAGAAGGGCTTGGTCCTCTACTGAGGCTCATTTTAAGCTGAAGAGTGTGTGGCTTAAACTCAAAGCTGTGAAAAGTGCTACGAAAAATATGCATCAAAATCATTACTCGAATGCTCAATTGAAAGCTGATGATTACAGGAGTACACCTGCTGAAATTCAAGCAAGACTTGTCAATAATTCTGACGAAGATCTGCAGCTTGCAGAAAAAGAGTATATGGGTAAGTTGAGACATTGGCCAAGGGTTGAAGACAGCATCTTAAGACAAAAAGCTAGAATTAGCTGGCTTACTCTTGCTGATGCAAATACAAGATTTTTTTTCAATGTTGTGAAAGTGAGGAAAGCTAAAAATGCCATTACTGTTCTGCAGACTGCTAATGGTATTTTGTTAAATAAAAGAGAGGAGATTCAGGATGAAATTATAGATTTTTATAAAAATCTCATGGGCTCTAGTGCTAGCTCTCTTCTTGCCATTGATTTGCAAACTATAAGAGCTGGGGAACAACTGAGTTTTGATGCCAGGGCTCTTCTCAGTAAACCTGTGACACATGAAGAATTTGACAATGCCTTGTTCTCTATTGATGACAGTAAAGCACATGGTATTGATGGCTTTAATGCTGTGTTTTTTAAGAAGAGCTGGGAGATAATCAAGTCTGATGTTTATACTGGGATTGAAGAATTTTTTCAAACTTCTTTTATTCATCATCCTATCAACATCACTGCTATTACTCTGGTACCTAAGATTGCTCAGGCTATTCAGGCTAAAGATTTCAGGCCTATTGGCTGTTCCTCAATGTTGTATAAAATTATAGCAAAAGTTCTTACTCACAGATTGCATTTTGTTATAAGTGAAGTTGTGAGCCCTTCTCAAGCTGGTTTTATCCCAGATAGATTTATTGCTGATAACATTTTATTAGCAACTGAATTGATTAAAGGCTATTCTAGATCCCATGTTTCTCCTAGATGTGTTATCAAAGTTGATATAAAAAAAGCTTATGATTCAGTTGAGTGGAGATTCATGGAAAGTGTGTTGGAGGAGCTTGGCTTTCCTGCAAATTTTGTCAGCTGGGTTATGGCTTGTGTGAGAGGAGTTTCTTATTTTATTATGTTGAATGACATTCCTTCTCCTCCTTTTCAAGCTAAGAAGGGCTTAAGGCAAGGGGACCCTCTTTCCCCCTTCCTTTTTGCCATTTGTATGGAATATTTAAGTAGATGTCTTGGTGAGTTGAAGGATAACCCAGACTTTAATTTTCATCCTAAATGTGAAAGGTTATTCCTTACCCACCTTATGTTTGCTGATGATCTACTTTTATTCTCTAGAGCTGATGTTAGTTCTGTTACCAAGATTATGGCTGCTTTTAATAAATTTTCTCAAGCTTCTGGTTTGGTGGCAAGCTTAGAGAAGAGCAATATTTATATGGCTGGTGTTAGTATCCAAGAAGCTAACCATCTAGCTGAAACTGTTCAGCTTCCTATTGGGGAGCTTCCCTTCAAGTATCTAGGAGTTCCTCTCTCCTCCAAGAAGCTCAACTTCTCTCATTGTAAGATTATGATAGACAAAATTACTGAAAGAGCTCAGGGGTGGATTGCTCAGTCCCTTTCCTATGCAGGCAGACTGCGACTTGTGAGAAGTATTTTGAGCACTATGCAAAATTACTGGGCTCAAATATTCCCTCTCTCTAAGAAGATCATTAGAGCTGTGGAGTCTGTTTGTAGGAAGTTTCTCTGGACAGGAAAGACTCTAGATTCCAAGAAAGCTCCAATAGCGTGGCATAACTTTTATAATCCAAAAGTTGCTGGGGGCTGGAACCTGATTAATATGGACCTTTGGAATAAAGCTGATGTTCTTAAGCTCCTTTGGGCCATTGCTTTCAAAGTTGATAAGCTTTGGGTCCAATGGATCAATGCATATTATTTGAGGAGGTATGATGTTTATAATGTTGCTATTAGTAGCAACATGTCTTGGCAATTGAAGAAAATCATTGGTTCCAGAGATAAAATCCAGGATATTGGAGGTTGGAATGCTGTACAGAATGGGAAATATAGCATTAAGAAGGCTTATACTTTGATGTTGGGCAACTTTGAGAAGGTGTTTTGGAGAAGGCTTGTTTGTAACAACAAAGCCAGTCCTAAAAGTAAGTTCTTACTTTGGATGGTGTTGCAGAACAAGTTAGCTACTGCGGACAGAATTAGTAAATGGAACATTGCTTGCTCTTTAACCTGCAAGCTCTGTGAGGCTACAGATGAACCAGTTTCTCATTTTTTCAACTGTGATTATGCGACTGCTGTGTGGCAAGAAATCCATGACATATTGAAGTTGAATTATCAGCCAAGGACTTTTTGTGAAGAAGTGAGGACAGCTAATGCTAAAGCTCATGGGAAAGGGAGACAAGCTAAGCATTATGTTATGGTGTTTACTGAGACAATTTATGCCGTTTGGATGCAAAGGAACAATAAAGAATTTAATGATTTACTTGTTCCTCCTCAGGTGCTGGTAAAAGAAATTATTTTTAGAGTTTCTTGTAATTGCAATGATGCTGAGAGATCATTGTTAGTTTTCTAGGTTTAGTGACAGTCTTGGCTTTTCCTAGTTTGTAAGCTTTGATGTTGCTGCCTTTGTGGAGGCTTTGTTTTGGTTGTTTTTTGTAAACTCTTTTTTTTGGTTATCAATAACAATTTTGAATTGCCAAAAAAAAAAAAAAAAAAAAAAATTGGCATGCTTATAAATATGATTAATTTTAAGTTCATTATACCCATTATATCATATGGCTTGTTTATTCGTAAAACGAAAAATTGAATATGGACAAGTTATAACCCCTTAGTAAAACTTAAAAAGGGTGGCGGGCATCGGGGTATCCGCAAGATGTAGTGCGCCTTGAGTTTGTAATATCATACATTTTGCTAGAAGTTTGTAACTTCATTTTGGAACTACATCTGAAATTAGAGGAGTGCCATAAAGAAACAGTAGAGTAGATAATCTCTATTATATAAGGGAAGGGGGGAAAGATGGTATCCCCATTTGAAAATACTAAATTACCCTTAATGAACTAATTATTGGAATGAAAAAATTATAGAAGAAAATAATTTAAAATTCTTTCTCATTTCAACTTGCCATTTTAAACAAGTTAAAAATGGTATATGTATCAAATACTTCAATCAAAAAATCAAATGGACAAAATATCTTGATCTTTTTAAAAAAAAAAAAAAAAGAGAAGATGGTATATATGACGTCCGCCTGAAAAGTCTAAAACACTCACTACCTTTGATACTCTTTAATTCAGTCAAACCAACTCATTATTTCTGTTCTACTCAAAATTCATTCACAAAATATTAATATTAAAAATAACTCACAACCTTTGTTAGTTTTTTACATTAACGAATTAATATATCTAAATTCATCTATTTATTATTCTTTCACATTTTAAGTTTAATCATAAATATAGTATTGATGTAGTATATAATAGAATAACAAGTTTTGAAATTAACGCACGCATCGCGTGCATATGAGGCTAGTTTGAAATAATGGTAAGGAGAAAGAAATTTTTCAATATATTCTTACAAATATTTACAAAATCTTATTGATTTAGAAACAAACTAGCACTATATGCACGCAACGCGTGCGACAGTATATTAATATTAACATCAAAAAGTGTTAAAAACTAACTTAAGAGTGTAATATTTATGGTGAATATTGATTAGCGCTATGATTTTTTATTTGCATTGCTCTAGTGTAAAGAGTAATGTTTTTCAGAAAGGATTATGCCGAGGTAGAATATGTTATCTTTATTTGGTAGATAATTCAACAACTCTCCTTTTAAACAATGATCTAGGTTATGTTTTTTATTTATTTAAAAATACATATATTTTATAGGCATATTTTATGAGTAGTACTTCAATTTAATTTCACTGGGTAATTGAGGTTTTTAGGCATACTATGGTGAGTAGTGCTTCAATAAAAAAAAATTATAAATTGATATTATCTAATGATGTTTGTTTATCTCTTATATTATTTATGATCTCAACTGATTGTGAACCCCAAAAAATAAAAAAGTGAAAATTTTCTAAGTTTCTTAATTCTTTTATGGTTTATTTATGCATGTTATTTGAAATTGTTATTGCAACTGAGAGTTTAGATAGTAAGAATCTCTGTAAATATTTCCTTTTATAAATGTTTGAAAATTGATTTAGTCATCAATTTATAAGTTCAATTGTGAGTTTCCTCTTTTTACACATTTTAATGTATTTCTTTTGGTAATGTAGAACTTTCCTTATACCCATATTTGTAAATGAGGAAAGAATTAAGAAAATCTTTTCTTTATTATTTTTTTTGAGAGTAAGGGTATATAAGTCTTTTCAAGAGGGGACACCATAGCTCCCCCTTGGCTTATATAATAGAGATAATCTTGTAAGACAGATTTAGGTTCTTTAGTCCAAGGGGAGATATTTTACTTTTTAATCGTTTCTGGCTTTTATAATTTACTAATTATAATGTTCTGGTTCTTGTTTTATTAAATATCTTAATATGTTAAGTTTTATTTTTAGATTTTTTTTGTGAAATTAAAATTAATTCATTGATTCAAAGTCATACTACATCTCCAATAGAAGTCAAAACTAAACAAATGCCTATCAAAATGAAATAAATACAATTCTAAAATGACAAAGCCACGATTGTTGAATAACTAGTCCTGGCATTCAATAAGAATCTTCCAAATGTAGCAACCGAAACCAGTGTATATGTGTGAAAGTGAGTCTCATCTAATTTAAATAGGAGATACAATGTGTTGGCGAGAGAGCGTGAAATTCAATGGATCCAACAAATGGATTAAGGTAAGATAAAAATGACATAACTACATCTAATTAATGGGTAGATTACCCACTTCTAATAAATTATTACTCCCTCCGTCCCATAATATAGTTCACATTTCTTTTTGCACAATCTCCAAGACGTACATTTGACCTACAATATCTTTTATTTTGTATTAGTAAAAAATATAAAAAGTTGATAATATAAATGTAGATATTGAGACGAATCTAACAAGACCCCACATGAATAAGTTTTTCTGTATACATTAATGAGAATATTTGGTCAAAGATTTTAAAGTTTGACTCCCAAAATAGAAATGAGTACTATATTATAGGACGGAGGGAGTAAAATATAATCGTTAATGTTGAGTTGAATTCCACTCTATGATTACTTTTTTTTAGGGGACTCTATGATAAATTCTAGTAGTAGTGGGTAATTACCCGTTGGGTCAACCAAGTTTAATCCAGATAAAAAGGAACTAACATTTACCAAATGAGAAATAGAGCAATAATATTTTTATGGAAGGGATGTAAACAGAAAGTAAGAAGAACGCAAAAGACGGAAATATATACTCCCTCTGTTTTCTTTTTAATGGTTACATTTTGAGTTTTTGACACTATTCAAATATTTATGTTTGACTATCATTTATGATTAATGAGTAAGAAAAAGTATAGTCATGTAATCTATTTTGATTCGTCTTTATATGTACTTTTGGAATATAACCTTTTTATAATTTTTACAAATGCAAATTTAAAGATATTAATATTCAAATATTTACATTGACAAACGTAAAAAGGTAGAGTGTAACTAAAAAAATAAAGAGAGTATTAAAGAGTTGAATTCAATACAAAATGTAAGAGTTCAAACAGTACTAGGAGGGCTGGGAAATTCATAGTTAGATCAAAGTTCAACTTCCTACATCCTTTTGCCGCAAATCGAAAACTTTACTACCTGAAGCACCGACATGAGTATTTCTCTACAAATAAGCAAATGTTCATAACGATTAACATATTTATTATTCCCTCCGTTCTAAAAACATGTTTATATTTCTTCTTTTTACATTTGTCGATGTACGTCTTGTATCATTAATATATTTAATTACATATTAGTAAAAAAACATAAAAATTTGATTTTCTTAATGCAATTATTGAGAAGAATCAAACAAGAATCACATGACTATGTTTTTTCTTATATATTAGAAAGAATATAAAAGATTTTTTTTACTTATGAATAGTGTTAAGATTGCAAATTGAAGGAGTATCTTAGAATGGAGGGAGTAGATAAATTTTTGGCGTGGAGTCTGAACGACTATTTTAATTTGCAGTCTCCTCGACTCTCTCTCAGTTCGTTCGGAAATCATGGTAGTCTTTTCATGGATTTTTTTGACAGAAAAAAAAAGTGATCCGATTTGATAGGCTGCCTGCAGAAATAGTTTACCGATAAGTAAATGACCACGCACGTGCTCCACATATGGGGATGTTGCTATTGTTATTTGTTAGTGGTCTTGCTCCATGGCCTCCATCAATAAAACTAATTAGAGTTGGATCTATACCTGATCAACTCCAGCCCGGCCCGGTTTTTGGGCGGGTTTTTTGGGCCCGCGGGCCGGACCGGGCCCGGCCCGGTCAATTTTTTTTGGGCGGGCTTTGGACAAGCAAAAAAACACTTTTTAGCCTAAAAAATGGGCCCGGCCCGTTTTGGCCCGCAAAAGCCCGCTCGGCCCGGCCCGAAATACCGGGCTTTGGGCAAAATTTTTTGGCCCGGATTTGGGCCCGGCCCGCAAGATGGGCCCTTTTTTTGTTCGGCCCGGCCCGAACCCGGCCCGGTGTTTGATCAGGTCTAGTTGGATCATGTGAAGTGATCATGTGGGCTGTCCATTACCCTGCCAACCAGTCAGACGATCTATTGATGTCCACGTCACCAACGCTAATCCTAGTTCTCAACACATCTAAGTAATGTACCTTATTCTCCTGCAAATTTTGCATCAATTATCAAAATTGAAAACCATAAACTGAAAATGAACAGTAATATTGAAGATGCCTAAACTGTTCATCAAAATGTGTCAATATTTCATTTTGTTTTGGTATGCGTATGGTGCTTTCCACTCCCAAAAATGAGTCTTTTCCCCAACCTTCCAGCTCTGCCTCTGCAAAAACTAGCATTGGTTGTCGCGCTATAAAATTCCTAAAACCATTCGGAACTGAACAGGTTACAAGGACCTCGTGGGCTTGAGAGAGAATGAGACATGGGGGACCAAAGGACAAGTGAATATGTCATAATGTGATGGTATATATATATATATATATATATATATATATATATATATATATATATATATATATATATATATATATATATATATATTGACATTGGTGGAACGTACAAAAAAATTAAACCAAAAGAGGGATATGGGGAGAGGGGTGCGGTCTGCAGACAGCAGCTGCATGGTTCATGTGCTTGTCGAACCTGATTTTGAGGAACTTTCTCGACGCAACACCAGTAGAGTTGGGTGGCTAGGGCGTGGATGTCGCTGATGAGCCAACTTACAGAAATATCTGGACTATGTTGATTTATGAGGAAGTGGACAAGTAGCTCGAAATCAGTGGCGAAGGAGAAGCATTATTGGTGTCCAGATTCTTACTCCCATGCCAGTGCAGAGTAGCAGGCATGAGTTTTGCATCGTTAGAGTTGATAATGTGTAGAGCAAATTGTTGTGTTCCGTAATTGGTCAGTAGTTTAGAGCGCAAGCAATCCAAGCAATGCTGCCCATCTGACTATGTTTGTTCCACGCACCATCAATCTGGATGTGAATGTCGGGAGTGGCATGTTTATGTTGACCGATGTGAGCTATGAGAAATCATGGTGGGAAAGGTGGGTTGACGCGGTGGCTTGGAGTAAGCTGCTGTTGTTTTTGGAAGATGATGTGTTGATCCATTTTGATACCAACTGCCAGACGAGCAGCTTTGAGCGTGGCCATAATATGTTGGAACACTGTAGCATTCCTTGTGCACCATATGCCCCATAGCGTAGCGATGAAGATAGGCAGCCGCGTGCCCTCCTGACCATCTTCTTTTCTGAAGTAGATAAGCAGATCAATTATCCATTCCCGTACTGTGACATGGAGATTGATGTTTGAAGCAAGATCCAGTTGGCTAGTGAACCAAGTGCCGGAAGCTAAGGGGAAAGACGAAAGAGATGATGTAAATCTTCTAGTGAAGTATGGCAGACCAGAAAAGGTCAATGGTTTCAATACCACGGTCATGAGGAAGGTTTCCCTTCACGACGAGACCATTGCGCCATAAATTACATATAAACAATTTTCTTTTTAGCATGATGCTCAATCCCCACAAGCCATAATAGGCGAAAAAACGCCAATCTTGCGGATATGTCATGCTGTAAATTTCCTTTGCAGAAAGTAAGTAGTAACCTGTTTTGGTTTTGTACTCACTAGATGAGTATGAAAGCTAGTAATACATGTCTGCTTGTGTAATCTGTTGTAGTAACCTGTTTTGGTTGTGTACTCACCATACGAGTATGAATGCTAGTAATGCATGTCTGCTTGCGTAGTATGATTAGAAAGCTCGAGCCCTAAATTTGTCGCACGCTCACAGGAACGAAAAGTTGTCGTATACGTGAGGCGTTCGATTCCACTTTCCTGGGTACAAGTAAGTTTGCCACTTCAAGACGGGCAACAACATGGAGTAGAATATATGGTTCCAGAATAGGGGGTGTGGTGCGATTCATCCAGCGGAGATTGAATACTATGATCGTCTTACCATCCTCGACCTTCCAAGCACAGTGTTCTGATAGGGTTTGAGCTGCAATCCATAGACCTTTCGAACCCCAGGAGCGTCTGGATTGTACGGTGGGCCGACACGAAAGGGGGGAGAGGAGTGGAGACCGGGATTTCCGCAACACTCGCGAGAGCAGTAGCTGCGGATTCTAATGTATGTGTTAGGCCTTTTTCATGAGTAAGGATTGGTTAAGTAAACCAACATTGCAGATGTCGAGCCCTTTGATCCTTTTTAAGAGTTGTAGGACCTTTTTTCTGCGCCAGGCGATGCCTGGTGTATTGTTGTTGGCCCAGAAGAATCCGGTTATCATGGCATCAATCTTGTCAATGATGGTCTTGGGAATCTGAAAAACTTAGAGAATATAAGAGATGCACGCAATTAAGATCGAGTTGATGAGAATAAGCTTGTGGGGCTGGGAGAGATGACGACGACCCCGTCGGAGATTCGGTCAGAGATACAGTCCAATAAGGAGGTGAAGTACCGGGTTTTTGGCTGCTGCATGTCAATTGGAGCACCTAAGTATTTGCTGAGAGAAGGATGAGATTCCATATTGAGAATGTGTTTATACTCATTTTGCATGTGCATTGGTATATTGGGATTGAACTTGACGAAAGATTTTTGCAGACTGATAAATTAACTAGAAATAACACAAAAGCGGTTAAGAAGATCCCGTAAGGACTGTCAGGCTTCGGTTAACGTTTTGAAGAAGAAAAACACATCGTCTACAAAAAATAGATGTGAAATGCTCGGGTCGTCTCGATTGACTTTTATACCTTCTATCAATCGTATATACGTTGCTATAGTATGCGGGAGAGAATATCCATACAGAACAAAAATAGATATGGCGACAATGGATCCCCCTATCGCAACCCGCAACGTGGTAAGAGTGGCTCGGTTGAAGATGAGTAATCGATATGAAACCGTTGAAGTACATTGATGGGTTAGGATGATTCAGTGTGCCGGAAAACCATAAGCCGCAAATATGTTTAATATCATGAAGAACTATTAATGCGGTCATAAACTCATAGGCTTTATTCATGAGGGCCACAAGGTGGTGCTAGCCACGTCGTTGTTTGTTGATGACGTGAGTCATTTCATGGCTGATGAGCACAATATCATCCATGTGCCTTCTGGGGACAAAGGCATTCTGGAAATATGAGATAATGTACGGAAACAGGGGTTGCATTATGTTGACCAAGCATTTGGAAGCACATTTATGGACTGCATTGCATAGACTAATGGGTGTTAGCTGAGTTACCTCTTTTGGAGCTGTGATGATATGTATTGATGGACAATTAAGTGCTCGTACAAGAGGAGTGAATAATAAGAACTTAACATGTACATATTATATATTTTATTAGGGACATTCAATTCGAATTTAAAGACTTAAATGAGTAAGATATTAATTTTCTTTATTATCTTATTATTGTGTCTTGGTGACATGTAACACGTGTTGAGAATCACCCATTATGAGATTTTTTAAACAACTTTTTTGGTCTGTTTGATTGCTGCCTTGCTGGTATTAATTAATGGTAATAGTGATGATAATGAATATGATAATAAGATGTTTTTGCCAATGTAAAACAAATGCAATTATCCATGGTGTATTGACAATGCCTACTCTTAGTTTCTTGAACTTTTGCTAATATAAGGGCTTGAAAAGTTCAAATGAATATAACCATATCTCTACCATCTAAAGACGATTGAAGAGAGTATCTTTATATAGAAAGTAGTTAAAATTATTAGGTAATGTGGTTTATCATTTATTTAACTAAGCGAAAAACCTCTCCATTTTTCCCTCAAAAAAAAAAAAACCTCTCCATTTAATTACTTGTGTAAGAAATTTGTAATTATTTTATAGTTTAGAAATGGATATATATATTTAGACAATAATATATGTTTTTTTTTAGGTAGGGAAGGTTTATCAGGAGAAGAAGTTCTTAAGATTGGGAGTTATAATGCATTGCTAAAGACTTCCCTACCTGAGAACTTCCAATACTACAAAGCTGATGAAGAGAGTTTTGAGTCATCTCATGAAGTTTTTCGATCGGCTTTTCCTCGTGGATTTGCATGGGAAGTGATATGTGTTTATTCTGGACCACCAAATATTGCTTTCAAGTTTAGGCATTGGGGTTTCTTTGAAGGCCCTTTTAAAGGTCATGCTCCTACAACTGAGATGGTTGAGTTTTATGGTCTTGGCACTCTCAAAGTATGTATTCCTATCGAATCATTTTCTCTTTTCTTTTTTTCTCTTGGTCATATGTTGCATTTTCTTTCATATAATTAAGAGCTACAAAGTAGAACTCATCCATCTTCTTTTTATTTATATTCATACAATTAGGTTTGTCTATGAGGATGTGCAGAGAATTCTATTCCATTATCTTTAACAGAGCCCCAAATATTGAATTTTATTGTTGATTTTAGTCACAATATCTTTATATTCATGTTTTAGGTACTATTTTCTGAAAATATTAGTATTATATGGCAATTTTATAGATAATTAAATTTATTTTATACCTGCGTAAAATTTATAATTTTAGGGACTATGTCAATAATTAGTACATATCCCTCGTTCTATTTAAGATGGCCTTGCATGCAATGATAATTTCTATGTGCTAACAAGCAAATAATTATCTCTCATGATCCTTGACCTTCACAATATGTAACCTTTTTAATAAGCTTTACCATTTTAGGACATATACTTCCTCCGCTCCACAAAGAACGTAACATTTGGATTTTCACAGTCTCTAATACACAACTTTGACCATAAATATCTTTAATTACGTATTAATAAAAACTATCACAAATTTTTTATTTTGAAACTATTCATTGATATGAATTTGACAATGTCTCACATGGCGGCCATGTTATTATTTATAAGTTTGTGGTCAAAGTTTGTGGAAATTGACTCTAAAAAAGCAAGTGTTGTATCCTTTTCAAAGCGGATGAAGTATGTTCAGCGGCGGATTTTCCGTAGATTCGAACTGAAGGCAATTTAGGAATACATTTTTAAGCTATATCAACAAGTTTATCGAACTTAATTGAGATATTTCATTAGAATTCATTTGATTGTATTTTTGATTATTTTCATGTTATAAGTTTGCAGTTATTTAACTACGGAGTATTATTTTGGTTTTTAGACTTTGAACTTATACCATGTGCAGGTAGATGAATCTCTACGCGTGGAGGATGTGGAAATCTACTATGACCCGGGAGAATTATTTGGAGGGCTTTTGAAAGGACAAGCAGCAATTGGTCTTGATCACAAAAATGCTGATGACTCAGCTTCTTATGGCTCTGGTTGTCCTTTGGGACATTAGTTCTGCTACTATTTTCTTCATAATAAGGCATTGCTTTGTATCTCAAAATTAGGTTTTTAATAATAGTCAAAAACATATTATACACTTTTACCCAATGATGTTTATCTTTACCTATTTCTTCAAAATTTATATGGTAACTTGTGTATTTGCACCTTTTATTCGGGACATCAAAATGTATTACTGCTTGTCTACTTATGTTTCTTTTAAATATACATATCATATTTTGATTTTCACCTTGCTAATGTAGAATTTTGGCCATTAATATTTATAATAAGTAAAAATTATAAATAAAATATAATTCAAATATGTATTTTGATTACATTTTTGTTCGTGCGTAAACCAAACACTATGGTCAAAATAAAGTGTGTGAATAATGTGGAACAACAAAGTACGTAGAATGTGACATTTTGAGGTTTTTGCTGTTAATTTTCTTGTTATGTGGGTTTGAATAATTAAGAGATTGATATAAGAAAAGAGTGGTCTTTGACAGATTAATGTGAAAAAAGACACCAGTTAAAGAAAGTTCTTTCAACAGTAATTATGTTGAGAGAGAGAGAATAATTACTTTGGGAGAAATGAAGAACGAAAATTGTATTATGATCGTTAATCGCATTTCTTACAACAAGAAAAGATTATATATAGGACAATCTAATGAGCTGTTCTAACCAACCCTATTAGAACCAACCATAAGTAAGCTAACATGTACAGTTGATTGGTGTTGCATCTCACCCAATTGAACCCCAAAACTCAGGGTCATGACAAGATCTTAGATTTAGTTGCTTTCATGATTATAAAATACTTTTGGAAATAATTAATTATGAAAATTTTGTTTGTCATTCATACTTTGTTGCCTTATGAAGCTTTCATTCCCTTTCTTCACCTCATTGTCTTTGCTTCACTTATAATTACTTAAATAGGGGTGTTCACGGGTGGTTAACCGTCCCGAAACAATATTTCGGTTCGGTAACTGAAAGTTCGGTTCGCTCTTTTTGAGAACCATGACCATTTAGAACGGTTACCACCTAAGTGGTTAACCGTTTTTTCGGTACGGTTTTCGGTTAACCATTAACCGTTATTCAAGTTATACTTTTATATTTTGCTTCATGTAAATATATATTTTCTATTTTTGTGTGCATATACTTTAATATTATATATACTCTAATATAAAATGTATTATAAAGTGGATAATAAATCAATTGGAAAATTAAACATAATAATAGTAAGAATTTACTCTATATATCCTAATTATAATGCTTATATTAGTACTAAAGTTTCCAAATAATCACATATTTCCTCTAATTATTGTTATTTAGTAACAAATATTATAATTAATGTAATTGTTGGACAATGTTTCACAATAATCAAACAGAGGAAAAAAATATATTTCGGTTTTTCGGTTAATCGTTTACTCAATAATCATAACAGTAACCGTACTATTAAAACTTTTTTTATCGGTACGATTACCACCCATTTGGACCTGTTTTTCGGTTTCGGATTTTTATGAACACCCCTACTTATAATACGCTTGAAATACTTGACAAATTTATCTAATTTAAGCCATATTTCTTTATGTTCATCCCTTCCAGCAACAGATCTGACAGAGCCTTCATTGACCTATGAGAAGAACCCACAAAATTTGCATTTAAAACAAGGCCTCCTAAGGTTCACAATTGTATCTAAAAAACTCACCTCAGCAAGTCTTAGTGGGTGTCAGTTGTAGCGCTCGATCCTCGCAATGCTGAACCCTCCTTCCATTGAGCAATGAAGAAGATGATATAAGGAAAAAAGAAGGAAGAAATGAACAGAGATAAACATGGGGAACTATTAAAGGGGGGGGGGGGGGTTTATTGGTTGGCGGGAAAAAAAGAAAAAAATTATGGTGAGGACTTTAGGGGCAAATAAGTAAAACATCAATCACTTAACCTAATTAACAAGGAATTAACGGAAAAAGTTCCATTAATGTCGTGTAATTAAAAAACTAGTACCATAAAGTTACTATGTAGAATTCATTTTTTTTCTTCTTTCATGTAAAATTTTTCCAAGTTAAGGGCCACCCTGCAGAATTTCTCTTTCAAATATGACCACCCTAGAACTTTCAATAGAATATATGAGTACATAAATGGATTGAAAAGGTGCAGATTAAAAAAGGTGTGAAGATTATTAAGAAACGGAAAAACTACTAGTACAAAATATGCAACAAAAGATTTCAACACTTTTTTTTGGTTGCCCACTCGGTTCCCTGGAGCTTTGCTCCGACTACATCCTAGACCAACCCGGATCGCACACCTGGTTTTGATGGGTGAGTCTCCCAACAAGAGTTTATGCATACGGTAAGGCTCGAACTCGAGACTTCCCTTAAACGACATCAAATTGCTTCCTTTGCTCACCCCTAAATTTTGTCCGCTCCGGCCTCTGAGTTCCCTCCAAAGGCGTAGCGTAGTAAAAGAGGTGATTCAAATTTCAAAACCCTTGGGCCTTCTGAATTCTGATTAGCCATTGCATTGGTGACATAAACCCTAATCACTTCGCAACTTCCCCTCTTCAAAAACACAACCTAGAAATCACAAATCAGAACTCACAAATCAAAAATCAGAAAAATGATGAAGAGAGATGACTATAAATTTCTTAGACTAGCTGATGCCATGACTGCTTTAAATCAAAGAGTTAACCTAATCGGCATCATTGTCGAGTATGGTGCTCCTACGCGAAGCAAAGGCACAGGTATCACTTATCACTATCCCTCATTTCACACTTACTTTATCATATATACTTGAATCTCCAAGTTGAAGAAACCATCAAATGTTCTTCCTTTGTTTTTTAATTGTCAGTTCATTTTTTTTCAGTTTCTCAAATTTTTTTGAATTTCATTTATGAATTTTTTGTTTCAATTTACCCAAATTACTGGCTGTGATGAATAAAAGGCCGGACTTACGGCTGCCCCCTGAAATGGGTTTGGTAGTAGATTGATGATTAAGTCTGAGTAGAGGTTTCCCTGAGCCAAATTTTCCAATTTATGACAGGCATTTTCTTTTCTTTTACTTTCATAGTTTTTAAAAAATATATAAATTTCTTAATAATAATATTGTTATTTTTTATGAACGATGTTACAAAAATTGTAGCGTTTATAACAGCTAAGAACCGGGCATTTCTCTTATTTTGATGGTTATTTCACCTTTCTTCTTTATGGGTGTTTGGTTTGTCATTTTTATTTTTTATTTTTTATTTTTTAATTTTTCATGGGTGATCTTGGCGTGCTTGCATATTTGGTAATTGCTGTGTAAGTTTTGGCAATGAAGACTATGACTGTGATAATGGCTATCTTATAGAAGTGTGGTTAATATAGTGATGGTATACTTCCAAGTATTGTAGTAAACTTAGCAGATTTGCTAGTCTCGACTCGTTATCTATGTTAAAATTTTTATTTTATTATATTTACTTTTAACATGCACTTCATTTTGGATTTGGACATGCACAATATACATGGAATGGTGTTGTTGCTAGAGGCCCTATTATGTAATTTCATTTGTTATTGATGTTGGCTTAATTTGAAATCAACCAAAACACAATACATTCTTTTTCTTCCTGGGTAGCTGTTCTCAAACTTGGTTTTTTTTTTTAACATTTTATTACTTTTGGTGCTTTGCATGTCTTCAACAGTGTTGGCACTTGGTAGTGCTGAATAAGGTCCTGCTTATTGCTGCTCTTAAAATTGAGCTGTTCTTTGGTTGGTCTTGGTCATTGCTTTTGAGCATGAGTTACTTGGTTAGCCTTGCAGAATTAGCATTTTTTTCCAGTTATGTCCTGCTGGGTAAGGCCGCACACATCTTGGCATTATAACAAGTTGACAACATCCATGGTTGTCTTGTTGCTCCTTGGCTGGGGTACATGACATCGTATGATGTAACTTTCTGGTTGATATTGGTTGTACTTGTAATATTCCCTTCTTTTTCCTCCTTTCAGGCAGCTCACTTATTTGGGTTGCTGTTACTGAGCATCAACATTGGTGTTTGACATGATCTGTACATTCTCTGCTTTCTTAGTTGCTAAATTGGGTGGGCGGGGCACAGGGTTTAGGAGATCCATATGATGAAGGGAGAATAATAACGAGGCAACAAGCTTAACATACCTTACTGTTGCATTGAATCCAAAACATCCTAAAAAGGGAAGCTAAAAAAACCGGATGAAGTATATGAAATATTCCTACTCTACTAGTTGGCATTTGGCAATGATAAAACTGGAGTTATGGCTGCTCTTAAATTTGAGCTGGCAGTAGATTGAATCGAGACTTTGAGTGTAGCCTGTAGGATACTCTGACTCTCTGAGCCTCTGTTGTATAAGGATTATGCTCAATCTATTAAACTTACCACTCATGTTTTCTGAAATCTTGTTACTTTTCTGCATTATCTGTGTTTTTAACTGTTATTTCCTGAATGTGGTTTCATATATACTTTTCTTTCTTAACAGATTGGTTTTGTTCATTGAGAATTGTGGATGATTCTCATAATATCCGTGGACTTTTAGTTAATATCTTTACTGAAACTCAAGAGAAGCTTCCTCAGGTTGAGGCATCTGGTGATATTATCCAGCTATCCCAAGTTGTGGTACCTCAACTCCTTTCTCCCCATAGCTTCTGTTTCCTTCTCATACTTTTAGTTTGTGCTTGTAAAGCACCATTACTTGCTGTGGGGTATCTTTAGTTGGATAACAATGTGTTCTAGGTAGTTGACTGTCTCTCCTTTCTTTCTGTTTACATGATTGGTTTGGTTTTGGGAAGGTGTTAAGGTGAAAGGATTTCCAACTTGCTTCACCTTAATTTGACCGGCAGTAAGAATTTTTCGGTCTCTTATGTTATTAATCAGGGTCAAAACAAGATCCCAGATTTAGTTGCTTTTATGATTATAAAATATTTTTGGAAATAATTGTGAAAATTTTGTTTGTCATTCGTACTTTGTTGCCTTATGAAGATTTCATTCCCTTTCTTCACCTCCTTGTCTTTGCTTCACTCTGGAGATGCAGTTCATGTCTTCTTAAAGGCCTAATGTTTACTCCCTCTATTTCTTTTTGATCTACACACTTTTTTTTTTGGTGCGTTTCTTGTTAATCTACACATTGTTGCATTTTTGGTAACATGTCCCATCTACTTTCTCCACCTTTTCACTTCCTCTCTATACTTTTGTACTTCCTCCTTGGTTCTGGAGTGAGTAAACTAAAAAGAAATGGAGGGAGTATGAAGAAACAATTGAAAATTGATCACCCTAGTTGAAACTTGGACGTGCCATTTTCTAAAATTTTGTTTTCTTTCTCTTTGTTGTCTTTTGTTAGTATTGTTTAATAACCTATATTTTTCTTTCCTGCAGATGAAAACTCATAATATGGAAACCTATGCCCTTTTCAACAAAAGGTTCTCTTCATTTGCCCTCTATGAAGGGAAATATGGAGAAAGCTGTATCCCTTATCAGGTTTCTTCCAAGTTTCAGCTGAGAAACCAAGACATGAAGTTTGTATTTGGTTTACGAAAATGGGTAGATGGTTTCCAGCTTGATACTGGTAATGTTATATACCAATTTTACTAGTTCAAGTATTGAAAGACTACACTTTTTGACTGTATGCTGCACTTTATGGCTATTCTCTTAGGTGTTTTGCTTCACTTTCGGGTTTTCTCTTTGTTGTCTTTGAATGTCATAACTCGAAGACAAAATGATCCCTTTAATAGTCTACGACTATGTTCAGGTCACCTTATTTTAGACCTTATTGCTTATTTTTGATTAGATAAGTTTAATTAGTTTTAAATAAGTTCCGATAAAATCAGAAAACACAAGTTATGTTCAAATAAGAAAAATATAAGTTTAGATCTCATCATAAAATTTAAGTTCATATCAGAAGAGTTGGAGGCCTATGTTTTAAAGTCCGCTTTACATATTATTATTATTGTTTTTGTTGCTGTTCTTGATTTATTTTTAAGAAATTGCGATGATAAGTTTTCATTAGACTAGTAAAATATGGTGAAGTAAAGATAGGCTAGAATGAGAAATTTTTAAAGATTGTTTGCTTAAGAGATTGTTTGTTAGAAATTTACTTTGATCGAGTGATGTTATTTTTTTCGGATTTTTGTAAGGTCTTTAAGGTTCTATAAAAAGGCTTCCATGATCATTGTTTAAGAAGGATTTCTTTTCCCTTTTTGGAGCTCATTTGTCCTTCTTTATTTAAGTTATGTAATATCTGTGTCAATTTTTCTATTCCCTTTCTTTTCTTCCCGTGACAATGAACTTTCCTTGCTACTTGATCCTACTTGATCTTGTTTTTTTAAAAGCAAAACTTATCTGTCATTAATGTAGCTCATTTTTGAAGTCTATTCAAGAAAGAAAACTTGAAAATAAATGTGACACAAGGGTATGCATAGAAGATGTTAATTGAACCAAAGAAAATCAGAAGTATGTTGGCGCTGTTCAAGGAGACCTAGTTGCTAGGTTTGCACGCTGAATTGCTCATGTTATATATTTGTTTCTCATAATCATCTCATCTCTTGGGGTAGTCTTGTTGGTAGTGGAAACTTTTTTGTATGATCCACTTCTTTTATCGGTTTGTTATCTAACAATTAGTTGTGTTGATGGATTTCATATAATATTGGTTTCGCCTGCAGTAGCAAAGGAATCTGTGTTGTTGAGACAAATTAAGGAAGGACAACATCATGATTTGGTTTGTAAGGTAATTTTGTTGTATTATGGTGATACTATGGTAGATCATGTTGCTGAGGAAAACGGTGTGGATTTATGATTAAATTGTTGATGACGCAACATCTGAAGTCTGGATGATTTACAAAAGTTTTTAGGAGAGAGAGAAAGGAGGAGGTTGAGGAGGGATAGTTGGAGTAGCTAAGGGGGACTAGTAGGGCTTTTGTTGTTGGGATTAAAAATATTTAATGCTCTTCAAATGCTTTAATGAAAAACACTTTACAATCTATGTTGACTTTTCACAAATATGAAGAAGTATTATAAATGAGTGTGCATGAACCTCTATATCTTCTGTTATGGAATACTTGCCACACATTTATTTTCACGTTTGCCAAAGCACAACTTTGTGGAGAAATGTCTTTAATCATCAATTAGTAAACTTTGTGAAAAATTGATATTTTGTAAATAGGCATTGAATCCAGCAACATTTGTTTTTATATACCTCAATCGAGGGGGACAGAGACCTAGATCCTTGAGTTGGTCTTTCTCCCAAAATAGTATTCCCCAAGAACTTACGAAAATACCGGATAGCCGGTTGGTGAATAAGTGAGTCATTAGCATTTTTGGTATCGTAAATACTTGACCCACTTATCTTGGCCCCAAAAACGAGTAAGATTGAAGGAACGCCCAGGAGTGGTGCTCTGTTGAATTTGTAAACCAAAAATATTTGCTAACATGTGGTGAAGCCGTGAAGGTTAGTATATGAATAGTGTAATATTTCAACGATGCAAGTATCTTGAAAGAGAGGAAGTAGTATCTTACTAAAGTGAAATTTAAGAAAGATGATTGGGTAAATTTGGAAGTACAATCCATGAATCCAAAGAGGAAGATAACATAGGAAAAATGGGAGTAGAAAGGCAGAAATATCTTTGGGATGTAAGGAGTTTCTCTTTTTATTCTTTTTTTTTTATTTTACAGTCATAGGAAACTTTGGGACATAATAATGGGTCGCCACTGATTTGGTGATCGTTAAACTTTCATAAGTAGAAACATCGAAAGGTTTTGCATTGGTTGTAGAGTTTTCTTTTTTTGTTCTTTTTATCTTTTTTATACTAGATAAATTACCTTCACGGCTTATTACTTATTATGAATAAAATCAATTAATTTTCTAATGCAAAGTAAACAAAGAAAAGAAACTATGCTCACTAGTTATACCCCATTTTAAAGCACCCATAACCATGAGCTTTCATCTCTTTTTTAGGTGCGCATTCTATTCAACTTGTATTAACTTATCTAAACTTAAATTTATAACGTATTAGATTCATTAAAACACATCTTAACTTATTTGAACTTATTAACTTATGGAAGCGTATTCTATAATATGTTGGAACTTATTGGAACTTAACTGAACTTATTAGAATTCATTGAAACTTATTAGAACTTATCTGAACTTAATTTTTTGTGAAATAAGTCAAAATAAGTTGAATGAACACAATTTTAGTTTTTTCTCTCCTTCAAAGGTCAAACCCATAATTTGTGGAATCTAGTTTGACTTACTTTGAGGGAAGGGGAACTTAAAAGAATTTCCATCATATTTTCTTCCTGAATAATTTGAGTCCACACATTTCAAATATCACCCTATTTTCACCTAATAATATGAGCTCAATATTTACCATATTTTTACATACTAATAATATCGTAATTAACATTTAGCAAATTTTCATACTAATTAACACTTTAAATATTAGTAATCAACATATTTTTTTCATCACTAATAGTAAATCACATGTGGAAATTAATCTAAAGAAGTGAACTCAACATACACACATTAATTCCAAATTACTATATTAATTAATACTTACCCTTGTTTTTTAATAGTTGTACAAAAAGAGACTACATGTTTGCCAATGCACAAATTTTATATGAAAATAAATTTTATGACGAATCTAACAAGATCCTACATGACTATGTTTTCTTTACTATATAATAGAAGAGGGGCAAATTAAAGAATGTGGATAGTGTCAAAAGTCAATATGGTACACAACTATTAAAAATGGAGAGTGAATCTATGGTGAGAGATTCATGAGGAAAGCTCATGGTTTTGGGGAAAAAAGAGGAAACTTTAAAGGAAGAGGGAAGATAGTGGAAAGTGAGCTGGAAGAAAGAGAAAGTGATTTGGAGGAAGGCGAGAAAATTCAAGGGGAATAAGGGTTCCCTATGGTTTACCATGCTCTTATATTCAATCATCAGGATTTAACTAAGGTTTAATAAACCTAAATACAAATAGTTACGATAAGATATTCCTCATTGTAGCGAAGTACGGGGTTGGTGCAAAGGCCCATGAATTATCAAATATTTCTCTGCTATAATTCCAGTGAAACCTGTAATCAGTGATCAAATTACAAACATAACAAGCTTTATGTCAGTTACTATACTGCATCTTAGAATGGTTCTGATTTTATGTCTATATGATTGCAAATGAACCTTGAAGAACTGATTTTTCTCTTATTGGGTGGGTTTTTTTTTTTTTTTGGGGGGGGGGTAGATTCTGCACGTGCTTCAAGTTAATCGAGATGAGAGGATGCTGTTTGTTTGGGATGGAAGTGATGCTCCGCCGCTTCAGCTTCAATCTGAGTAAGTGTGCTACAGTTCTCCTCTTGACCGACCTGTCAAATTTGCTTGTGTGAGTTGCTTGCTTCTTGTCTGTGCTGGTGGATTCCTTTATCTCATGTATTTTGTGTAGTATAATGAGTTAAACTTTGTCAAATCCTATCTTGTAAATGCTGCTTTCTTTGAGTGGTTGCCTTTTCATGTCTAAAACCATCTTCTCATTGTGATCAGACATCAAGGGAATGTAGAGGTTTTGGATTTATTTTGTAAAAACTCTCCATATTGTTTTTGTTACTAAGCATTGCATATTCCTTTCCTTTTAGTGGTTACCTGAATGTAACTGATTGTTTAGCTACATAATTTACTGTACATAGAGAAGCAAATGACCACCATCTAGTTGGATTCAAAGTCAATAGAAGATGGTTTTGTTGGTTTATGTTCTTGTGAGATAGAGTGGATACTGTGCTTCCTTTTGGTGCAGTGTGTGGACTATGGGGGTTTTCTCAGGTCCTTTCTATGTTAAGCATTATTTGAACACTATTTCCCTTTAGAAGAGGAAATTTTGTTCTCTATTGTTGACGCACCTTATTGTTCCTCCTAAATAGGGGAGTTTTACATGAGAAGGATAATTAAGATGATTCAGCCATTCAGGGGTTTCTTATACTCCCTCCATCCTAGAAAGATGTGAACAATTGCTGGGACACGTAGTTTAATGTGATAAGTTATAGTGTGGTTATCAAATGTTATTTTATTAAAAAGTAGATGTGATAGGAGTTGGTGGGGTATTTATTATAGGAGAGAGAAAGTTAGGTAGTATTTTATTGATAAAGTTAGAGTGTGGGCCAAAAGGTTGTAAAACTAATATAATAATAGTCGGGCCATGCCAAAAATAGAAATGTTCAAAATAATTTGGGACAAACATAAAAGAAAAGTGTTTAGACTATTCTGGGATGGAGGGAGTATATCATAAGGAAGAATGCAGGTGGGAGTTTGGTCACATATACCAACTACCAAGATAAGCCTGTTAAGGGACGGGATGGAGGAAATGTTGGGTTTGTAATGATGATTTATTATTGAAAAGGTGTGACAGTGAAGGTTTGCTCTTGCACAGGCTTAAGATAGTGGAGGTCTCGACTCTCGAGTACATCTCAGGGTACCATATATGGACTTGGATGTCGTCAATATCTTTGATGAGGACCTGGTTCCCTCTATGTCCATTAAACCTTATTCGGATCCCTCTCTTCAGCTTTGGACTTTATGAACTCAGACGTTCAACAATCTAAGAAAAAACCAATGTCTTTGCATAATCAGGCTAAGTGATTATCTGTTGGTAATTGGTTTAGGAGAAGCAAAAGGGAATTGGATTTGGCGTACCCTGAATCAGTCTGTCCAGCAGTCTGATAGTATCTCCTTGGGAAGCAAAATGATTAAGCAGCAAAACTTTCGACTATAATGGAGGTCCAACTGGTTGATCATTGAGGAGCAGAGTTAGGATCTATTAGTCAAACTTCTTGGGAGAAAATCTTGGAGAGATATATAAAGAATCTGAAGTCGAATATGACTGTGACTGTCAGAGTTTAAGAAGGCTTTCTCATTAGGACTTAATGTTTTATTAGGGTTTCATCCTTCCCTTTAATGAGCACAGCTTGTTCTCTCTTTTGCTGTGATTTCTAATAAATTTTTTTGTGCTCTTCTGTTTTTGGCTTCTTTGGTTGATTCTTTTGGTTTTACTTTTGTTTTACAGAGATTATGTCCTTTTTGGCTATTTTAGTTCTTTACGTCTTTCTGTCTTTAAAGGAGACTTCATATTCATTCTACTCTTGACCTTAGGAGGTGATAAAAATTTTCAACCTTTGCCTTCTGCCAGTGCCACTTTTAGGCCATAAATCTGCCCCGCCAAAAAATTGTCAAATTAGAATTCTTCATTTTAGTCCTGACTCCTGATACATGAAGTACTATTCCTCTACTCTCTTCAGTGGATGGAACCAAGGGCCCAAAGAATTTTCATAAAAATTATAACAACCTGAAGAAAATTAATTGCCGACCCAAAATTCAGGTCCTTTAGTCTTTCGAAGAGTTATACCCGTTCCATAGTGTTGAAAACCAGGTACCATGTCTCTGTTTTTTCCTGTTCCCACATCTCCATATGCATGAGCACTGTTCTTGGTAATCATGAGCAGAATTAACGTGTCATGGGTGCCATGCTATGGTCCATGTTTAATTAGCTATATTGCTGCACTAGTAAACTATATCATCTGTTTTCCTCTACTGGAAGTGTAGCACTTTGTAGTTTATACATCTGAAGTTCATTTGAAGGAAGGATTATTCCTTTTGAACTCCTAATCGAAGATTAATAGGCATTAGAAGCTGTGTAATTTGCATATGTTTTTTTTTTTTTAATTTGTTAATTGAAGTGAGATAAATGTTGCTTGTAACATGTGCAGGTTAGAGACTGAAATGGAATGTCCACTTCCACTGCAATTGGAAACTCAGCCTTTGGCCAGGGATATCTTGTGTAGATTTCCTACTATAGGCACAATATTGAGAGTTTCTGTTAGCCAAAGAAATGTCAAACTCAATATACCTTCATTGGCTGCTGGTAGATGGGTAAAATTTATCAACCTATTGTTTGAAGTAAATAAAGGATTGTGGCGTGGTGTTATTACTTCATCAACTAAAGTTCGTTTCGTTCCAAATGAAGACCTCATTATATTAGAGCGCCAAAGGTTGGTAACATGGTATTACTCTCTTCTCTCGTGGTTACATAGTTCACTCTTACCTAAGAAAAGATATTGTATCTAAGTTTTCTGGCAGTATTTTGTTGTAATTTGTGTATTATGATATTGTAGTTTACTCAAATCCATTTGGGAATAAGGCTTAGTTGTTGTTTGTTGTGTATTATTGCATGATTTATTGCTTTGAAGACCCTTTTGGTAGGTGGTTGTGACTTGTGGTAATGAATTTTAGTGTGGTTTTGTAAGAAAAACTCATGTTAATGTCCATGCTAAAGTGAATGCATCCCCGAACATGTGTTTCTTCATAAAATTGCATTATCATCCATCACCTCTACAGATGGTATTGTGTGGAAAAGGAAAATTTTGAAAAAAATTACATGTGATTTCATTGCAATTACCGCCATCTAGTGCTGCCTATCAAACGGGCCCGTTAGTGTTTCTTCTAACAGAAGGTTTTATATACTTCATTAGAGATTTTGAGAAGCGGTTAACTTCCAAGTTGGACCGGATGCCATTCTCAAGCTTTCCTTGGCCTTATCGCATTACAGGTTGAAATTGTTCTAATCTATCTGAACATCGTCATATCATGATAACTATTCATAATCGTACATAAGTCTTGATTGAATAATTATTCTTTGCTAATAGTCATATGTGAAATTTGTAAATCAGAAGTTGATGATGAAGCTGAAAAGGTACCTCTTGTCACACTAATGGACATTATGACATATTCGCAGGTAATCTTTGTCCTACAACGCTGCCACATTCCTGTTTATGTAGCTAGGTCATAATTCAAAATATGTTCTCTATTGTCAAACTTATTTGGCATTACAGCTGGTTCTGAATTTCTTATCTTTTCTTTTTCCCTGTGTTGAGATAAAGAGGATGGAGAAGAGTGGAAGGAGAAATATGATGATTGAAGTTGGTTGATTTTCCGAGTTTCCCCTCTTCCTATTGGTGTTGAGAAAGGTCATACGAAGTGACTCTTTTCTTTGACCGAGATTACATAATTACTGAACAAAATTAGCCAAGTAGCTAACCGGATCTCATATATTCTAGCCTGGACAGCTAACTTATAGGCATCCTGAATAGCTTGTCTAGGAAAATACGTAAGCTTGCAATAATTAAATTTGTGATCAAGAGTTTTAAAGTCTTTTAAAATACTAAATAGGTTCATAGGTCTGCATCTTAGCATCGATGCTCTTGTTCTGCTTCAATCGTTGAATGACACTCTTGCTGTGTGTCTGTATCTCTATATCATTGATGCCTCTACTCTTTAATTATTGAAGAAGAATCATTCCTCTGGAATTGCTGAGTTGCACCTTTGAGGAGTATTCATTGTACCTGTGGTAGATTTTTCTCCAATCACTGCCAGAGAAATAACGAAAGGGTGCTTGTTGGACCTTTTTCATGCTCCATCTATGTTCACCACAGGATTGGTGTCAGCATTACTTGTAGCCTCTGTGTGAACTGCATCTCCATCACATAAGTTTTGTACGTTCTATTCCTTGATCCTCATGCTGACTTTTCCATTTGACAGCTTCCAGCACTTGTGTGACTAGCATTTATGATTTCCATCATCACTAAAGGATTTGTTTTTGTTACTCCAAAGACAATGTCATGTCTGTACTGCGAAGTAGCCCACGTTAAAAAAAAATAAGGCGAGCTACGTAGAAAACCAAGTCTTCCTTGGTGAGGTTGGTAATCCAAGATTTAACCATCTTTGGATTGGATTGAACTATCTCTGAGAAATTTTTGCTCAAAGGACCAGATCTCCAAAAACAATCTGACCGAAGACAATGTCATGTCTGCACTGCCCACAGTCCTTGAGAAAATGCTGGTCTTTTTCATAGAAATTCAAATCTTTGGATTGGGATTGAACTATCTCTGGAGAAATTTGTGCTCAAAGGATCAGATTAAATGATCTGACCGTTAACAATCTCTATTCTCTGAATAGCAACTACTTCCTCCGTTTCAAATTACTCGCTACACTTTCCATATAGGGAAGTTTCATATTACTTGCTACACTTCCTTTTTGGGCAATAAACTCTCTCTATCTCTCTCCTCTCATATGGGTCCCTTTTCTTTTTACTCTCTACCTCTCTCTTCTCCAAAAATTGCCTAGGAATCCGTGAATTGAGAAGTGTAGCAAGTAAAATGAAACGGAGGAAGTAGTAATTTTTTTTTTCCCACAGAATGAGCAGGAGGGATTTATGCTAAGTAACCCCCCTTTTTATTAGATTTATTGTTGTTGCGAAACAATCTTGGCAGATAGTTTGCCTGAATCTAGATATTGACCAGGAAATGTTTTGTTCTTCTTTCTTTTTTGCCTCAAAAGCAGCCTATATGTAGTCACTGACCGTACTAAAGTCCTGTTGTACCAAAAGTTCCTAGAAGATTTTTTAAGGTGTAGAACTATAATAATCCATCGTTTCATTCATATAGGTTACGGCGAAGTTCAAGTGTATAGTTCGGGTTGTTGCAGCGCTTCCATGGGCAGTTGAGGACTTCCGCTCTCCAAATGGGACCTATCGGATCCGGCTTACCTTGGAGGATCCTACTGCAAGGATTTATGCTTATTTGTATGCTGATAATGGGGTAGGAATTCTTTTGTGCCATGGTATTTCTGTTCAACTTTTTCCTGCGGTCTGCAGAGGCATTATCGTAATACATAGATATCACTCTTGTGTTTTAACCCTCTTTTTCTTTAAACTCTACTCTTACTTTTTTTTTAACGACAGGAAGTGTTTTTTGAAGGATATCCCTCTATAAATGCATTGATTCGGAAGTGGAATACATTGCTTGGGGTTGCTGAAAATGAAAGTGGTGGTGTAATAGAGAATGCTCCAAGAAATCCTCCATGGATCTTGTGCTGTATCAAATCATATTATGTTGACAAAAATGATGTCTGGGGAAGTAGGAAGTATCGGATTTTCGGTACCAAGCTCGTGTGCTGAACAAAGGTGGTCCACTTGGGCGATACTGTTTTTGGTTCCGCGGTTCTGCTCTGGCTTATCTCAATCAAAGCTTACTTTTTCTACAGCATGTCTCTCTCCATAAGCTTGAAATGTCCGGTACTGATACTGTACATATAGTGTACGTAAAGTAGGTAGGTAGTTTTTTTGAGGGAAAATGAGAGAGGAGGTTTGAATGGGTTTTTCTAAAGTCGACAACTGCTAAGGGAGGGTTGATTTTGTATCATTGTCGACAGTTCACTGTGTATTATCATATCTTGATAGACTAGTTTTCGTAATATAAATAGTGACATCGCATCATCTTAAATTACCTAGGATGTGGGGTGGTTTTGATTTGTACCGCCATGGATAATGAGAGTGGGATGGAAATTCTAGGTGGGGATGAGGAACTAAAAAACTTGAAACGACTGTTCATAATAACTTATTATGTACCGCGTATTGTGTGATAGTCATTTTTTATGTGATATAGTATGTTTCTATTTGATATAGTCAGTTTTTATATGACGTAATCACTTGTTGTATAGTTAGTTTGTATATGATATAATTGATTTTCTTTTATAGTAAGTTTTTATTTGATATAGTCTATTTTTTTATATAGTCAGTTTTGTCTTTTGTGTGATATAGTTAGTTAGGGTTGAACCCGATCCACCCAAGACTTTCTAATGGATAACTACTCACTCCGTCCTATAATAGTCTGAACACTTTCCTTTTAGGTTTATTCTAAATTAGTTTGAATATTTTCATTTTTGACATGATTTTACTATTACTATATTATTTCTTTTATATTCCTTTAGCCTTTACTCTCCTTTGGTCTACACTTTACCTTTATCAATAAAAATTTATCCAATAATCTCTCTCCAATAAAAAAAACCACACCAACTTCTATCATATCTACCTTTTCGATAAAAGAACATTTGATGACTATACTTCAACTTATCACCTTAAACTACGTGATCCAACAAATATTCAGATTTTTCTAGAACAAAGGGAGTATTGTTTACATTCCGCCAAGCCCTAAGTTGGGATCCCTTTATTTCCCCCAACTTGTCAAGGTTTCTCCTTACCTTATTAAAGGAAAAAGAAATTAAAAACCCGAAATATAATACTACCTCTGTTTCATAATAGATGACACAGTTTGACTTTTGCACTATTCATACACTCTCCTTTGACTGTGTTTTGTGATTTTTACGTACGGAAAAATATAGTCATGCGAGATCTTGTTAGATTTGTCTCGATATATACTCTCACAATATCAACTTTCTATAATTTTTTACATTTAGGAATTAGAGATATTAGTAGTTAACTTTATGAGAAGTGTGTCAATTATTATGAAACAGAGGAAGTATTTTCTCCGTTTCTTTTTACTTGCAACAGTTTAAGTTTTGTTATTTTCCTTAAACTTAGGAATTTAGTTATTAGTTGTAAATCTTAGTATATAAATACTTGTACTACTTGATAACTACACAATTAATAAAAATGAAGTCATTACTCATATTCTCTCCCTCTGTTATCTTCTATCTTTACTCTCTCACCTCCTTCTTTATCTTTAAGCTCCATCAATGGAGTCAAATGTTAGATTTGTAACATGGTATTAGAGCGGGATTTGGATCCTGACTCACTTTGCTAAACTCTTTACTCAGATGATAGCTTCTGCTATTCTTTGCATCTGATGATTTTCGACTTCAAAATTTCTCGAAATTTGTTATTCTTCAACTCCTGGTGATTTCTCCTCTAAGATCTTTTTGTTTTTCAATTTGCTTGCTCGAATTAATTCACCTGGGTATAATTGTTGCTGCAAACATCTTTGATTTGATGAATTTGGTTCATAAATATCTTATGTTCTCGACCGACTTTGACCTATTTTTTTTTTTCGATTTCTGCAAACTCTTGAATTTTCATTTGATCCTCTGTTCCTCAATTCTCATTTTCAATCTGAATCAATTCTTGATCAAATAATTCAATTATTGCAATTGATTTCTGGATTCTTGCGAATTGATGAATTAGGTATCCTTGTCAAATTATGGATTCTTATCGCGAAATTTCCTTTGTCAAATTCGTTTTAATTTTGACTTAGAAATTCGGGAATCTTTAATACTCCCTCCGTCCCAAAATACTCTTGACACTTATCAAGGCACGTAGTTTTAGATGATAAGTTGTTGTTTGGTTATCAATTGTTATTTTATTGAAAAGTAGATGTAATAGGAGTTAGTAGTTAGTAAAAGTAGTATAATTTTATTTGAACGAGAGAGAATGTGGGCCATGGTTAGAGTTGGTATGTAATAGGAGTGGTATTATATTATGTGGAGGAGAGAGAGTGTGCGCCAATGTTTAAAAGGTAGAAGGATTAAAATAATAGTGGGTCATATCCAAAAATAGAAGTGTAAAGAGTATTCTGGGACAGATGAAAAAGGAAAGTGTAAAGAGTATTCAGGGACGGAGGAAGTATCCGACTTTCTCTAATCTTCCGCTCATTCCTTTGATTCAGTTCGTTTTCTTGATTCTTTTCTTCGATCTTGTTTTCGTTCAAACGTCATCTCAAATTTGTTCGTATATATTTTTTTTCTTCGCTAAAAAATTCTCATAAATCCAAATGATTTCTACAATTTGTAACAAACACCTATTAGGACAATATGACAATATTTTGAAGAAAGACTCACAGCTTCATCCACATTCAACTCTCTGAAATTGATATAGAAGCAAAGAATCTTGTCTAAATTGTTGTCTGGGTTGTTGAGTTTCTACTTCTTGGATTTATTGATGGATTCTCGTGATTTGTGGCTGTTAGTTGGGTTCGAAATGGGTTTAAAATGAACGTAACATATATTTCTCCAACTAAACGGCATTGATGGGTTCTTGCGAGAGGTACATACGGAAGCTTCATTCTTTCATTCTTTTTTCTCATTGGATTGGAGTTTGAGTTTAGTGTTGTGAAATTTGGTGTATACATCTTGGCGTTTTTTTTTCTGATGTTGTTTGATGTTGTTGGTGTGAATTTGGTAGTTGGTGGTTAGTTGTTTTTTGGGTTTGTTGTTGTTGTGTTGGGTTTGCTGTTGCTATGATGCTGTTGCTATGATGATGTTGTTGTGATGATGTTGTTTGTGGCTTGAAATCGCTGTTTGTAGTTTGTTGGATAATTGTTGACTGTTGAAATATATTGGGTGTTATTTCTTAGACTGAGATTGAAGTTGAAGTGTTGATTTGCAGCACTTTGGTAATAAATCTTTTCTTTCACATTTTTCTTATATCTTCTTCATTTGCCATTATTTCAAGTCGCTTCTTATATCCCTGCCTCATTTTCTTTCGCTACTATAATCTCTTATCCATCTCTTCTTTTGAGCTTTTTGTCCTCATATCATTCTTTCTTATTCTGAGGATCAGTTTCATTTGTTTGAATTGATATTCTGAATTTCTGAGATCCCTTTGTGTGGTCTTTTTCTTTGTTTTGCCCATTGGAGGCTTTGTGTGCCCATTGGAGGCTTTGTTGTGCTCGTTGGAGGCTTTGTGTGCTCATGGTGTTGGGGTTGTTTGAATCCCTTGTTGAAGTTTTGGTGATTTGTCATTTTGTTGTTACCAAATGAGGTCAGTTGTGAACCCATAGAGGGTTGTGTTTGTGTTGTGACCCATTTAGTGGTCTTTGCGCTGTGCCCATGGAGGCATTATTGTGATCCTGAGTGATCTTGTTCTGAGTTGTGACCCATAGATGGTCAATTTTGTTAATTCCAAGCCTACTTTGTTAGGTCCTTGAAATTTTTGTTATGATTTATTTTGACTGATGTTGTTTCCGGTCACTCTTCTAACCACTTTCCTTTGTTATCAATTCTAAATACCATTTTCTCTTCCCATCTTCCTCTTCCTTCTATTTCCTTTGCCATTCATACATACACCTTTCATTCCTCTATCTCTTTCCACTTTACTCATCTTTTCACCTCCTGGAATTTTTCTCTGTCCCACTCTTTCAAGCTCAGAATTTTTTTTTTCAACCTTTCCAAGCTTGAGGGCGGAATTGTTGGATAATTGGTGCTGGTACAAGCTTAGTGATCCGGTTATGGTCAGTGTATGATGTTTTGACATAAAGTAATTGCATTGAGGTTAACCTGAGTGGAGAATTTATAGTTTAGAGGATGGCTGCTTCATGGCTGCAAATGCGTTGTTTGTGTTGGTACATCATAATTGTAGATGAATTTTGGTAACAAAAGTTATGTCAGTGGGTGTATGTGGTCGATAAAAAACTGCTTATGCAAGCATAGTTGCTCATACAAGGTATTTTGGTGGTATGTTGTCATGGAAAGTTACAGGTGCATTGTGTTATTTTGGTGTATTAAATACTGGCTGATCTAGCCATGGTGGTGGTTTGGTACATTGGTCAAACATTCTGCTATGACTGGTGATACATTGTGTAGTATCTGAAGTAAAATTACAGCAACATACAAAAATAGAAACCCTAGTGCATTCTCTCTCTTTACCCAAAAATAGAAACCCTAGGAAAAGTCTCCTGCCGCAGGCTCGCTGGTGGCCGCAGATCGCCGGCGAGCCTGCTGGTTTCCTTATAGTCGTCGGTCCGTTCGTTTCCCTTGTTTTCCCTCCCTCGTTCGTCGTCGCTTTCATTGTCTTATTCGTCGTCGCAAGTTAAGGTTCGTCGTCGCAAGTTAAGGTTCCCTTCCCCGGTTAGTTTATCAGCCTCCATATCCCCCTCCCCTATTGTGTTCATCGGGCTCCCCATCCCCGTCCCCTGTTGCGTTCGTGGGCTTCCCTTTCCCCTCCCTTGTAGCGTTTGTGGGCCTCCCTTTCCCCTTCCCCTGGCACGTTCGTGTGTCTAGTGCCCCGTCGAGTCCCCCTTCCCCCTTTAGTTGTTGCGGCGCTCCCCTTACTCCCCTTCCTCTAGTTCGTTACGTATCCTCCCCTTCGCGTTTTCCCCACTCCTTACCCCCTCCCCTGTTTGGTCGTTTCCCCCTTCCCCTCCCCTGGTTTGGTCACGTTTTCCCTCCCCCTTCCCAAGTTTGTGTCATGGTCTGAAGGCTCGTATGAAGCTAGCAATCGGGCTTTTAATTTGGTTATTGTTTGTGTTATGTTTAAGTTTTAGTTCAGTTTCTTCCAGATCCAACTACCCTTGCCTTTTAGTGTATGGTTGTGCTTGGGAGTTCGTCAGTGATGCTTGGTGGGCAATTCAAGGTTTTTGGTTTCCTATGACAAAGGAAGATCTAGAAAATCTAGTTAGTGTAGCTAAGGATCCTGGAGTTGGCCATGGGATTTATGCCGCTTTAGGAATTCTAGTGTTGGATAAAATGAGAGGAGGTTATCGATTTAGATCTGTTGGGCGTCGTTCTTCTAGTTTGGAGATTGCGATGTTGGATCTTCGGATCCGTAAGTTGGGGGGATTAGATTCGCCAAAAGTTCTCGTGATAACTTTTGGTGTCATCACATTTAAAAAAGGAAAAATTGATTATAATAATCCAACCTTTTGGCCATTCGCTCAAAATAATCCAACCTTTGGATTATTATTTAATAATCCAACTTTTGACCTCATTTAATTTTTAATGCACCTAAGTGACTGGAAACCGGAAGAAATGTCAACGTTTGTAACGTTGACCCATGGGTTTTAATTTCCCTCTCAAAATGCTCAACCACCATAGTCAGGACTCTCTAACTCCTCTCTCTCTCTCTCTGTGTCTTCCATCTCTGTCAGATTCAGGGTGGGATTTCTTCCATTTTTGCACCTTCAACTAAAACGAATTACATAGCGACATTGGTGAAGTGGAATCTGGAGCAACAGAAGAAAGGAAGTTCAATTTCGAACCCGAAAATCACATTTTTCGGTAATTCTTGTAACCCCATTTATAATGTTCTTTAATTTTGTGAAAAATCTGAAATTTAAGGCTAAAACCCTAGATTTCTGAAGATGCGAATTGTGGTGGATTATTGTATTGATGTTAATTACTGTGTTGATGACTGAAATTGCGTATAATGATAATATTGGTGGTCAATTTGTGGGTTTTCAATTTTAGGGCTAATACCCAGTTAAAGTTGCGGTTTTTTTCCTTTCTTGTTTTGAAATTGTTGGTTTTTTTTTGTGATCTTATTTATGTTCTTTAGTTTGTCCTTACTTGGTAGGTTAGAATGGATGCTGGTATTACCTTGATGTTCTGGCATGGTGGAGTTTTTAAGAATGAAGCTAATGGAGACTTAGTGTATGAGGGAGGGAAAGGTAGGACTTTTAATACATACCCTGATTTAGTTTGTTGGCGGGACTTAGCTGAGCAAGCTAAGAAGTGTGGGGATTATGAGAAAGTGGGAGCACTGTACTATTTGGTCCTAGGTAGAAGGTTGGTCAATGGTCTTGTGAGGATTGTGGAAGATAAAGATGCTGTGGAGTTGGCTAAAGTGGCAATGAACAATAGGTGTGTACAAATATATGTTTTACATGGAGATAAGTTTCCTAATTTACAGGAGAATCCAACAGAACCTGTACTTGGTTTGGGGTATAGGGAAAAGCTGAAACCAAGGAGGGCCCCACAAAAAACTGGTCCCACAAAAAAAGATGCTGCCACATCATCCACACACTCAAACCCTAGTTCAGTCAATAAAAGCAAATCCAATCCTTTGTTGGATAGCAGTACCTCACAACAGCTCAATAACTCCCCTCTTAAAACCACACCAGCAACCAAAACAGTGCCTCCCACAGCTAAACATCCTCCTAAAGCTAAGATTTTTGCTGTTTCAAACACTCTTTCACATACAAGCCCTCCTAAAACAGTACCTCCTAAAGCAACAAATCCTCCTAAAGCCAAAACTCCTGCTGTTTCTAAAACTCTTTCACAGACAAACCCCTCTAAATCTAATCCAGTTCCACAGATAGACAAATCTAAAAGTAAATCTGATTCACAAAAAACCAATCTCACACCACATACCCTTCTTTCCTAGATGCATATGAATGGGAAGATCCTAGGCCTGAAAATCCACTAACCTGGGATGAGCTGCTAAGTGATTTCAGTGATGGAAGTGATTCTGATGATCCTAATTTTGAACTAGAGAATCTAGGGAAGCACAAATGTAGATCAGTTGTGGGGGAGAAAAGTAGTGATGATGATGATGACTTGACTGATTTTGATGAAGATTATGATAATTTAGAAGAGGAGGATGTACATTTGGAGGATGATTTTGAGGTAGAGGGGTGAAAATTTTGAGCTTGAGTCTGCAAACTTTGAATCTGATAATAGTGATGATGAATATTGGACAGCTAGGGATAGAGTGAAGGCTGCAAATCTGAAATTTGTTGAATTAGCTCAACAGCAAAGAGAGGCAGCTGAAGGAAAGCTTGTTGGTAGTGGGACTGCTAGGGAACATAGGGAAGAAAATATTGATGGATATAATAGCATTTATGAGGACAGTGATGAAGACATTCACACCCCACCTGAGAGTGGAGATGAAGAGTTAGGTGGGAGAAAAAAAAGGTCAGGTATACTAGTGAGTGAGAACACTGACTTTAGTGTATTCAAATGGAAAGTTGGACAAAGATTTACCAACAGGGACTCATTCAAACAAGCTGTTGCTAAATATGAGATTTTACAGGGGGGAAATGTGAGCATTGTAATCAGTGACAAGTCTAGACAACAGAGATTAGGTGTTAAGTGTACTGAAGGGTGTTCCTTTTATCTGTATGCTTCATGGGACTCTAGGAGAGCTACCCTAGTTGTGAAAAGAGCTGACACTGAACATAGTTGTCATAGAACTATGAAGAAAAATAGGCAACTTAAGTCAACTTGGGTGGCAAGGCAATTTCTTGAGGTGTTCAAAGCTAGACCTCACTGGCCTGCCAAAGAAATCATAGAAACTGTTAGAAGGGCATTCAAGGTGGTTGTGAAAAAAGACTTTGCCTACAAAACTAAGTATGCAGCTCATAAGCTTCTCCATGGGTCAATGCATGAACATTACCAGAAAGTTGGTGGTTATTTGGAGGCTGGTAGTCCTGGTACTACACTGGACTTAGTCACAGACCCAAACCATAAACAGTTCCCTCCTCTATTTCAGAGGCTGTTTACTTGCTTTGAAGGGTTGCAGAAGGGTTGGAGAAGGGTTGGAGAGTAGGGTGCAGGAGGGTAATCTGTGTGGATGGATGTTTTTTGAAGACCTTCTTAGGGGGGCAGTTGTTATGTGCAATTGGCAGGGACGGGAATGATCAAATGTATCCTATTGCATGGGCAATAGTTGAGAGTGAGAACAATCTGTCCTGGGAATGGTTTATGGTGCACATACAGAGGTGCTTGGAGCTTGGGGATGGCAGTGGTGTTGCTATTATAAGTGATGAGCATCAGGTATCATTCTTCACTCTCACTATCTTAATAACTACACTAACTTCTCTTATTTTATACTACACTAACTGCTCTAATTTTATACTACACTAACTACAATATTATAACTGTCCTAGGCTATATTGGTTGCTGTTGCATTGGTTCTACCTAAGGCTGAGCACAGACACTGTGCAAGGCATATATTTGCTTTGTGGCATAAGGTGTACAAAGGAGATGAGCTTAAGCTGCTTTTTTGGAAGATTGCAAAAGCCTATAACATGGCTGATTTCACTGATGCCTTTGCTGAATTAGAGAAGCTCAATCCTGCTGCTGCCACAACCTTTAAAGGGTATAACCCTAAGGTCTTTTGTAGAGCATACTTAGACCCTTCCATTAGAACTGATGCAATAACTAGCAATATGGCTGAAACATTCAATGGCTATATAATAAATGCTAGAACTAAGCATCTTATTTACATGTTGGAAGATATAAGGGCTGCTCTTATGCAGAGATTAGTTTTAAAGAGGCAGGAAATGCAAAAATCTACATCAAAACTTTGCCCTAGGATACAATTGAAACTGGAAGGAGAAAAGGCCAAGGCTGCCAACTGTGATGTCATTCCCTCAACTGAGACACTACTTAATGTCAATTATTACCTGGACCAGTTGGTAGTTGATTTAGAGGCAAGGACTTGTACCTGTAGAAAGTGGGAAATGCTAGGAATTTCATGCTGCCATGCTATTTCCTGTATCTATTTCCTTCATAGAGAAGCTGAGGATTATGTGGATCAGTGGTATACAAGAGATGTATACCTTCAAGCTTATGCAGGTGCCATTACTTTCTTAGTTGTGAATCTTCAATTTTTTTTTCTTATTTGTATATTTACTAAATGTACTTATACACTTTCTTTTTTTTTTTTTTGAAAGGAACCCCAAAGGGAACAATTATATTAAATCATCCAAAGCAAGCTTCACAATAGAGTTCGGGATCTCCTCTTCCCAACAACGATTACCCACCTCTAAAGGTTGATAATGAGCTAATTCACGAGCTACCTTATTTGCCGCCCTCTTAACAAAAGACCATGAAACACTAAGAGAAGAAGGAATTAAAGAAACAATATCATCAATTAGTAAATGGAAAGCACTAGAGCCCTTCTCTTCCTTCCTCAAAGGTTGCACCACTCTTAAACAATTACTTTCAATGATCACCCGGCTTAGCCCCAACACTCGAGCCATTACAACACCCTCCACAACCGCTCGAGCCTCAGCAATAGGCGCCTCCCAGTCAGCCCGTACCTGCACAGCAGCGCAGCACATCACCTTCCCCGCATCATCCCGATAGACCACGCCTAACCCCGACAAACCTCCACCCAGCTGCCCAGCATCGACGTTGATCTTAGCCCACCCCTCATTCGGACTCTGCCACTTTACCGGAAGCACAGCACCCACTACAGCACCCCCCCCACTTACCTTCTTCGCCTGCTCAAGCACTTCTTGACATTCAGCACTGGTTTTAGTTGCGTATGCCACAACAACTTGAGGTGGAGATAAATCTCCTTCAATCGTAGCCTTACACCTCGCTCCCCACACAGCCCAACACGAGGTAAGAAAAAGACTGACCTCCCCTCCATCCATCACGCTGAAGCACTGTGTGAACCAATCTGCCACCGAGGAGCAGCCCCTCGGCACATCATGCTGGACTTCACTGCAGGCCCATACCCCTTCCGCCAGCTTACAAGTAGCAAGAGCATGTAACGCTGATTCTTCGAGCTCACCACACACACCACACACAGCACTAATAGCAGGAATGCGATTATGAAGACCCACTTTAGTAGGCAACGCATCAAGGCAAGCTCGCCAAGCAAAAAGCTTGACTCTCGGCAACACGACAGCACTCCATATAGTTTTCCACAAATCAGTAACTCGAGAGGAAGCCTCTTCCAATCCACTCCACACATCCCCAATCAAAGCCCTATAAGCCGAGCGAACCGAATATAACCCATTCTTCTCTAGATCCCAACACAAGCAATCTTCCGGCATTCGATGACTAATAGGGATTTTTAAGATACGAGCCACTTCAAACGGCAGGAAGAGAGTGGATAATAAATCAACATTCCAGGATCTACTGATGGGATCGATTAAGACCCCCACCTCAACCTCCGCATTTGCCTCTCCTATGGGAGACAATATCTTCCTAGTTTGAGTACTCGGAATCCAAGGATCAGACCAAATCTTAATATTTTCACCATTTCCCACTCTCCACCGAATTCCTCTATTAAGCACCCATCTAGCCTCCCATATCCCTCGCCATGTATAGCTAGGTGCCACCCCCAACTCTGCCTCCATGAAAGTGGAATTCGGGTAGTATCGCACTTTATATATCTGTGCAATTAGGCTACCTTGATGCGTTGCAAGTCTCCAAGCCTGTTTGCCAAGTAAAGCCCAGTTAAACAGCTTCATATCACGAAAGCCAATACCACCCTCACTTTTTGGTTTACACAACTTCTTCCACGCAACCCAGTGAATCTTCCTCTCTCCATTCTTCTGCCCCCACCAAAACTGCGAAATCAAGGATTTAATCTCATCACAAAAAGAGGATGGAAATTTAAACACACTCATTGCGTAGGTAGGGAGAGATTGGGCCACTGCCTTTATCATAACCTCCCGACCAGCTTTAAAAAGAACCATCCCCTTCCACCCCTGCAACTTCTTCCAAAGTTTCTCCTTCACCCCCTTTGTAATCACCTTCTTCGAATGATCCACCACCGTTGGCAAACCCAGATACCTATCATGAATATCCACAATTCGGACACCTAGTGAATCTGCAATAGCCCCCCTTCTCTGCTCCGAAACACCACGGCTAAAAGAGATAGTGGTTTTATCAAAATTCACCTTCTGACCCGAAGAAAGCTCATATAAATTCAAGGCCTGCGTAATAGCTGCGGAATCCTACAAAGAAGCTCTCGAAAAAATAATACAGTCATCTACGAACAGTAAATGATTAACAGACGGGGCGGTAGGCGCTAATTTAATGCCTCTCAATGAGTTATTTTCCTCTGCTCTTCGCAACAAGTGAGAGAAGACTTCCGCACAAAGGATGAAGAGATAAGGAGATGGAGGGTCTCCCTGCCTTATCCCTCTATTAGGAGCAAACTCATCAGACGGTCTACCATTCACGAACACAGAGAAAGTAACTGAACGAACACAATCCATCACTCTATCCCTCCAGCCCGTGTCAAATCCAAATCTAGCAAGAGAAGCATCAAGAAAATCCCACTCTATCCTGTCATAGGCCTTCGACATATCCAGCTTCAAAGCCATACCACCCTCTGAACTCCTAAGGTGCTTCATATGATGAAACAACTCAAAAGCAACAAGAATATTATCTGTAATCAAGCTACAGACACTATTCTATCAAGAAACTCTTTCAGACGGTTGGCCAGAACCTTAGAAACCAGCTTATAAACCACATTACACAACGAAATTGGCCTGAAATATGCCATACATTCCGCATTACTCTTCTTTGGGATAAGAGTAATAAAAGTTTTGTTCAAATGACTAGGAATCGGGCCGCCCCGGAGGATAGTGAGAACCATATCAGTCACCGACTAACCTACAATGTGCCAATAAGACTGGAAAAACATCGGACACATACCATCAGGGCCAGGGGCCTTAATAGGATGCATCTGACTCAGGGCAAAATGAACCTCTTCCTCTCTGTAATCAGCCCGCAAGCTTGTATTCATTTCATCCGTAACCCGTGCTTGAAAATGCTGCAAAACTTCATCAATCATAGACGGGTTAGAAGAAGTGAACATACTCCTGAAATAGTTCACCGCCACACGCCCGATATTCTCGTCCCCCTCATGCTCCACCTCTGAATCATCTTTTATTTTGCGAATAGAATTCTTTCTCTTCCTACCCGAAGCTCTTTGATGAAAAAACTTCGAATTCTTATCTCCCTCAGCCAACCACAACACTCTAGACCGTTGTTTCCAATAACTCTCCTCCAAAGCCAACAAATCTGCAATCTCTCTAATAATCTGTTTTCGCTTCTCTAACTGATGGTTTGATAACCCACCTTTGTTCAGCTTCTGCAGCTCCTTTCTTTTCTTTTTCAGCTTCTTGAAGGATGGACCAAACTTTTCATTCCCCCACTTTTTGAGATCAGCCGCACACATCTCAAGCTTCGCAGCCAACGAACTACCACCTAACCAAGCATTTTCAATAACATTCTCACACTCATCCTCCTTCACCCAAAACTGCTCAAACCTGAACGGCTTCTCTCCCAAAGCAGTCCCCATCTCACGCTTCTGAGTCCTCAATTTGATAGGTGCATGGTCTGACCATTCCCTATCCAGGTGTAAAAGATGACCATCTGGGAATAAAGCAAGCCACTCACCCGTGACAAAGGCCCTATCAAGCCTACACTAAACATTCTCGACTGCTTCCCTGCCATTGTCATAGGTAAACTCATAGCCCGAGAAAGGCACCTCCTGAAACCCACACCCATTCACCACCTCCCGAAAATTATTCATTTGCCACTCTGCACGATCATTGCCCCCCTTTTTCTCACTCCAAGACATAATCTCATTAGAATCGCCTAAACAAAGCCAAGGGAGCTCAGACTGAGAGTCAAGTAATCTCAGTAAACTCCAGGAGAGATGACGATTGTGAACTTCCGGCCACCCGTAGAACCCTCTGCACCTCCAACTCTCATCTCCCAACCCCTATCTCAGCTCCACATCAATATGATGAATAGACATACTCAGCAAAACCACATCTAACTCCTTCCTCCACAGCAACCCTAATCCCCTGACCGCCCAACTGAATCAACAGCTAACCAATTAAAGTCACCCAAACGTCTTCTTATTCTACCAAACTCCGAACTACTCAGCTTCGTCTCGGATAGGAATATCAAAGACGGGGCCTCCCTCCGGATCAAGTCCCGGAGACTAGTAACTGCAGAGGGATTGCCCAACCCCCTGCAGTTATAACTCAAAATACTCATTGGGCTTGGCGGGTCTGATCCGTGTCAGACCTCGCCTCTCGCCATCTATTCATATCTGAACTCACACAAACTCTTTTTGAAATCTCCCCATCCCCTTCATCAAACTCCATCTCGAACCTCCTACGCTTCAATCCTTCCACCCCCTCTATCTCATTAGTTTCCACCCCTTCCATTTTTTCACCCATCTCCCTAGCAATTTTTCTCCATTTTTTCCCACCTCCTTTATGACCACCTGTCCCTTCACCCCCATTAAATTTGTTTCCCATCAAAAGAGCAATAGCACTCCCACCAATATTATGCCCCACCCCAAAAGTCCCTACTACTTCTGCACCCTCCTTCGAACCTTTTTCGCCTTCTCCACTCGGTACCACCACCTCCACTACACCCATAGCCAACTCACTGCTCACCCTCGCATAGAGCCCAACATCCCCCTCAATAAGCACTGGCTCATCATTCTCCCTCTCTCCTTCCCCACCACTCTCCCTCGACCTCTCTTTGACCCTCTCGGTCCACGCCTGCCCATAACTGCTCCCCCCACCCTGATCATGCTTTTTACTGGACTCCCCATCCTTACTCTCCTCCACCGCAGCATGCGGCTTCGACACAAACAACACTTTACGGCACGCCATAATCTCCTCAATCTCTTCCTGCATTTTTTGAATACCCCTCCGGGGTGTGGCACGCAAATTTTTACTCCACCCCATAACTTTGTCTTGGTCATCATCATCCACATTACAACAATCTCGCTCACTATGACCAATTATACCACATAAGAAACAAAAAAATGGCAATCTTTCATATGTTATTGACACCTTAACCACTCGTCCATCCCTCCCCTTGATGCATTGATATCGACAAAGCGGTTTGGTTATATCCATGTCAATTCACACTCTACGATAATTGTCTAGATTAATAGAGTCCTCTTCTACGTCCAAGACATGACCAATTTTCGCAGCAATGGCATTACAAAGAGGTGTTGTACAGCAATTAAAGGGTAAATTTTTAATGCGAATCCAGAACGGGGAGTGTGTCAATAGTACCTCAGACGGTTGTTCGTTCCCTGTGATTTCATTCAGCACCACAAGTTGGTTATCGAAGCACCATGGTCGACCCGCCAGTACCTTCTCTTTATCCCTCCAATGAAAGAATTGGAAGACGAATTTGTTAGGGCCAATCATCCTGATCACCAACCTCTTCGACACGCCCCATGACTGAGCCATGGTACGCTTAAACGCCTCTACGTTAAAATTTCGTTCAGTCACCACACGTCCCACAAGCAGTAGTGAAACTTTGTCCACGTTCGCTGCATCCCCAAGATCCTCAGTGTCGAGAACATCCGACTCAGCATCATTAATTTTCAGTCTTTGACAACGTTCAATCAAATCTGTAGCCATAATTGAAAAAAAACTCGAACCCCTAGGGTTAGGGCACGCCTTTCTCTCGAGGAGAGCAAACCTATCTTTCAAGGAGACTTCTTCTTTTTCTTATCAATTATACTTATACACTTTCTAATTGTACTTAATTGTACTTGACAGGATCAATTCCACCATGTGAAGGGGAAAGGCATTGGCCTAGACCTGAATTTCACTTGGACCCTCCTCCCATCAAAATTGGTCCTGGAAGGCCAAGGAAGAACAGGATAAAGGACCCTTTTGAGCTGCCTAAAAAGGCTGAAACTTTGTCCAGGACTGGAATGGAGATGACATGCTCACTGTGTAAAGTAAAAGGGCACAATAAAAGAAGATGTCCCAACAGGGACATAGCTGCTATTGTTGTTAGTGAGCCACCTCCTAAGATACCAAGGGGTAGACCAAGGACTGATGGACAACCCCCTCACTCTAAGTCCAGCATTGCAGCACCCTCTCAAACTCAACAAACCACTCAAACAGTGACAACAGCACCCTCTCACTCTCAACAAAACACTCAAGCTACTGTCAATCAACATCATCATGCTACAGCCTAACCAACTCAACTTGGTAGAGGGGGTAGGATGATAAGGGGTGGCAGAGGTTCTAGGGGTGGGGGAACAAACAAGGGTGGAAGAGGAAGGGGTAGAAATCAGGTTTGACCTTCGTTTTTTTACTAGTATTTCCTCAAATTGTGTGTATGGTCTTGCTCACATAATAACTTTATTTTGTTGTTTTTTTTCCCTCATTTCAGGTGCCAGTTGGGGTAGGGAATTACATTCCATGTGATGGGGCTCCTGCCACACAATCAAGCCAAGTCTGATGCATAATGGATACTTAATGGATCTTCAAATTAGCTTACTTTATGTCTTAGTCAAATTCTAGATCTTAGGAAGAACTATGCGTTGTAATGTACTTTGCTGCTGGTTTTTGGATGATGAACTGGTTTTCTTGTTGCTTAGTACTACACAGTACGCAATGAATCATATCAGTTGTAATATACTTTGCTTTCATGCTAAATAAAGGTTTCATTATCATATCTATTTCAATTCCATAATCAGACCCTAATTGAAATAAGCTAACTTCTTTCATTGCTTTCATAATCAAACTAGAGTACATTGCTTACATGGCAATTTAAAGTTCTTTCATTGTCTACTTATTATAGACTACAACAATTGCAAATATAAGCCAAGATAAAACCAACATAAATGTCAGATTTTTCTCCTTTCTTGAACTCTTCATCAACTCCATACGCATTTCACAAAGATCATTTTTCATCTCCCTTTGCAACTTAAGTTTCTTGATTTTCTGTTCCAACAACTTTTTCTCATGCTCAAGTTCACTTATGGTGTTCTCCTTCTGAAGTAATTGATAACGCAAGTCATCATCTTCATTGTTGTCAATTATCCACTTCATAAAATCACACTTAGTGTCCTGCCATCACAATCACATATGGTAAAATTTTGGGGATAATTTGAAATAGGGGGAAAATTTTGAAATTTCAGGGAATGAAAATTAACTTACAGGCCATAAAGGGCAACCATAAAACTTCATTCCAATGTTGGTTCGATTCTTCACAGTACGCACTACATCATCTCTTCCACATCTACACTTCACTCTTGCGCCCCTTGTATGTGAGGAACACCCAGAACCAGATGTTGGCCTCCACATATTCCACCTTCCTTCAATTTCGCAGAATGGTGGATGAAGATGCAAAAAAAAAAAAAAGAAAAATTAGGGGAGAAGATTTTACAATGGGGGAAAAATAGAGAAATTGGAGGAAGAAGAAGATTCAGGGGAGAGAGAGAGAGTTAAATAAGGGTGAAACCTAAAAGCAACGGTAATATGCCACGTAGGACAGTTACCTGCTTCTCTAGGTAAATTACCTGTTAGGTGCATTAAAAATTAAATGAGGTCAAAGGTTGGATTATTAAATAATAATCCAAAGGTTGGATTATTTTGAACGAATGGCCAAAAGGTTGGATTATTAGAATCAATTTTTCCTTTAAAAAATGCATCTTGTGGGAGGCTCTCCAATTTGAATTGGGGCAAGTTATGACCTCCACGCATTTCGAGTTTCAGTCTAGTGAGACTAAACTCTGGGTACCCTTGCAGCAGGATCAGAAGTCATCAAAGGACGTGACTTATTTGTTAGTTACATCAGTAGAATCCCAGGAGGATATTTCTTTTCAAGGACATTGGGATTTAGCATCTAGTAGACATTGAAGTTTACTAGATATCATGCGGCATTCTTTCTTCGAAGATCGTAAGGGTTTGGTATCTCAACAGGCTCTTTCTCATATCAGGTCTTTTTCATCAAGACATCTAATCCAACCGTTCTCGCCATCGTTCAAGACAGACTTCATTGGACTGGACACGTAATAGTTAGTTTCTTCTTTATAAAGTATGTACGAGCAAATGAAGCTCATGTTTGTTTTAGTTTGTTTTGGTTTGGCTGTATTAGCACTAGGCTGTACTTCCCTTTTTAATTAATGTAAATTTTCTCGATGTCAAAAAAAAAAAAAAATACTTTACTTGCTCTTGCTCGCAAGTGACAGCAAATTCCAAGTTTATGTAGAGTTACTGATGCAAGGATTTTACTCTATCTGCATACAACAACGATCATGTCTATTCACTCCATAATCTCAAACTGGAAATGCTTGCAACCGTTTCCAGTTTGAGGGGGGGGTTGGAGTTCATAACTTAATCAAGTTGTTGAGTTAGTTTTGTTATTTTCCTTAAACTTAGGAATTTAGTTATTAGTTGTAAATCTTAGTATATAAATACTTGTACTACTTGATAACTACACAATTAATAAAAATGTAGTCATTACTCATATTCTCTCCCTCTGTTATCTTCTATCTTTACTCTCTCACCTCCTTCTCTCTTTTTAAGCTCCATCAATGGAGTCAAATGTTAGATTTGTAACAGTTTATCTTTCGTGATTTATGTTAAGGAAAAACATATTCATGTTAATTTTATTAGATTCGTTTCAATATATATTTTTCGAAAATCTACTGTTTATAATTTTTAGTTATCGGTACTTAAAGATATTAATGATTGATGTTATGTATTGGTAAGCGTGAAAGTCAAATATATAGTTGCAAGTAAAATATAGGAATTACATTTTAAAACTTGGTTGTTTGGATCCATTCGAATCACATAAATCAAAGGCCAACGTTGGGAATCCATTGAGGAAAAGAAAAAGAATTCATTAACAATAATACTCCATACAGGCAAGTACAAGAAAAGGTGAATCACAATTTGAGAATTGCCAACTTCGTAGTTATTCATAAATTCTTAAGACAATAATATATATCTTGGACACTGGGGTTATCAACTAATCTCATAGAGAACATGGTTTGTATTGAACAAGAGACTGGAGAGGGAGGATGGTGAGAGCTACTCCAAAATCTACAGAATAATTTTCCTCAATAAAAAAAATCTACAAAGTAACACATCTTCTTTGTTTGTTCTGTAAATAGTTTAACTCTTCTAGAAACACCTCCCTACATTTGCATAATTTTTTCACAATATCCTAGAAAGCAACCTCTTAAAATGTTTAAACATTATTATCTCAAGCTTCATTATCTGATCCTCAGTTTATTTTATGGAACTTAACTTACTTCGCTAAACTTTACTTATTTATTTTAACTTACTATTTTGCACTTCTTTTGCAAAATATAGATCAATTTTTTTGTTAATATAAACTTATTTTTGATGAACTGATCATATTTCCTTGACCTAACTTATTATTGCATCACTAAAGTTATTGTTGTAAAAGTTAACCTTTTTTCATAAAAGTTATTTCAATAGGTTGAGAATAAGAGAGTCTAGTGAGTGGATTCTCTGAGATACACCTATCTTCATACTATCTTGTACTAGTATTCTGTAAATTGCAAGAAAATGGAGCTAGTAATCATGACATTGTTTATCTGTTTCAAGCACATTTGAGACAACTTGCCTAGACCTACGCTTATCAAATTGCCCAACAAAATAAAAGTTTACGTCAATAATTACATAGTGATACGGAGATAAGATGGTCTTACAATACTTTATTATAAAATATTAAAAGTTATTTCTAAAAATAGTAAGAAGCCACCTCATAAAAATTGAAAAGGTACCTAAATCTTACAATAATAAAATTATGTCCGAAAAACGAAACAAAAAATATTATCTCAAGAAGACGTCTTCTATAAAACTTTGTGATAGCGATATCATTCATGGAGGTAGAAGTGGTAATCGATGTTCTCATTGAATTTGATCAGCTATTATGATCTAAATTCTATAGGTGGAATAATTTGAGTTGATTCGAGTCACTAGTCACTGTTAAATTTGTCTTTAATCATTTTCTTCGTACCAAATCATGAACATCAATTGATATTCCACTTATTCTTGCCTCATATGTGGTACGTCCATTATCCCATATATCAGCACTCTATATATAGGTTAAACTCTTGGATTATCTCAGACTTGATAAAAGCTCATCATATTGTTAAAGTTCATCCTCGATCTCAGTAAGTTTCTTGCTGATGTAGTTTATTATTGGTATTCACTTGTACTGATCTTGTTATGGTCATTAATACACTTAACAGATAACAATTTTGATTAATTCTCCACTGCATTTAAAATTTTGCTTTTATAAGAGCTTATGTTTATCACTTTTGTAGTAATGTTTTTATTTACTTCCAATTGATGCTAAGCTCAATACTATTCTTGGCATGGTATAGAATATAGAGCCGTCTATCAGGGAGTGCAAAGATACCTACAACATAATACCCTCATTCAAGATGACCCCAAAATTTGAAATTTATTGTTTGTTTTAGTCACATCATCCTTATCCTTTTTTTTAAAAAAAAATTAGTATTATATATGGTAAAGACGACCCTATATGGTATAATGCATTGCTTGATATTACTATCCGTTTCTTCGCAAGTGAAAATTTTGATCAATTATACTTATACTAAATTGATTTTGTTGGCAGAAAAGGAGGAGACGAAATGAAGCCTGAAGGTGTTGCAGTAATCCTTATGATCGCAACCATATGCTTGGTTATTGGTGGTGATAATAATTCGAAATCTTTAGCAGTGGATATACAAGAAGATTATGAGCATCGAAACCGCCAAGAGGACTCTGAAAAATCTCCATTTTATTCTAGCACCGATATTAGTTCTCACCATGAGATTCCATTATATAAATATATCCCTCCAAGAAACAAAAAATAACTCAAAAGAAGAAAACCCAAGTTTATCTATGTATGAAATATGAAATAAATGGCCTCTAAACATAAAGTTTTGAAATATATATATAATGTACCTGCGATCTTCAGCCTAGTGGCTAGGTATGTACTATGTTATATGTAGAAGTATTAAGATAACGTCCTGTGATGGAATAAAAGAAAATCTTAATATTCCTAAAGGGTTGTAAGGAACTAATTAAGGATCAATAAGTTGTATATATGAAGTATAACATATACTTCCTTTGTTTTTATTTAGTTGTTCTATTATGATTTTTTCCACTTGCAGATACACAATAACACAATTAGCAACATATATAAATATATCCGTTTTTATATTATTGTGGGCATAAAAAATTTTATTATATGCCACGTCACACATTTAATTGACCCATTAAAGTCTTAAAGTCAAATGTTGACTTTTATTAATGGTGATCATCTAAATTAATTAATTTGGGCTTACTATTAAACTTGGCCTATTTTAATTAAATCATTTATTATTGGGTCATGGACTCATTAAATGAAAGTTGGACTCTTAATAGAGTTATTGTCCATGAGGCCCAGGAGGCAGGACAAGTGGAAACCCTAGGGTTCTCCTAACTCTATAAATAAAGCTCTCCTCTTCACTTGCCAAGGAGGAGAAGAAACCAGACTCCAGAGCCAGGAGGGAGAAATACAGAAGACTACAGAGAGAGAGAAAGCTGCTCCAGAGACTCTCTAAGTCTGCACATCCAAATCAAATCCTCAAACTAAAAGAAGAACAAGCATCAAAGCCGTTTAATTCTAGACGACGAAACTTGAAGAAGATCAAGCCCGGAGGCCCTTATTCAAGAAGATCATATTTGTTTGTGAGCAACTACAAATCAACATCAAATCATTTCCGTTGAAGAAGAACAACAAGCATTCAACGTGCCGTTCTACTCTAGAAGTTCTACCTTGGACGAGATCAAGTCTCGATGGCCCTCATTCAAGAAAGTCAAGTCAATAGTTCGTGAACTCACCAAATTAGTTCATGAATTAATTAAATTTAAGTGGAGATTGAATCAGAGGAGAAAATATTAGAGATTGTACTCATAAATTCAAATCAATAAAATTGACTATTTTGTTACATTTATTTTGACTCTGTTTTGCAGATCATTGTTAAAACTTGTGTTTACAAATTTGGCACGCTCGGTGGGACTATCTCTACCTCTCATCTCTTTTTTCGTTCAAGCAATGAAGCAAATTCATTTAACCATGGTGGCCAAAAGAAGATATGTTCATGACAGCAACAAATCCTTTCCTCCAAGCATGGATCCTTCGACAGAGTCAACCAATGGAGCAACGGACGTTGTTAATGTAAGTGTCATGACCATTGAAGCAAATACCATGGAGGAAGAATTAGCAAACATGAAGATGCACATTCACAAACTCGCCAAATAGAATGAGGAAAAAGAAGCACAAATCAAACCCCAACGCAAACAACTTGCTGCTCTGACAAAGAAACTCGAGAAACGTCCAAGTGATGAAAGTGAAGGCGATAGTGGTGGATCCGAATCTAGCAGGAAGTCAAAGCCTAATGCAAAGGATGGAGTGCTCCATGGTGATTCATTCAATTTCCAACAAATTCAAGATATGATAGCCATAGCTGTCAAACGCCAACTTGATGGAGATTTTGACGGGAACGCCCACTACACCAAGCCTTATACAAAGAGAATTGATGCCCTAGAAATGCCTATGGGTTATCAACCTCCCAAATTCATGCATTTCGATGGCATTGGCAATCCCAAGCAACATATATCACACTTTATTGAAACTTGTAATAATGTAGGTACTGAAGGAGACCTACTTGTGAAGCAGTTTGTTCGATCTTTAAAAGGAGTGGCATACGATTGGTACACCGACTTAGCCGCTAGATCAATTGACAACTGGGAACAAATGGAAGAAGCGTTTCTGGATCGTTTCTTCAGCACTCGCCGTCTTGTCAGCATGATTGAGTTGACACAAACCACCCAACTGGAGGATGAGCCTGTCATAGAATATATCAATCGATGTCGAACGTTGTGTCTTCAATGCAAAGATCACTTGTCTGAAGCATATGCTGTAGAGTTGTGCATCCAAGGAATGCATTGGAACTTGACGTACATATTGCAAGGAATAAAGCCAAACACATTCCAAGAACTGGCAACTCGGGCTCATGAAATGGAGATGACGATAGCCAACCATGAAGAGGATTCTGATTAGACATCTATGTCGATGGACGATCATGGCTGCAACCTTGTGAAAAAAAAATTCACAAAAAGACAAATATCCAAAAAAAAACTCTTAAGCAAGAGTATAAACGGCAGAAACAAAAAAAAAAAACTCCTAAGCAAGAGTATAAACTGCATTCTTGTAAAAAACATTGGAAAATTGAACTACGTTTGGTTTGATCCAAAAAGGTGTAGATTAATCACTTTAGTTGGTACGTAGGCATCTTGGGCAATTAAATATTCAAGAGCAACCGCATAATAAAACTTAAAGTTGAAAAATTGTACTCCATTAAGGAAAGTCAAAACATGCTTTTACATAAATAATGTAAAAAATGAAGTACAAGCTTGGGGGCATAGCCGTCGTTCCATTTTTTCTTCACTAATCCACTTTACTGAATGATAGGCATGAAACTTTGACATCACTCACTCGAACATTGGAGAAAGCTTCCAAGAACCAATACTTCATCAAAACTCCACGAAGACCTGGAGAAAGCATCCAAGCACCAGAGATTCGACAAGAATGTTCAGCATGGAGATTGGAGAAAGCTCCCAAGCACCAACACTCCACCAAACTTTTTAAGATCCGGAGAAAGCTGTCAAGCACCGGAGATTAGAGCAAGAGGCCAGACGATGAGTTCAGAGAAGGCTCGAAAGCAATAACTCATTCCTTGAGATCTGGAGATAGCCTTCAAGCACCAGAGATCTAAAAAAAATGAATGTTGGAGTAAGCTTCATGCACCAACACTTTTGAAAACAAACACAATATACAACAAGATTTGGAGAAAACTCCTAAGCACCAGATCACCATGATCAAACACCAGCAACGAAAGGTCATTTTAGACGAGAAAAAAATGGAATAATGATGATGCACCACTGATCTTGTATATATGTAGTGCTGGATGGATTTCATGATAATTTTTATAATGACTTCGAAAATGATAGCTCAGCTGCTCCTTCGCAACATCTAGAAGATGGCTTGATGGCAAGGATAACAACTCCTCCGGCAGCACAAAAGAAACGAGGACAACATTCTCCCCTTCGTGACATCAAGCTAAGGTATTTTGACGATAGTGGTATGCAATATCAAATAGATGACTTGGCAACTTCTTCAACCACCGAATCGATTTCACCTGGCTAGATTAAATCATCTCTAGAACTATTATGAGAATGGCTCTAGTACTCCAGGCTCCATTGAGTTGAGGGCAACGTGAACCGATGATGAGAAGAAAGAAGAGTTGTTTGGTTCAGAAATGTCCTTCCACAAATAGTTCAAACTTGGAGGGCAATTCAATGCTGGCAAATCCTTCGCAAAAGATTCGATCATGGGGCGAAATGCACGAACTTGTGTTTTATATCCATTAGTTGCAACATCAGCTATCTTCATGTGATCCTCATTGGGTGTTCCCACGTATTCAAGTCGCACCATATTCTTCCTAAAATAAAAAAGAGAAGTCATAAAAAAGAAAAAAAAAAAAAACAAAAAAAAAAAAAATTAAAATGTGTCGAACATAAGCTACAAAGTACACGTCTTCACAATATCATTATCGATACCATGTGGTATTTAGCCTAATGGCAAGTATTGAGATGTTTTGAAGAAAAAAAATGAGTATCCAAAAGTACTTGAAGAGCCTGTATATATTACCATGACCAGAAGATCATCAACATCACCAGGTGATATTTAATCACAAAGTATAGGAGATTGAGATTATAGCCCATATATAAAAAAAGGAGATGGAAATTACAGTACATCTTGTAATGTGGCGAGAAGAAAATAAAAGAACAAAGCTAAGACCAAAATCAAACTTTTATTTTTCTCTCCTTCAAATACTCATTCTCACTCCCTTGAAACATCTACTGTGCTCAGCCCTCAAATGCAAAAAAAAAAAAAAAAAAAGACTCATCAAACCAGCAGCAAAAAGCCAACAAAGTCAGTTCTCCAAAGAGAGAAAAAAAAAATCACACCTTCTTGTTGGGACACCAACACCATGGCAGAAGCAAAACTAAAGCTTGGTGATCATGGCCTCCTCAAGAATATATGGGGTTGACAGCTATACCACGGTGGAGGTAAACAAAGCTTCTTAGCTTTATTGCTGTGGTCTCGTCAAGCAACACATATGGGGTCGTTATGAAGGCTTCGGGAATTACTCGGAGATGGCGTCAAGATTGGCTCCACCCTTCTTCCTCCTCTATGGCATCAAAACGCCGAATGATTGTGTTACGATCGGCTCGACTCCAGGCTCCAATGGTGGTGTGAAATACTATGGCGTCAGTTGCCCGGCTACAGCATCAAGTATTAAGCTCCTCCATGGTGTTGAACCTCGAAGCTGCGACTAAGTTCCTCCACATCGTCAAATGTGTGATTCAATTCCGTGGCTAGGCGGACGATGTCATGATAAAGGGGGCAGTGCGATTATGGTTGTGCAAGTATGGCGCAATATGGATTGAGCGGTATGACGTTGGCTCGGGTCTTCTATCTCCTTGCTTCGGTCCACCACGTCGGTCTTCGGCAGAAGACGCCGTGGCATGGGGCTCCAATGGTGGAGTGGGCAACTACGCAAATTGCTCCGTCAATGTGTCAAGGCATGTGCACATGGCTCGGCTTCAACAGATGGGTAGGTCAGTCATCAATGCCAGAAGATCACAAACCTGTAAAAAAGAAAATGAAAATGGAGAACAAAGAAAATAAATGAAAAGGTATGTGCATCCTCCATGGCTCTACTGCGGCAAAACATCAAAACGCTTGATGGTTCTTCCTCCGTCATCTAGAGGCGTCAAAGGTGGTTCGTCTGAGCTCTTTGGTTACTTCTCCTCCTTCATGGCTTCATGATTATGGGAGAGTTGTAATCTCCTTTGTCGTCCGTGGCTTCGCGTCCTAGTGTGGCTCGCACGAACACCTCCATTGAGATGAAGTAAAATAAAAGCCCTTCATACCTAGTATATATAGAAGATATAATGCTAGGTTGGAACCCTCAAAAGGATAAAATGAAGAAGAAAAAATCTTCAGTTAGATTCTGGAGATTAGCTAACAAAGATAGAATAGGTCAGCTTATGCTTATTGGTTAGGCAAATTACCAAAATGAAGGAGATTTGGGTATCAAAATCTAACGTAAGGAAGAAGCCCAATTTCTATTATTATTGAAAAAAAAATCAAGTGTTCGAGACTCCATCACGCTTAAACACTCAAATCGTGTATGTGATACAGTCTCGAGGGGGCAATTTGTAGGCATAAAATTTTTTATTATATGCCACGTCACACATTTAGTTGACCCATTAAAGTCTTAAAGTCAAATGTTGACTTTTATTAATGGTGATCATCTAAATTAATTAATTTGGGCTTACTATTAAACTTGGCCTATTTTAATTAAATCATTTATTATTGGGTCATGGACTCATTAAATGAAAGTTAGACTCTTAATAGAGTTATGTCCATGAGGCCCAGGAGGCAGGACAAGTGGAAACCCTAGGGTTCTCCTAACTCTATAAATAAAGCTCTCCTCTTCACTTGCCAAGGAGGAGAAGAAACCAGACTCCAGAGCTAGGAGGGAGAAATACAGAAGACTACAGAGAGAGAGAAAGCTGCTCCAGAGACTCTCTAAGTCTGCACATCCAAATCAAATCCTCAAACTAGAAGAAGAACAAGCATAAAAGCCGTTCAATTCTAGACGACGAAACTTGAAGAAGATCAAGCCCAGAGGCCCTTATTCAAGAAGATCATATTTGTTTGTGAGCAACTACAAATCAACATCAAATCATTTCCGTTGAAGAAGAACAACAAGCATTCAACGTGCCGTTCTACTCTAGAAGTTCTACCTTGGACGAGATCAAGTCTCGATGGCCCTCATTCAAGAAAGTCAAGTCAATAGTTCGTGAACTCACCAAATTAGTTCATGAATTAATTAAATTTAAGTGGAGATTGAATCAGAGGAGAAAATATTAGAGATTGTACTCATAAATTCAAATCAATAAAATTGACTATTTTGTTACATTTATTTTGACTCTGTTTTGCAGATCATTGTTAAAACTTGTGTTTACAATTATATATTAATAGGTCAAAGCGAATTATGTGAATAGTGTCAAAGTCAAAGTAAAATAAAGAAATAATAACAGATGGAGTACCAAGTGCTGAAATTACACCATCAACATGCATGAGCATGACTAATTAAGTGAAACAAGGGGAGTGGGTTTGCTATCTATTTGATGTCAAGCTCCAAAATAACTCATTCTATTATACATAGAAAGGGGGAATCATCTATAGTAATTTTGCGATACAAGTGAAAATAAAACACAAATAACAAAAAAAAAGCATCCATGGTAATTGGTAATTTGGTATCCCCGATAGAGGGTTTACATTTACCTTGAGGGCATGCTTGAATTTAGGGTAATGGATTAAGGGGGTAATAAAAGTCAAACCACCTTAATAAAGGAAAAATGAAGGTGACTTGAAATGGTTGCAAGGAGATAATGTGATTTTGTTGTAATGAAAAAGAAGGGAAGAAGAAGTTATTACCCTCCAAATGACGGTGACAATTACTCTTGGGGGGTGTGGGTAACTATTACAACCATAATTAGAGTAACAATTCCCATATCCATTCCTTTTTCTTCCTACCATCACTAGCTTATCCCTTTTATCACCACTTCTTCCCCTTCATAATCACCTCTAACCACCTTACTTTCCTTAGTTTGACTTTTTTTTACCCCCTTAATCCATTATACTCAATCCAAGCGAGCCCTGAAGAGGGAAACAGAGAGACAACCAGGAGAAGAGGGTTTCCTCCGATCCACTTAATTGTATGTCTTCTTCAATGAGTCTAAATCCTCTACTTCAACTTTAGAAATCTAACAAGTAGATATCTAGCCCTTCTCGATCTGCCATTTTAGTGGGTATTCTTAGGATCCACAGATTTAGTACCATCAGTATCCTGATGACGGGTACCCTTTAGAAGGCCAGCAAACAGCTCCCCAGGATCATAATAGATCTCAACCACCTCTGTTCTCATCGATTCATCCACCTACGTTAGTTGAAGTGTGAAAAATCTAGAATTACATTTTAATAATGCACGTACATCTTTAACCAATAATATCTAGAATTACATATTTGACAAATGACAATGTTATGAAAAATTGTTATTGAAAAAAGGCATTTTGGGCAGGACTACGGTCTTGCACCAAAGCAAAACCTTACAGATTAGTATTGGTATTAGGTGAAAGTACCTTACGAATACCAAGGAAAATATCCAACTCGATATTATCTATTCTCAGAAAAAAAAAAAAAAAAAAAGAAACATAGCAATATCTATGATCAAAGTTTTCAGATTAGAAACACAAAAATAGTAAGCAGAAAATCTTCAATGAAACCCAAAGTATATGATTGGTCTATATGGTTATACAGATTAGTAATGGTAATAGTGAGGGTACCTTAAGAATACCAAGGCCAAAAAACTGGACCATTTCTCTGGTAGGAGGATGGCCTTTATAAGGGCCTTCAAAGTAACCCCAGTGTCTAAACTTGAAAGCAATAACAGGAGGTCGTGAATACACAGAGATTACTTCCCACGCAAATCCTCGAGGAAACGCTGATCGAAACGCGTTATGTGACGATTCGAAACTCTCTTCTTCTGCATTGTAATATGGCTGATATTCTTCTGGTAGTGAAGTCTTCAACAAGGCATTGTAGCTTCCAAGCTTTAACACTTCTTCCCCTGTTAATCCTTCTCTTCCTGTTACCAATAAACCAAATATTTCACAATCGAGAGGCCTTGTGCGAATATGTATACGTTATACTTTTGATGTTTTTTCTCTGTTGCAACACTTTGACTTTCACATCGTTCTTATGCCGAAATACAAAGGTACTTCCTCCGCTCTCATTTAATTACAACACTTCCAATTTTTGGCACTATTCATAATCACTCATATAGGTAGCTTTTGTGTTCCATAGGTATGGAAAAATATAGTCATGTCTTGTTGGATTCATTTTAATATATAATTTATTAATATCTAATTTTTACCAAAACATAGCAAAAGATATTTAGAGTGTAAAATGTAAATTGTGCACTGGTAAGTGTGAAACGGGAAGTGTTGCAATCAAATGGAAGCGGAGGAAGTACATAGGTCGTGTAACTGGCATACATGGGCCGAGAGCCCGAGACATCGTTTGAGCCAGTAACTAGCTAATTTGTATTATGAATATATATAGTATAAGATTTGATCTCATAACCTCAAGCTTGTACTATAGATATATATATATATATATATATATAGTTAATGATCAATATAATAATATTAAATAACCAAAGTTTAAAGTGGATAAGTATTGTGAAAGGCACAAAATTTTATCATTTTAATTCCCAGAACAGGGAAATAATTATTACCATTGACAAAGAGCTTGAACTTCTCAGGGCTAATAGTTTTGAAGTCTCGCAAGTGGGTTTTATGGGAAAGCTCCATTTCCCATGACTTGATTGCATTTTGAACGGCCTCTTCCAGTGATCCTTTTGGCCATTCCTGAAATTCATTCTCACTTTCTAGTCAACTTAAAAACAGCATATAGTTAATTAAAATTTCACCCTGCCCACAAATATTAAGCCTTTAATTTTCCTTAGAATATCAATATAATTTCTATCTATACTAATATATTGGCGCTCTGCCGCTCTCCCTAAGGGAGTTTTACTCCATATAATCCACAACAACAAAAAAAGGTAGAAATTGCATAGCATAGGGTTTGATCCCAGGACCTCAAGAACATAAACTAAAGTCTTAACCACTAGGCCAAATAACATTTAGTGTTATAAACTTAAAGTATAATATTAATAAATGAAAATTTTTCTTACCCGGGGCATAGCCCAGGCCTAATAACTAGTTTCTTTCATGAAAAGTTTAGTATTTTTTTTCTTGGAAATTAAGGGTTACTATACTTATTTTATACTCCCTCCATCTCATAATATAGTGCTCACATTCTTTTTTGGTGTGCCAAAATGTTGTACCTATTTTCTTTTTGTCAATTTGTTTGGATTAAATTATCCTTAATTTCTACACTAACTTTCCAAAATACCCCGACTTTTCTCTCAAAACATGTGACCCTATTTATTATTTTATATCATTCCAATGAACATTTATTGCCTTTTGATTTTGTTTAAAGGAAAAAGAAAATAAATAACTAGTTTCGATACAAAAGTATCAAAAAAGCACTTCATTAAATATTTTTTTTTTTGCAAATCCTACCACTCTTTCCATTTTCCTTAATTCCCGTGAAAAATGAGAAGTAAGCACTATATTATAGGACGGAGGGAGTAAGAAACAAGTTAAAGGTTACTCCCTCGGTCCTAGATACTCTTAATAATAGGCTTTCCACAAAATTTGAGGAATGTCAGGTTGTTGCCTTCTTGACTACTCCCTCCGTCCCAAAATATAGTTCCCATTTTCATTTTGGGTGTCCCAAAATATAGTTCCCATTTCCATATTTAGTTCCACATTTTTCAGTAATTTGTCTAGAAAAACCGTGTCCCATCATTTATTTGCTTCTTGAATTTTGTTTTTGCTTTGTTTATTCAACCCAAGTGTTACAATTAATGCTCTTTCACCAATTATTCTCCATTCTCTCTCCTAAAATCATCTTTTCCCATACAACATTTATTTAAATAAACAAAAAATCTTTACTATCTCTCTTGAATTCTACTTGCATAAATTACCGTGAAAAAAGCAAAATGAGAACTATATTTTGGGACGGAGGGAGTATAAATTATGTTATATTTATTGTGAAAGTAGATAGGATCTAAATAAAATATTATTATAATATATAAAGAGGGAGGTGGATCATTTAAAAAAATATGTGAGAGAAGACCTATATGTTAGCCTTTCGTCATTTCCGAAACCTCAATTCTTTGCTAATAAAGCTCAAAAATGGCAAAGCGTAGTTTATGCACTAAGGTGCACAGTGAAATGCACAGTGCTTACTGTGCATCTAAAAGAACATGTTGTTCATCTAAAATAACACAAGTTTTTTTCAACAAATTTTCTAAGTAAAAAGAACATGCAGATCAAAATGAAAGAACATGTTTAATATTCATCTATCAAATAACATAGAGCATAATGAAAAGAACATATATACTAAAGAACATACAACTTAAAATAAAAGAACATTTTTTTTTCAAATTTAAATTTGGAAAAAATATATTTACCAATGAATTTGAAATCAAATACTAATGTCATGTTCTAATTAAACTAACATCATATTCTTATTATATCAAACTTTAAAATTCAAAACATACCTATTGCACTTATTATTTTCTTGTAAACATCTTTATGTTCTTTTTTATATTGAGTCATGTTCTTTTTGTATATACTGAGTGGTAAATAAATTCATGTTTTTTTTTGTATGTACTGGGTGGTAAATAAATTCATGTTTTTTTCGTATAACATCATGTTCAAAAGGACATAGCAGTGTCGTGTCAGATATTTTCGGGACCCGGACCGAAAACTTAAAAAACGAGCCCCTAAACTGTATAAACATATTTACCAAAATTTGCGCTTAATATTATTGAAATTTTACCCCTTATATATATTGTTGGAAACTAATTTAAATGGTCGGAATTTTTGAGTTTCGCGTACATACTTATAGTTTTAAAAACTCTTAATCGTGTGTTATACATGCATTTAGCATCCCCACATTAACTATATGTTTAAAGAGAGTGAGTAAAGTACCTTTGTTCTTCCTTCTTCAAAGAGCTTATTAACTGCATCAAAGATAGGAGGACCACCATGTCTCCAATGGATGTCCTTATTTTCTGCTTCCTCACTTAAGATAGACCTGTACTTGTCTCCAGCAACTTTAGTTGCAATATCCTTATTCTGTTCTTGATTTTCCATCTTTTACCTGAATAACTTCAAAAAATCCAGTTCTTATAGTTGTCACAAATTACGGACATATATTGCTTGAGTATTAATAGCTCCTACGCACTAATTCATATCCCTGCCGAAAAATTCCAAAATTTTATCATGTGACTTGTTTTTCATCTCCTGATTTTGCTGCTCATTTTCTGTGGATTTCTTCATAGAATTGATGGCAAGTGTCAGTCACTACAAAATATTAATACGCTGCCATCTTAAATAGCCGAGTAGCCGACTGCTACGTGTTAACTGTTGAGGATTTGCATGAGAGAATCATGCATAATCTGTAAAACTAATTGCAAGCTTTTTTTATCATGTCGAAAAAAAAAAAAATTGCAAGCTTTTCACTTTGGTATTAACATGACATGTCACATAATTTCACTTTGTGTCCTGTAGTTTTATCAAATTTCAGAGATGAGTTCTACTTAAAATTTTCCACCTTAGAAACCGATTGTAAACAAGCATGTATGTTTTAGTGAACATCTTCCGATACATTTTTATAGAACTTATGGACCAGAATGTTGCGAGTGTCTTTTGGTGATGGACTCTGCTGTTATAATACATGTCTGAAACCGAATCTATTAGTTGTACTGTGATATTGTTCTCATGTATGTCAAATTAAATTCAACCATTAATATTTAAGAAAACTTGTTAAAACTATATTATAAAATACATTTTTCCAAAATTTACTAACTCACAAGTCATAAATAGTTTTGCATTTCAGGACTTGTTTGAAATATTCAATATCGGGTAAGGGTAATATAGTAAGTTCATAATCTAAGTTACATGTATAAAATAACCTGCTATTTTGGGACCACTGAGATAAAAGTTTGGCTTTTGGAAAAGGGGCAAATGGACTATTAGACATGACTCTAAGCACTGATACATTTCTTCATTCTTTATCAAAAGAATATTGATACATTTCGTGTACATATATGAATGGCTAGTTTCTAATACAATTACACAATATACAACCGAAGTGACTCGGTACTAGGATAACAATCCTGGAATAGAGTTAGAATCAGAACAGCTTTCCTCTGCAAGTGCCAGAGTTAACATCTCTGTGCAAAATTGATCATCCGGCTTCAGCCATAATGCCTGTTCAGGAAACAACTTATTATGTGTAAAAGGGCACTAGAAGAGGGCCCAAAAGTAAGGCATGCGGAACGTTTTATATCGAAATGTTTCATATGATATTGTTCAAACCAATGTGAGCCAACCTCTCATACAGAAGGAGCTGACATTAATCTTGCACAATTAATCCAAAAGGTGACGAAAACAAAATACACGTACCTTGTGATAATTTGCAATTGCAGCACTATAGTTTCCCTGCAATAGATGTTGAAAAGAACGAGATGTTGTCACTTATAACATAATGTTCATAATATCAATAATAGGATGTTATGGGTCAAAATCAGGCAATGGAAGTCGACTACTGAGAAGCCAATAATTCCAGCAGCCTTTTTTTTCAAACTAGTAAAACCTATTTTTCTTTTTTTAATTGGAAATAAAATCCTTTCTTGGACTCCACCAGAGAAAAATATTCAATTTTGCGGTTTCAAGTTCATTCTCATGCTCATTCTTATGGGCCAATGATTCTACATATTCCTACACTACCAAGCGCATAACAGACACCTACAGAAATAGATAAATTAATGATATTTCTGTGCGCAAATTAGAGAAATAAGAAGTTCAAGGATGTCTCATTCCAAAATGCAAATAAAATTCATCGGCACTTTCAGATCCAACCTATTATTGTAAGTGAGACTTGCTCATACCTGTAAATGATAAGTGTAGGCAAGGCCTGCATAAGTACTCAAACTCTTGGTAGACAAGGTAAGTGCTTTCTCATAGTATTTGATTGCCTCAGGGTATGTCCTGAAACACAAAGATTTATACAATGAAGCAATAAAACATATATCTTTGCACAACAAATAAGGCAGACTATTAAAAGGTGTACATATTGACATCAAAGAGCAACAAACACAAATCAAGAAGCACTGAATTCTTTGACAAACTAAAAGTGGTAAATAGATATATATTGGCGGGTACTACTAAAACTGGCCTGAACTCACTCGATTTCTGATGAGACCAAATGAATCATGAGAGATTGACCCTTTATTTTATTCTCGTGTTTATACAAAAAATGTTGCTACCTTGCACCGTATGACTCTCACAAGGCTACTACCATGGCAGGACATCAAGGAAAAGTTAACTATACATTATGTTGTCTTGCGCACTTACAAAGAGGCCGTTATTGCTTTTGTTAAACACTACAGATATATCTGAAAATTGACCAAGAGATAAGACACTGTTGAGACATTTAATTTAGCACATATAATCAAAATTAGAAAACAATTATGCCTCGTGATTGGTGAAACATCAAAAAAGGGATGAAGACACTAGTGAAACTTTTAGTTAGTGCATATCCTCCAAAGCAGAAATGTTTTTTTGGTGAATGGTGACTCTTTCAGCATAGTGACAGTATGCTTGTAGCAATTCTGTTCCCTTTGGTTAACCCTCTCTAAAAAGAAAGAAATAGGAAGGCATTAAGCTTAGCAGACCAGGATACAGAAAACACTATAATTGGGAATTTGCAAAAAAACAAGGATAAACTTCTGCATTCAAAAACTATAATTTGCAAAACAGCCATAATGCAGAGAGTTTCCAGGATAATTCGAACTGTTCTATTCCAAGAGCCTTACATAATGACCATGAAACTAAATACTTCCTCCGTTTCATTTTACTTGCTACACTTCTCAATTCACGGACTCCTAGGCAATTTTTTGAGAAGAGAGAGGTAGAGAGTAAAAAGAAAAGAGACCCATGTGAGAGGAGAGAGATAGAGAGAATTTATTGCCCAAAAAGGAAGTGTAGCAAGTAATATGAAACTTCCCTATATGGAAAGTGTAGCGAGTAATTTGAAACGGAGGAAGTATAACAATCCAATTTGATCAACCGTAAGAATTTTTGGCATCGGGGATCCAATCCAATTACTAGGTGACTAAATATGCAGCCAAGAACAAACCATACCCCCAATAACAAATACTTCCTCTGTTTTCTTTTACTTGCAACGATTTGACTTTCACGCTTGCTAATATACACCTTTGACATTAATATCTCTAATTACATACTTCCTCCGTTCCTAAATAAGTGTTACACTTACATTTTCACGCAACCCCATACGCTTCTTTGATCATTAATTGCACACAACTAAAAAATATAAAAAGTTCATATCTTGAGAGTATACATTGAGACGAATCTAACAAGATCCCCTTGACTATGAATTTCTTTATATAATAGCGAGAAAATAGAGTCAAAGTTAGTTGATGAATAGAGTCAATTTACTCAACATAACACTTATTTAGGAACGGAGGAAGTATTTGTGAAAATTATAAAAAGTTGAAATCTTGTAAATATATATTTTGATAAATCCAACAACCTTACATGCTAAAATTTGTATTGCATATCATTTACAAATTTCCAGTCAAAGTAAGTGCATGAATAGTGTGAAAATCAAAAAGTTGCAAATAAAAATAAAAATAGATGAAGTATATAAGTGAAGAAAAGATTAGGTGGCTGACAAAAAAAACTACTGCAACAGAGCAAAACATGACATGTTTTTTCCCAATCGAAGAATGGACAGAAAGTGGACTTAACAGTACATGCAGGGACATATAAAGATCCCCATACAGTATAAGTATCATATTGTTTCACATGTCAATAACGAAATCTCTACACACGCTGCTGAGTGCTGACCTTGAAAATGGAATGCCCAAAATAAAGCAAAAAAGTCTCATGGCGCTTTAGAATGTCAAACAGATCTATTATCATTCAAGCAGGTACGCTTCATGAACTCAAAAGAACATAGCAACTCTTCTAATAGAAATGATTGTGTAAAGGATCAATACTGAACTGTGTCACTGGCAAGCAAAGTTGAGTTCCATGCAAAAGATTGACAGCCTGTAGTGCCTTTTCTCACACCTTTAAAGAGGAAACTCCATGAGATGACCTATAGCCTTCAGAAAGTTAAATTGATCTCAAACTAATTGGTCATGCGGGTCAATTGGCTGCATGAGGCATGCGTCTACATATATATCAGTACTATCACTTAGATCACACTAGATCTACGAACACACACAACAGGACAACAGAAGTACAAGACAGACCAAGGTATGCTAGGATGGTTTACAAGAACGTAATGACCACCCCCCCCCCACCCACACACACACACACACAATATTCCCTTTTGGTATTCTGTGCATTAAAGCAGTCAAAGCCTGTAACCTGATCTGAGTCAATATAGCTATCTTAAGAAGTCCAAAGAATTAATTAGGCAGAGAAAAATGAGGTTCAAGCTTTAGCTAGAAAATGACCTAAATTCATCAAAGAAAGAGAGGGAAGCCTATGCCTAAAAATTATGACTCAGAACAACCCTTCTGCTTTTGGCTATTTTACACAACTAGCTTAGCATAAGGCACAACAGCTTGGCTGAGTGAATACTGTATTTAGCACACCCAGATGGTCAATACTAGGGGACTAGGGGTACATTACCAAAGCCAGAGATTGTATTCAGAAAAGGCGGTCAATAACTAGAATATTATTGCATTGCTTTTCCTATGAATTGAATTACATCATGAGAATCCTGGAAAGCCACAAAAATGTTAATTGACAATAGGGGAACTGTAACATCCCGTAAAATGCAGGGAGCAAAGGTTACATGGAAGCCAGGAGGGTTTAAATAAGTCTCCAATTTTGGTGTCTTTCAAGGGGCATCTACTTCCTACATTGAATACCCATAAAACCTTCAAGACAACAGCAATAAACACCTTAGACTATGCAGATGACATGAAATCCAAAAAATAACCTTATACTAGAGACATAAGGACAAGGGTGTAGAACAACACAACAAATGAAGGAGGGCATATAGACAAACAAGTACTTAAAATGAATGAATTAACTGACTTCCACAATGTTAAAGTAATGTGGAAAGAGACCAAATTTCCGAAAGAATGTCCACAAACAGAAAGAAAAAATCTCAGACCTCTGCATCACAAGTACAATGACTTCAAGAAGAAACATACTTTAGTTTCCTATATGCATGCGCAAGATTGACAACGGTAGGTTCCCATGATTCGTTCATGGATGTTGGGATATTCACCAATGTTTTTTCAAACCACCGAACTGCTTTCTTGTACCTGAGATCAAATGGAGACCAATTCAAAGAATATGGTTAATAACCACATAAAAACATCTAAACCAGAACTGCAGTGCTCTTTAATATGACTTTGCACACAAAAAGATTCTAGAAATCATATTAAGGAAGTGGTAATACAGCAAGAAGAAAAAAGATCTAGAATATAAAATCTAAACAACGAATTCTAAAGCAAATTGGTGATGGATTAAGAAATCTAATACAAGATAAGATTAAGCATAATCTGAATAATAGCAAAAGAGAAAAAGAAAATTCTAATACAAGGGAAATGTGAACGCTACCTGTGGTGAATCGGGTGCGATGGGTACAATAGATTCTATTTTATCTTAAATTTTTTATGAAATAATGAAATCGAAGTGATAAATTGAGAATTTCAAAATTGCATAACATATTTCATAAGCATTGAAAAAGTTAATAATTCGTAACTTACGTAGTAAAACTACAAACTAAAAAGTCAAAAGATACAGAACTATTAGCAACTCAATTAAAAATAAAATCAACAAAAACAGCATTCAAACAACACTTTCATGGCTGATTTTTTGCTTCCTAATCCTCACCCTTAGGCCTTAAGTCTCAAACAACGTTTTCCTTCTCGATTATGAATTTCCTCCATCTTCCACCCAACTCAAGTCTATCAATCTCATAGTTGAATCCTCTAAGTATGAGCTTTGAGGGTCAATGTCCCACTTCCTACAGAGGCCCTTCCTTGTAGCTTGATGTAAAGCGGGATATGAGTCATATGTTCGAATGAATGAAGACTAACTTGTCAGCACGGACATCAATTGAGACGGTTTTTCTTAATATTATGAATATACAAACAAGATGAATATTCTCATGCACTGCTTGGGATTCTCCCTCAATCCTTTCTTTTATGACTCAAACCACCGGGTGGGATAGAGAGACATGCTCCAAATTTAGAAAAAGAAGTGGTTTCGGGAGTACTGCTTGGGATGAATATACAAACAAGATGAATATTCTCATGCACTGTTTGGGATTCTCCCTCAATCCTTTCTTCTATGACTCAAACCACCGGGTGGGGTAGAGAGACATGCTCCAAATTTAGAAAAAGAAGTGGTTTCGGGAGTACTTCATTGGGGAAGATGAATCATAAAGAAAAAATATTACGTGAACAGATGGCTAAGTTTAAAGCCAAGGAAGGAATTTTTGGGTCCAATGCTGCTAGGATAGCTGCTGTGAGCCTGTGACAATCACTCCAATATCTTGGTGGTCTACCTATGATGCTGAAGCCCTACAGCTTGCAGAAATAGCTATAAAAGTGCCCATTAGCAGCTCATCGGCAGAGAGAGAATTTGTCGCACTTATTCATATACTCATAACATTATGAGAAACCGTCTAAATGGTTTCCGTAGTGACAAGTTAGTCTTCATTCATTATTTCATTCACACGTACGACTCATTTCGCACTTTACATCAAGCTACAAGGAACGGCCTTGTTGGATGTGGGATATTGACCCCGAAAGCTCATACTTAGAGGATTCAACTGAGATTGATAGACTAGGGTTGGGTGGAAGATGGAGGAAATTCGTCAGCGAGTAGGAAAGGGTTGTTTGGGATTGGGACTTAAGTCCTAAGGCTGAAGATTAGGAAGCAAAAAATCAGCCATGAAATTGTTGTTTGAATGCTGTTTTTGTTGATTATATTTTTAATTTCAATAAATTGAGTTGCTTAATTAGTTCGAGTATCTTTTGACTTTTTAGTTTGTAATTTTGCTATGTAAGTTATGAAATATATAAACTTATGCAATTATTCAATGCTTATGAAATATGTTATGCAATTATGAAATTCTTATTTCATCACTTCAATATCATTTAACAAATTTAGGATAAGAAAAAAAGAATCTATTGTAAACATCGTACCCGACTCACCATAGGTAGCGTTCCACGTTCCAGTTCCCCGAATCGAATCGAATTGAATCGTACTGGGTAACATTGATCTGGACCAAACTAAAACCCATACATAAACTACAAAAGATAGCAAAAACAAAACCCGACTAGTGAAAACTGTTCCTAGACCGGAAAGAACCAAGAAGTCCAGTCCACAAACCGGACCAGACCTATTTGGATCAGCCAAGCAACAAATAATCATTTATGGGTTTCACGAGGTAGCTAACATACGACATTCTCAAAATACAAATATGCAGTTATGACTTGTGCCCCATCGAAGACTTACAAATAGATCACTCCGAAAAATAGACATTGTGAATCCTATAGTTTAGTCCCTAGCAAGTAGCATTCTTAAAATCTACATGAAACCATTAGAAGACATAAAAGCATCGGAAGGTCCGCGATAAGCAATGACTCTTTTGGGTTGATAGAAGCAAGCCTGCGTACCGTATACCATACCCCTCCTCCCCCAAAACAATAAAAAAATTACATAAAACAACAACCGGATGCAGCTAACTGAAGAGAGATAGAACAAGCAGAATCCTTATTTTTATAGAAGAAGAAGAAAAATACAGCTTTAAGTAAGACAGAATCCATAAATTCAGTATGGAGATGCCGCATTAATTTTTTAAACATACTAACATGGCCGCACCTCCATTTAATGAGGTAAAATGTATTGTTATATTAGAGAGATCAAATAGATTCAGAGACAGCTACATAGCACCGTTTACTATACAAGTCTCACTGTGATACTTACTCTTTCATGTGATATGCCACAACACCTAGTTCATTATACACCAGAGGATCAGAAGAGCAGATTGTTTTAGCCTGCAAGAAGAACTGGAGGAAACTCAAATCAGTTTAACGTCTGCAGAAAAACTATCTAACGAAAAAAGGTCCAATAAGAGCGCAGCATGCAACATTAAGACAGGCAGGAAAAAGAGCATCTAACAGAATACACATTCATAAGGAATCTTTGGACCTTCCGGAACCAAAATCCAACAATTTCTTTAAAAACAACAGGAGAGAGGACATTCTGTCTGAAGCCCTTCATTTATGGAATCATACTGGACTCTTAATAACTTGTAAACTTCAATATCAGAGCTGAATAGGCAACAGCAAGTCAGCAGTTGAAGGGCGCATACCAAGACAGAAACTGAGTACCCAAGATGGAAGCTAAGTTCCTCTCACAACTCATGTAACAAGCTACACAAAACAAGAAGTGTAGAGCTAATCAGGACCACCTGGTTAGCAGATCAATAAACCAATTTTTTGTAGTTGAATTAGGGAAAAGGGATTTAAACTAATACAAAACAAGTTGTTTTTGTATCTTATCACTTGGTAGAGCTTCAAGCAATGTTATCAATCATTTTCACACTGAAGATGTAAGAAAAAAATCTTTACTCTCCACAAAAGCATTCCAAAATTGATTTAAAAATATAAGATGCACCACTTTGACTTTTACACTATTCACATACTCTACTTTGACCATATTTTTCTACAGATGTATAAAAACCTATGTGTTACCATACATAATGTTGTTAAATTTGTCTCTAACGTATATCTTCATAATATCAATTTTTTAAATTTTTTTCCTAATGGATAATTAGATAATTTAATGGTCAAAATTGTGTAGTGGCACATGTGAATGTTAAAATGAAGCAAACGGGAGCATCTATTCGAAAATGGAGGGAGCATCAAAAATAATGATTGATTAAACGATGATTTAAATTTACAACAAATATATACAAAAGTTACATTAAATATATATCTAGGAATTTTTTTCACTATTCGCAAACTATTCCTTAAAAGCATGTGTCCAAGGGAGTCCCAGATACCGCACGACTATTAGTAGCCTTTTTGGCCAAAGAAGACATGGTACCTCGAGAATTTCGGGTGGGCGATTTCTAACATTGAGACAACAATCAATAGCAAGCCAAAATAAATTAGTAGTTTTCAATTCTGAGACTGAAGGACTTAGGGCAACATAAGTCATGAGTCATTTTTTTCCAGTGAAAATATGGATAAAAAAAGCAAAAACCCAATTAAATCAATAGGTGAGGTAGTCACCAAAGTGAGCACAAAAATAAAAAAGAAAATATTTTTTGTTAATTGTTATTCAAGTAAAAGACGCAAGTATGAAGTAAGAAACAGTTCTGATTAGAAAAGATCTTTGTTATCAAGTAAATGACTCAAAAATAAAAAATAAAAAGTATTTCAGTCTTCAATGTACTGCTTTGACCACTAATAAGTAATACTAAAAAGTCAGAAGAGTAGATATTTTGAAATTATACATAAATACAAATCTAGCAATATTCCACATGATCCTGCTTTTTCTCATGTATAAATTGCAAAATACATTTTGATCACGAACTATAAATAGATCTTTAAGGAGTGGAGGGAGTATATGAAATATTCTAGTCTTGCGTTTGATCACATGATTGTGGCAAACAACTGCACCAGGACACAAAGACCCCATAAACCTGAAGGGTTCCCAAGGAGTGACTTCAGCCCCCTATCAACAGGCTGACCCATCCGCGATCAACCATTCTGGAAGAGAAAAATTGAGACTTGTGATTCCTGTCAACATGGCCAGGGGCCCAGGGACACTAGGAGAAACATCATCTTCGCATATACGAAACGAATTATATAAGATTAGAAATGCGCCTAAAGACTTTTGAAACGGTAATTGCCTTGACACTAAGTTGTCAGCTAAATGCTTGTGTCAACTGTCAAGACAGTAATTGTGTTGTCAATTTACTTAAAATTCTGTGCACTTCAACTACAATTTCCAGAAATACATGATACCAATGACAGCCATCTACATAAGTCCAGAATATGAGCTTTACTGGCATCACCAGCTCAGAGGATATTAAGCATCACCACCTACAACATTGTAGAATTTGGACCTGTTCTTTGCAGCTGGGTTGTGCAACTTTTGGCCAAAGGCTTCTCAAGGGCTTCAAGTTTCTTTCACGCATCACTACAAGGTGATTTTGGAGTACACTAGCAGCAGCTTAGCATTAATTCAAGTTTTAAGATTTCATGAACCCTTCTATTGCTTGGAGATTCAACTATAACTTTTTCTTCTCTAAGGTGAGAACCAAGAACCTATGTTTATGTTTCTATGCTTTAAAAGTCCATACTTTAGTTTGGAGAATGCTAATATTGCTGTGAAGTTCAAAATGCCAAGATTGCTGATTCTTCCCTTCTTAGTTTTCTTCAATTATTCATTTGATTCCATAATTGATTTCAAAGGTTTTTTTATGGTATTCTTGTTTTATCAACTGTGTGTTATTAAATCCTATACTAGAGTGTCAAAACTGTATTATTATGATTCCTAATAGAATTCTCTATAGGTTAGGTCGATATATCTCATTCTTGTTCTTAGCATTTGGATGTTAAATTTCATAGTTGCGCCAATATAGGGAGATATTTTGTATTTTCAAGTTAAGCACCAAAAGTCAAAATTTGTTTTAATTATTAAATCTATTAATTTATTTGATTTGTTTTGTTAATTTAGGTTAAGATAACAATTTAATCTTATTCTTGTAGACTGTTACCAAAGTCAAAAATTGCAAATAGACCTAACCTACCCTTCTACATTAGGAGCTTATAGTTAGGTTTATTTATAACAGGCTTACGACCTTATCAGTACTCCACCTGACTAAAGACTAGGGGTCGTGTCAACACATACATCTCTTGGCATAGGCACCGTTCCGGTAGGACGTATGCTCCAAATGAAAAATCCCTTCTAACCATAAAGCCAACAGAAACTTATGCTAGACGTAAAGCTAATCACACCACAACCTCCTAAATAAGAATATTACATTCCAAAAACATTGCTCATAAATTATTCTCTATTTGCACCACTTATGCTATTTATCTTAATCCCAAACTTAAGTAACTAGAGTTTCTTCTTCAAATCTCGCTCTTTCCTAAGAATATCAAGGAAAACTTTGTTGAGTGATTTTTATGCTTTGCCACAATACTTAACGCAAAACTATTGCCCTCACGTACACTGCACTTGATCAAACATTATTTTTAATGCCTAAACAAGGTGGCTAACCTGCTCCGCAAGTTTAAAACTGTGTGTCCGCATATATTCCATGCCAATGTACAAGGTTGGTAAATGACACCTGGAATAAGAGAATATCAGGAATCAACCAGTAAAAAAACCATATTTATCAAGTTAGTAGAAAGAAGATTTCAATACTCTAACTAATAACTTGTGAGACTTATACTTCCAAAGAAAAAATATTGATAAGATGAGTATATATTCCTGAAGTATAGGCTATAGCAAGGGAAACAAAAGACAGCTTTTGTTTGAATATATAACACCTTATAAAATAAGCTTCTATAAGTTCAGATAAGTTCAGACAAGTTCAGATAAAGTCAGTATAAGTTTCAACAAGTTAGATAAGGTCAGGAGTTCAGGACAGACAAGTTCAAGAAAAATAAGGTGAAGAGAGCACACCCTTGCAACATGAAACAGATTAAGAAAGCACAAGGCCCTATAAGTCACTTTGGTCCAAAGTGGCCAGCAAAGCTAAAAGCCGTAAAGTATCACGAGCTCCACACTTGAGAGTACAGATAATGAAATACTTCCTCCATTTTTTTTATAATTGCACCATTTGGAAGTTGCATATTACTTGCACCACATTCTTTCATAGTATGTTCACATGCATTTTGATGTGTTCACACCAAATACCCATTTTACCATTGTTATCCAACCTTTTTTCTCTCTTTTGTTTGTAATCACATGGTCTTTTTTTATAGTTACTCCATTACTAATTTTTGTGCCCAACTCAAATGGTGGAAATTATAAAACACAGGAAGTAGTAATAACCATCTTAGGGAATGCAAGATGTAACATTGGCAAGTTAAAAGGAAAAGTTGAATCATGTCAAAATAAAATATAGAGTTCAAAATTAGTACAGTACATATAAGGATGTCAATAACAGACACAGTACACCGATACTTGTAAAAGAGCGCTATACTAGCAGAGGACAAAGAACACATGAGATAATAATTAGAAAGATCTGTAAAACTTGTAAATAAAGGCCAATGAATAGTACCCAGGAAACAAACGAGCAGCAGTGCGATAAGCCAACATAGCTTGATCCCCTTCTTCTAGTGCAGCATACGCATTCCCTTGACCAATCCAAGCAGATAAAAATGTCCCTTCTAGACTCGTTGCCTTGCTGTAAGGTACTAGATTAGATTTGAGTGACCTCACAGTATACACAATAGTTCTAAAAAAAAAATCAGTAGACAATATAGTCTGTGCCAGCAAGGCAAACATGCCCTATTCCTTTGCCATAAAGTTGCTCCAGAGCAAGAGGTGAGCATTTATGACTCCCCAAATCATATGCAAGAGACCTTGGCTCTCAAATTCAGTAGTAACTGCTGGGGGGAAAACCAAATCCACATAAGTCCCTCTTCAACACAATGGCCAAGGATGATGTGTAAATCCCCTAAAGATAGGCATGCTAACAAGAAAGAAGTGAAGAAATGCATACGGCATCAGTAGCATATTCCAAACCTAAACAAAGATTCAACCCCGTGTAAAGGTTGACACTCTATCTTTGCCATTAAGGCATTAACATGAGCCCCTCCCTGTAAGTAGACGATCTTGCTTTCAAGACACATTCTGGCACATAAACTTAACATGCAAGGCGAAAAAGATAATGTACCAGTTCATGAGTTTCTCTTTTGGAATCAGAAAGAGGACATCATTTAGCTAAAATGTCAACCTCAGCACGAGGAACACCCATTTCATTAGTATTTTACATAATCAACAATACAAGAGATTTAGCAGGGTGAGTTCTGTAATTAGAAAGTTGCAACACAAAATCAATAATTAATTATCTCATCCCCAATAATTCAGTCAGGTATTGACGATGATAGATTGATAATCATGCAGATGATAAACATTAGGCAATATCCTTACACGTAAGAAACACAAAAAAACTCTAACCAGATATCTCCACAAATAGAGGACAATGTCCTTGGCACATAATAAGACAGTACCCACAGTTTCAGAGCAATGATATGGAGAAAGAATGTGACCTAAGAGAGCCAGACAAGCCATACCAAGACAGCTAATTAGAAGCAATTGAAGAGACTGTACATCTCAGTAAAAGTATAGAGCAAAACAAAAGCACTTTATTAAGCAATGTCTCAAGAAACTGGAATTTAAGCACAATATGCAGGCTACGACGCAGGCATGAATTCATAAGGAGTCTGACTGATATGACAACGTAAACAGAGAATTGCCCAACCACCAATCAATTTTTACTCCCAATGTCTCCAACTCTTCCACGTAGTAGCTGTACTTTTGAATCGTTATTGTTTTAAATGAGTACAATATACATGATTTAATTTCAGAAAAAATGCCCAAACGAGTGATACCTGAAATACCGGCGTGACTGATCATACTTTCTAATGCAATAATAGTAGCATCCAACTGCAAACCATGACAGAGGCCTGAAGGAAAGAGACAGGGATCAAAATATAAAAATTTAAGTAAGGCTTAGCCCAAGAGAATGGAGCCCAAAAGAGAATAGCATTGGAACAATGCCGAAGAAATGCAAACATTGTTCACTCAAAGAAATCAGATTAACCAGGAATAGTCAGACAATTGAATGAAAGAGAGGAACAGCACACAGTTTAAATAATACTTCCCGTCCAAGAAAAACAAGATAGCAGATGAAATCAATGGAAGAAAAGGAACAAGTAGAGCTGAACTTCAGTTAATCAGTGACAGCATAAAAGCATCAGCTAGTTTTTAAAGAAGTATTTTACCAAAGCAGACAAGTACACATACTCAAAGAGAATATAAGCATCTATGCAAATGAGGTAATCCATCAGTTATTGGCACAGATGCATAGCAGCATAGGTCATGTCTTTTTTCAAGTATGCAGGCTCTACGTGTCCCATAATAGGCATGACTCAAATTGAAAGAAGAAACAGCTCCATCAAAGAAAACAAGGACAGTAGATCCATGAGCAGTAAAAAGCTCTATAAGATAAAGAATGGCTGAACCAAGAGCGTCTCCTGCTGTCCTACACAACATGCATAGGAAAGGCTACGATACACTCACAATAAAATTAAAGATGAAGCAGAAGTTTGAAAACAACTCCTAGCCCCACTGGGCAAACTAGTTGAACAGTATATCAAGTGTATATCTGAGGCCAATACAGAATTCCATGTTTTCACGCTCTTCCAGGTCATATTATTAAAAGGCAGTATGATGACCATCACTACATGCACAAAAGGAACATGTAATGTAAAGAAGCAAACATTGGGAGGCAGATTAAGAGCATAGGTTTATTCAAGGAAGAAAGCAGACAGATTATACTCTATATCTGGAAGTGGAAACAGTACCGCAAATAAACATCAGGAGATTGAAGAGTTTTCTCACTTTTGAGGATAATCTTTGACCAAATTGCAAGCCATAATATACAGCTCATTTGACTGGCCAAGTTCCATGGCAGCAGCTAAATGTACCAAAGTGCACTTGAGATGAAAAGGATCTTTCTCAAGCAATCTGAATGAAAATAATATAAGATGAATGAATTCAGACAGATCTGAATATAGTTAACTTAAAAGGAGTACGACCGCATATACATTGAGAAAAACTCACAACGAAGTTAGTTCGAAACATTTTTGGTATTCACCACATTGATGGTAGTATTCGGCTTTACAGGCCAACAAATCTGTGTTATTCTTCAAAGTTCCTGTGAAGGATGAATCTGATGGAATATTGCTGACAATTTGTTTCTCAAGATCATTAAACTTAGCTTCAACTACACTCTCTCTATCTTGCTGAAACACATAACGAAAGATAAAATATAATCAAAGACATAAATATATATCATAAAGTCGGGCAATAAAGTTGATCAATAATGACAATCAGCCCAAATTAATCTTGCACAAATGTTATCCATTCATTTTGCAGCCTTTTACATAATCTGATTGTAGTAGCCAGATAGATCCAACATGCATTTTTCTTCTGAAAACGACAAGTTCTTTAGATATATTTATACAACAGGATAAACTATCTATTTATAAAGATAGGAGGCAATAGACCAGGTCTTGCCATCAACTACGTCCTCATATTCAGCTGTAGGCCAAGGGTCAGGTACTTACTTTCTTTATTAGACAGCTATAAAACGAAGAAAGCCACCCATCTTCATGGCTAAATTGCAATGATGAAAGTAAAGCGCATTCTGGAAGAGGATAAAAAAAACATTTTGACATAAGTAATGAGAAAAATGCAAATATCTCTTCACTAAAATATTAAGTACGTATATACAAATGCTCCGCCGAGAAGGCAAGCTGGTATTTCAGAGTTAAAAATAAACATCTACTGCAAGATAAGGGCTAATGGCCTACTACATTATATTTTCCTTTATGGCTCCCTCAAAAAAGAGACGAGAAAAATTATTAAGCTACAACAAGAATATATCTCCTACCTTCATCACATGTAAGCATATGATTTTCAATTAGCCGCTCCAAAGCCTAGACAAAATAAAGGAAGAGTAGAGTTGTAAGATCTATACTGATCACTGATTTTGTCCATCAAAATCAATTGAAATAATGCAATCTATCCAGCCACGATCTTTGAAAAAAAAAAAAGACCATTAATAACCAAATGCCATAATAGATAGGCTAAGTAGAGGAAAGCATCAAGCAATTCATCTTTATTTACGCATCAAATATAGGCCTAAAATTTGGCAAGTATCATGGCTTTCTTAAAAGGCAAGATTATGAATTTTGACTAATAAAAAGTTCTCAAATTCAATAAGGAAAGAGCTAGAAAAGTTAGTGTGGACAAGGACCATTGCACAGGCATACCTCATAACACAAAGGATCAGCTTTGACTGCAGCTATATACCTGTAAAGACAGAATTACATAAGCAGTTGTGGCAATCATAATGAGAAATCTTGTAATATAAATGCGCCCTGTAAGTCTGTAACTAATACTTTCTAAATTTGCTAGCACACAGGTAACTTTTTCCAAAGAAGATAGTGCAGCAAACTTCTGTCTGCTTTTTCACTTGCTTCTTTTCATTCTCAAGTTAACAACAAAAGGAGAAAGGTTTTAGTCTCATTTTCATTATAACCTATGTAGCACGGAAACATTGAAACAGAGAAATGCACAATTTTCATACAATTAGGACATCTGGAAACACAAAAACTAAGGCAATAAAATTATTTTTGCTTTGAAATGTAAATTATAGAAGTATTTATTAATTATTAATCTCTCCATCCTTGTTAAGGGTTACTCTTTTACAACATAAAGATCAAATCATTATTATGTGGATCTTGTTATCTTCATTTCATGGTATCTTTTCAAAATACCAACTCTCTATAAATCTAATTAATATGTAATTAAAGATATTAAGGTCAAATGTGTGCATTTTAATACCATGAGAAAGCAAGTGCAACCTTTCAAAGGAAACGAGGGAGTATAGATCAAATGCCGATAAAGAGAAACTGTAATTCAATCTGGTTTGTTTAAAATTATTATATAAGAAAAGATGATTTTGTGAATATAAAGATCCTTGATGAGGGAAAACTTGCTTGCAAAGAAAACATTTCCCCTTACGTTTCCTTGGGTGTCCATGTTTCACAAATGGAACACGTGGCCTTCATAAAAGTATAGAATTAATAACTTTATAGGAATACTATAGCTCTGTGAAATTTTAATCTAAGCAGTTTGACTTTCACACTTGCCAATGCATAAGTTTAACCGTTGATAATTTTTATTATCATTAAGTAAAATTGGAATAGTGCGGTTGATATTTTGAAAATATATCCATACAAAAAAAATAACAAGATCTCACATGACTACGTTTTTCCTTGTGTATAAATCACCAACCATGGTCAAAGATAAGTATATGAATAATGCAAAAGTACAGAGTATGTAGATTAAAAGTAACACATCGAGTACTATTCACCAACAACAAGAATACACAATTAAGAAGGAAAAAAAAAAAATCAATCATCTTTTTCAAAGGATCTTATCTTGTTTTCGTCAAGATCGATACAACAATAATTTTCAAAAGAAACAATACTGGCATGGCAGCGATGAAACAATTTGACCAGTTAACTTCAACGCAAACATGTCTTCACAAATGGACAGTCACATAGATAGTTTTGAACAAAGATGTGACCGTTTAGAGTATCTAGATATAAGTCAATAACAACTATGACCAAGGGGCTCACCACTGTCTTGCTTGGGCACGATTTTCGAGTGCCTCGTACGCTCTACCACGGAGGAAACATATTGCCGCAGATATCTGCACAAACATTTTAAAGCCAATTCTATTTAGCAGGGACCTAACGTTAACAAGCAGACCTCTAAACAAGATACTAATCTTTAACAAAAATGTGGAATTCTACAAATTGAGCAAGTTTAAGAGAGTTCATATCCGTTAAGTCTACTTTTGATCTCACATTAGTTGAGTAAGTTTGAGCTTGTTCATGAACATTATACACTCTAATAAAATGTTTTAGCCAAGAGATATTTAAGAAATAGGAATATATCAGTAAACATAACTGCCTTCCTGTTGATCTACTTTTTTAAAGGTACAAAGAAAGTAAACCAATCACAGGCACAAAACCAGGACCTACACCATTATTCAGTAGAAAAAAATTTAAAGATAGAATAAAGCATAAAAGAAGATGAACCCTAAGTAGACGTGAAACTGTCAAGAAGAACAGAGGATTATCCAAATTCCTTAATTGTCTGTTTGGGAGTTGGAATTGGATTTTCAATTCCAGAATTGGGCCAAATATCCTGTTTGGATAGCACAAGATTTGCATTTGGATTTGGGCCCAATTATTGACTTCTAAGTCCAGTGGATGGAATTTCAAATGACATCTTGTTATATGGCATTTCAAATTCTAGGTAACCTGAAATTATTTTGCTCTCTCCCCCTCTCCCTCCCTCTCTCTCTCCCTCCCGCTCCCTCCCCCCTCCCTCCCTCCCCCCCCCCACTCTCTTTCTATCTCTAACTTCCCACCACCATTTCAAATTCTAGGAAACCTGACATTATTCTGCATTACACAGTATACTCCTTCAATTGTCTCTCTCCTCGCTTTTTATCTTAATATTCCTTCTCTTTTAATCTTCTTTGCCATGTATCCTTGTTCAAGGTAATTTTGGGCCTCATCATGAAACAGATCATGTTTTTCAAACTCTTGAGCTTTGCAAGTGCAGATTTGATTGTATCGGAGTGTGGTGTCTCTAATAGTGCTAGAGAAAGAAATTATGAGATCTTGATTATTAATGGATAAAGATGAAATTTGATATTAGAATTGAGATTCTAGTAACTTTCCAAACTATACAATGGGATTGAAATTCTGGAATTTAAATTGTCATTGTTTTCCAAACACTAGATTTGGAATTAAATATTGACATTTCAAATTTCAAAATTTGAAATCCATTATTTGAAATGAAATGCAAGTTCCCAAACACTACCTAAAATAAATTGTGACTAAAATCACGTCATACGAAGTTCATGACTTCAACATATGGAATATTAACAATTGAATAATCAAAGTTAAAAAATTTCTATGACAAATAGTTACATATTGATAGTCCCTTGAACCACAATACTATAGTGAGATTGCAAAACAAACTTTAACTTTAGGGTTTTTCTACGTAGTACCCTTGTTTTACAAAATTCTACGTTGTACCCGACCTTTTTGAACTTCCCATAGTGTACCCCTAATTCTTTTAACGTCACACAAAATACCCTTAGTAACCCAAACCCCACTCAGCCTTCAATCTTGGAGGATCATACCCGAAACCCAATCAAACTAACAAGGCTCAACAATCCTATCCTATACCCACATGGTAAGACAGTCCCACAATCTATTGCTTGGTATTTTGTATAACATTTAGAAAGCTTAAGGGTACAATGTAGAAAGTTCAAAAAGGTCAGATACGAATTTCATAAACACAGGGGGCAAAACATAGAAAAACCCTTAACTTTATAATAACATGCAAGTCTTATTTCCATTTCGTGGAACAAAGAAGAAGATGGAAGTGAAGGAAAGTTGTCAAGCCCCATCACCCCAAGTCCCCACCCTCCAGACTATAACAAATCAACAAATCATGAGGTACAAGCATATGAGTTACTCAATTTTAGAAAATTAAAATCAGAATTTGGATTTTATGTGTACTTATGATACCAAATTGAATATAAAAAATATGAATTCAATGTTGATTAGTGTTGTTTAAAAAAAAAGGTTCGATTCAATGAAGGTAAGCAATGTTAGATGCAATCATCTTGTACAAGTGTACCTCCGTTACTCGGACTCTTCATTTCACGTTAAGTACCTGTGTCGGATCCTCGACACTCGTACATGGGTGGGACACTTGGACACTTTATTCTTTGGGCCAAAAATTTTAAGAAGTTCCACAGAATTGTCGAGTCGGACACTTGGACACGTAACCGTGTCGGATATGGGTACTCGAGTCCGAGTAACATAGAAGTGTAGTAATCTTGTCTTTTAAGTTTTAAATTAGAAAGCATATCAGGTGAGACGAGTTTTAGTTTATGACATTTTTGTACTAGTTTAAGACATGTTTGTATCAGTTTAAGCCATGTTTTTATCAGTTTATGGACACAAAATTTATCAGTTTATGGCAAACTTATCAGTTTATTTTTTAAAAATATTTTGCATCTGTTTTAACATGTCTCATCAGTTTATAAATACGTTTTATCAGTTTATAGAAAGATAATATCAGTTTGTATATTACCTCATGCCTCATAATTGTTAGAGACTTACCATATTCTCTTTCCTTTGCGTCTCCCTAGTAACCCATGTTTGGCATACTTTTGGTCTTGTAAAGTAAGAGCCAGAGCCACTTTCTGGTATTGTGCATCCATCTAACGTTATTAAAACCACTGCCTTGGTATCAAATCTTCTTGGAGAGTGGAGACCACTTTAAGTACTCATCATCTATGTGCTCTGATCGCCAATATTATTGTCGCTGCCATTGCCAACTCTAAAATTCATAATTTAAGGTTTGGGTGATTATTGTATTCGGCAACCTTTTTCTTGGGGGTTTTTTTATAATTGGGGGGGGTGTTGGGGGTTTCACTACCATGAAGAATGACAATAATCTGTACCACGAAGAGGGAGGAAAAGCATGGACAGAGGCATGAAGCTAAGGCGGCGAGATATTCGAAGACAATCAGGGGTGTAGGAATAGATGACATTATCTGGGTCATCTATTAACACTCAGTAGAAGGAGATAAATTCATGGAGATTTGGTGGGTTGTAGAAGAGAGAGAGAGAAGAGCTTTGGCAAAATCTGGAATTTTGGGTGAGTCATCTCGGTCAAACGGTTTGTTTAAATTACAACAAAAACCGGGCCAAAAGAAAAAACAAGCGGAAATTTACAAAGAAGTTATGCAGATACATATCAAAATATAAATTTCAGGATTTTGATTTTGGGCTATTAACATAATAGCAATGTTAAACTCGTCAATTTTTGAAAGGGAATCATGATAAGTAATGCTAGGAGCCGGAGGTAATCACATTTGGCGCGAACCACACTCATTGTGGATACCAACTCCAGGAAGGGGCTATACCTAACAAGAATCCTCCTCAAAAGAAGTATTGACACAACAAGAGCTTTTAACTTGACTTATTTCAAAACAAGTCAAAGACAATGGTAACCTTTCCTACAACAAATACCCCTTACCTAGACATTAGGTGTTTATGTATTGCTGTTGTTTGAAACCAATTTTAAACTCAGATATACCAAAGCTTAAATGGGCTTATGGGCCTACATAGGCCACGCTAAAAGAGAGTATAACCACATGCAAGCCCACTCGAATTTCATCCTAGAACCAATTAGCAATAAGTGGAGTTGCCCACTAGACTTATATAATCCATTCCTTTTCTTGAGTAGCCAACTAGACATTAAGGTTAGCAATTCCTCCCTATTTCTTGTTCTAAGTGACACAACTAGCATATGGTTAAATTCTCAACATTTCGCTGCACATGTGAGTCTTTTTGCACTTGCACTCTGAACAAGTCGACCAAAGATCAATGGCCCCTTCCTCTTCGGCTCATCATAAGACTAATAATGGGTCGGGATCATATCAAGTCTCTAATGGGCTTGCACAAAATCCGGCATCTCATAAATCTAACCACATACATGCTCAGGTTCTATCCTAAACCATTTAGCATCATATCGAGTAGTCCAATAGACTAATATATTAGTCAACCTCCCTCTTGGCCTCTTCTTCCATGTGGGCAACCAGAAGTAGGTTTTCTTCTTAATACCCAATAAAACCCTCATACAATTTGAAAGTGAAGGGAGATCCAAAAATACCCCATGCATGCAAATTAATGCTTATGTTGGTGGTCTAGTCCAACCATGAATAATTTATAACTTATTATCATAAAAAGGTTGGTTTTCTCCTCTTAGATTAATTACCAACTCAACACAACAGCAACACATCATTTTGCACTTATTATGTCACCTTTGTTCACTAGTTCTCTAATTTCATGCCACTTAGAGGTGATTTTGTTCCAAACTGCAGAACTGTACACCCAAATATTGTAGAATATGTCGTAACTCCTTACCTTTGTTCCATTCTAAAGACAAGAACAAAACACAAATTCCAAATGGTTCCACACTTTGTTTAGAAGGCTAGGTTTCCAGACCATGTCAAAGCTTAGTGTGATACCTTGGAAAAACTCAACATTATAGAGAAACTGCAGGTTTGGAGGCTCTTAATAAGGCACTGTTTGCTCATGTGTGTATCACTGTATCCTGCGTTTTGCTATTGAAGAGAAGCTAATAAATCAGTTTTCGCATTGTTTTCTGGCAACTACTTATTGCAGAAGCTGTTTGGTATTCGTGCTGTAAGGCGAGAAAGTCATATCAGAAGACATAAGAGAACATAGCATATTAGGGCAAGCAAGTTTCTTGCTGGCTACTAATTTTGTGTGCTTTGCTAGGAGAGGAATGATGAGGATTTATTTGGAACTGCGTATCCAGTGAAGAATATTTGTGGAAGAGGTTCTGTGCTTTTAGCATCTGTCTGAGCTCAAGCTCTTTGGCATTTATATCAAGCATAATACTCCATTTGATGGGAACTTTTTTTTCCTGTCTCCTTTATTTCATTAATAAAGTTTCACTAATCTAGTCTGAAAATATTCAATATGGGAGTAAACAAACCACTGGCGGCAAAAAGGGAAAACTTACATTGATTTCATGATCTTGCGCATCCTTGTCAAGGTACATAACATTGGCGTATTTTGTGTCGCTAACATTACCATGTTCATCAAGTTTAGCCTCTCCAAGCATTTGTAAACACTGATCCCACTCTTTCAACTCCTCCTGCGTTACAAAGAAAATACTTTAATAATTAGCAAGTACTTCTACTACATTTATCTTCTTCCATCGAGTGAGAAAACTAAAGCAATAGGATAATAAATTTTCCATTGATCCCTTTCAACACAAAAAGAAAATACAAGTTTCCATGAATCATAATATAGTTCTATAGGGAAGATCATAGAAGAAGAATCAGCAGACTGAGTGACAGCAAAGCGACAAGTTAAATTGCTAGTTTTCCACTCTAGTTGAGGAAGTTAAAACACGAATCCAGTTAATATATACTGTCTTGTGCAAGATAATTACAAGTAGTTTTCTAGCACAAAATCAAGTGGGACTTTTAGCATCCGAAAATTAATAAATGACGTGCAATATTATGAACAAGTCTTATTGTATCACATGACTTCTTGTACTATAAAATGAACAAGACACAGTTTATATTAGCAGTTTAAAAGCCTGTAAGTCTATGGATGAAAGATAAAATTACATGCAGAGCACTTCCATAATCACAGAGAAAACAGAAGTCTCACTAGTCCATCCAGATAGGCAGATGCTTGTAAGTTCTCAAATCCATTGCGTTTAGATTTTTTTGCCCAGTAAATATTTATCAGCAAATAGACCTTCAAAATCCTTTCTTAGCATACTACTGACATACATTACTGAGCCAAATTGGACTAAGCTTATACGTGTGCTACAAAGCATAGACAGAACTTCCAGCATCCTCTTTCATCCATGTCACAGACACTCACTAACTTATGTTACTTATACCAAAGGATGTCATCTTTCACACCCAGGCATATTAACATGCCATGCTCTTTGCCAAATTCCATCCCAGAAAGATTTATAAAGCTCTGCCATTAAACAACCAATAAGAAAATCCCTTCACCAAAATATTCAATACTATGTACTTCATATACCAATGGCTATTTGGCAGGATCTTAAAGTAGTCATTTGAACTCTACAACTACAATTGTTGTTTCCATTTCACTTACCATAAGAATGATATATTTGGAAGTATAAAGATAATCCTAATCCGTGGCATATACTTAATGTCCCTATTCTATCAATGAGCTCAACATTTCTGTGTAGTCCTCAAAATCAGAAAGTTCATTCATTTAGCAAATATTCAAACCTTGAATATACCAATCATTAGCAATAATATACCAATAGACTATAAATGATAAATTTCCAGCAAATACGGTTACAGAGTTTTTCTCCTTTCTTTTGATTAGCTGGCGAATAAGTGAGCCTGCTGGAAGAAAAACCATAGACGACTAATTTTGTTCGAAGGTATTCCATCCACCATAAAGCATCAGCCATCGTGTAATTTGTGTCACATAAAGCATAAAGATGTCCTGTAAAATATATAAGGTATTTATTCCCCATAAACAACCATGTCAATGTTTCATTACCACCGTCGTAAACTCCCAAAAATAGCATTCCGTAATTTCAACAGAAACTTTTACAAGTATCACTCACTAATTATCTTTAATTACCACTGCAATGCACTTAAGAGTGCATTCTCTTCACTTTAACTTATTAGACCTAATTAGACTAGATCATCCTTGGTTTTACTTCATGTTTACACATAAATACACCTGATCCGCCTTACAACATTCTTATAAAATTTCGACGAAAAAATGCTCCTCAAATTCCACTTCACAACAAAATCCCTAATTAAAGCATGTTAACTCACAAACAGTCACTACTACTCCACCAAATTCTCAATTCAAAACAACAATGCACTAAATATCACATCTCTAATTCACTCAAAACTCCGCCAACAATCGCAGAACAATAAGTCTCTATTCCATAAGGTAACACTCGAGTACTTTGGCGTCTCCTTGAAATACCTAAAATACTCTCATATTTAAATTGTTAATTTAACAAGTCATTTGTTTAAGTGATGAAATAAACCTTTAAAAGCTAATAATCCTACCAATTATGTTTTCCGTACATCAACGCATGCATATAAAGAGCGAGGAGAGAGAGAAGATTACTGACGAGGCATTTGGCGGCGAGGTAGCGAAAGCGGAGGTCGCGGAGGACGACATGAGAAGCGTTAAGGAGATGAAAAGAGCGTCGAAAATGACGGCCGAGGAAAAGAGCTTGAGCTTGCATATAAATATCAGCAGGATCGGAAGTGAAAGCGGCGACTTTATCGGCGAAGAAAATGGCGGAGGAGTAGAGGTGTTTGCTTACACAGTCTCTTACTACTCCTCGAAGCTTCTCGATTTCTTCTTCTTTCATTGTTTTCCGACGCTTCGGGGGGTTTTCTTGGAAATGCAGTTTTGCAGTTTCAGGGAGGAGAGAGAGAGATAGAGATTAGAGAAGCAGGAAAATGAAAATGAAAATGAAAATGAAAATGTTTGATTTTTTTTGGCTGATTGAAAGAGCGGGAGAGAAAAGGGTTTTTGCTCTGCAAAACTTTTATAGTTTTAAAAGTAATATATCAATTTTCGCTATTTAGTAGCATGTCTCCGTTGTAGTCTAGTTGGTTAGGATACTCGGCTCTCACCCGAGAGACCCGGGTTCAAGTCCCGGCAACGGAATCTTGGTTTTTTGCCCAACCAACTTTTGGTTTTTTGCCCAACCAACTTTTGGTTTTTTTTTGCTCGGACTACTTTTTTTTTTGTTTTGGAGGGTGAATTAGGAATGGTAATAAATTGAAGAGTCATGGCATAAAGCCTATTACAATCCATATAAAGCAAGTGATGATAGTAATTAGGGGGTTGGGGAAAGGCGTAATTACATTTACATAATCTGAATGGGTTACGCAATCCTTCACCAATTTGTTGGCCACTTGGTTATCTTCTTTCCTAGCGAAAATTAGATTCATCTCTTGGAAGTAATAGTAGTGTCGCAGCTCCCTGCATTATCACTATCTAGATCTTCGTTAATTACAGTCGAGTTAATAGTGTCCACAACCTTTTTCATGAGTGAATAACAATATGAGTTAGATTTCTCCTGCTTGCCACTTGAAACCCCCTGGTTAATAGCAAGAAGCTCCGCATGAAAAGGGTTAAGAGCGAAAATCGTGGACTGAAAGCCCATAATCCATTGACCATAGGTGTTTCGGAGAAATCCTGCACTACCTGCTTTGGTTTCAATATTAAGGAATCAACATTCACATGGACAAAGTGTTGGGGAAAACAAACCCGTTGCAAAGGCACATTAGAGGATCTTTGGGATTGGGATGGGTAAGCATAGAGTTCCCATGCGAGAAAGACGGCACGATTAAGGATGGTTTGGGCTGGGGTATGCTCTTTGTTCTCAAAAACCAAATTATTTCTTTCTTTCCATATTTCAAAGCAAACAAAGGAGAAGAAGGAACTATATTTAAGCTTTCTAACTTCAAGGGTGTGGTTCTTAATGACACTAAGCCAATCATACATGAACAAGTTGGATCAAAAGTTATGGGGAGTACTGATGAGGGACCAAATTTAATAAGCTTTAGAACAATATTTAAGAGTGTGGATTCAATTTTCCGGCTCAATTTGGCAAACACGACAATTGAGGCCCTCAATAATCTAACGTTTAATAAGAAGATCTCGTTTAGGGAGTATCCCACCAAAGAAGCCAGTATAGAATTATTAATTTGTGGAAAATATTAAGCTTCCATATCCAGTCACTGTCTAAGGGAGCATGCTGAGAATCAATGATGTTATTGTACGCAAGGACGATAGAAAATTTACCATGAATGGTGAGAGTGGAGAAGGCATTATCAAGTCTGGGTACAAGGGAATAGGCATCTATAATATTCTTTCTAAAATGAAGGGAGGGAGGGGAAAGGACATAAGGCTTAGGTCCCATTGGTTGTTGTTAATAATGTGCATGACAAGGAATTTATCCGGCCTTCATCTAAAAGAGGAGGACCATATATAAAATCATGAATAGGTACTAAGCCTAACCAATCATCCTTCCAAAGATTGATTTGAATCCCCAAACCCAACTTCCGAGCAAGATTATTATTGAGGATACAATGGTAGACTTTTCCTAGGTCCTTCCTAAGCAAGGTTATCAAAATCGCGATTTAAATGGTGATTCTACGATCTAACTTGGGCTAAACGATGTAAATCATTCATAGAATCACAATGAAATAAAATCGGATATAGAATCGTACAAAATCGGTAGAATTGGTAAAATCAAGGATGTTAAAATCGCGATTTGAATCGTAAAATCATACTACGGTTCAATTTTTGTTAAACGATCTAAATCGCACTTAGAATCGCTTTTGAAAAAAATCGCATGTAGAATCGGTCAAAATCGGTAAAATCGTGAAAACCGTGATTTTGAACCGATTTTACCGATTCTCTTTTTGGCCCATTGTACTGAATCTTGTATGTAACACCCCGACAATTCTCTCTTTTCTAAAATACCTTTTTAATATAAAACATAGAGAATTATCAAAGTATTATCGTCCGTGTGAAAACGTATCGGCTTATTCAGAATTTTGCAGCGGAAAACAATAATAATAAACTTTATAAATAAACTTAGTCAACCATAAAGTCAACTCCAAAACCAACCAACAACCAAAGTCAACCTTAAAACCAAATTAAACCAACTATAAAATGTATAACTCAAAAGTACAGAATAATAACTACACAAGCTCTCCAAAATTCCGATCCAAATGATGCATCATCTTCGAACGTGTTAGATGGACTATGCACTATTGATCCCTAGAGACTGCTCACCAAAATGGGTCATCACAGGATCAATAAGGCAAAGCCATGATCAACATACACAACAAAAGCACATAATCATCAAAGCTGAGTACTACATACTAAACAAGTAAATAAACCTAACATGATACTAATAAATAATAGGCAGGAATAAATAATAACATAATAACTTGCAGATAACTTTTACTGAACTAAACTTAAACAACATTCTTATTACTTTAAATGGAATATTCAATGGATCGAGTTGTCTCATCTAAAACCAGCATTCCCTTTGGAAGACGAAATACGGGCGCGACTCCGTATTCCCATGACCTACGATATCGAGGAACCTTTCTAAATAAAATAGGACACAGTGATCAATCCGGCCCCAGGAAAAGCCATGGCACGCTCACCATGTACCCCAACTCCTAATTGTCCAACACTTCAGACGTGCACCAGTCTAAAGCTATTGCTATCCAGTTTCACTTTACATGATTTACCAGTTATTACTTGTTATGACTCACAAGCAACGCCAATAATAGAATCAACAAACAATCACAACTTTATCTTTTTATCTTAGGAGTAGATAAGTGATCACACAACTTAACAATCCAAGAGTAATATCAACTTTAATCCAATCTTTCTTATTTGTTGAACCTAGCCAACAACCAACTTACCTTTCATAGGTATAAAATATCAACTTACCAAATAAGGCCCTCGGTCCTTATAAAGCAGTGAAATACTCAAAAGGGAACAATGATCAACCATGATCCAATACTAATAAATATATTAATTCCCCCATGTGAATTAATAAAAATAAAGTTCCCAACCAACATGCTTGCATCAATCTTCCATACAAACATGATATATGAATCTCATAATATAAATCTCATAATCAACATGTTTGCACAACAGCATAAAACATGCAAAATCCAACATAATAAATATCATATATGAACTCAACATAGTTCCTATACATGATGCTACATAACTTTCCTTCCTTAAATCATGATACTATCTCAATCAACATATAGGTATGTACGTACCTTGTGTAGACAAACTGAGATGCCACTATAACAGACTTAAAAATAGCCTATAGAGAAATCTCTGCCAATCAAAGAGGAGGGAAGAAAGTCGGCGGCACAGAGGGAGGAGGACGACGGTGCGCCGGCTACTGCTGCCGGTTGGTGGTGGCGCCGGTGGCTGTTGCCTCGACTGGCCGAAACCGAAGGAGGAGGGAGGAACTGAGAGAAAGAAAGAGAAGAAAAAGAGGAGAGAGAGACCCGAAAATTGGGGGAGGAAGAGAGAGAAAATAAACGTGTTTAATGTGTGGGGATTTGTGTAAATGAGGGTATTTATAGTTTCCCCCATTAGGGGTCCAATAAAGAGTTGGGCTTTGATGGGTTAATTAAATGAGAATGACCAAGGGTTAAGCCAAAACGTTTGGATTCCTCACACCTATTTACAAACCCTTTTCTAAATCCAATAAGTGTTCCAAATATTTCAAATACTTTCAAAGCATGACTTTAATAAAATATTTGACTTGTATAAATCATTAAAATAAATCCTTTGACTTTCAAATAGTCAACCTATGAAGAAATAAATCGTTAAAATACATAAATATATTTAAATATAAATAGCTATACATTAAAATATATATATAAAATCCAATAAATTTACGGGGGATTACAGTTTACCTCTCTTAAAAGAAGTTTCGTCCCGAAACTTGACACAAAATAAAAAAATTTCACATCTTTTCAAAAGATTTTCAACTCAACTCCTATTGGACAAAAACTTGTGCCACTCATGTGCACTCTTTTGCTAACTTAAAATCACTTGTGTTACCAATGAACACCCTTTTCTTATGCGGGGAATCTATTTATTTTGCACCAAACATGTGCAAATCGCCAAAATAAGCATAAAAATGCATAAAAATACCATAAAAATAGGTAAAAAGTGCGAAATTCTATCGCATTCTACCCCCCTTAAAGAAAACGAGTTATGCCCTCGTAACTCACCTCAAGGAATAAATCTGGACACTTCTTCTTCATTTCAGCTTCAGCTTCCCACGTTGCCTCTTCGGACTCATGGTTCAACTAAAGCACTTTCACGATATTGACATCCTTATTGCCTGTACTACGCACCTTCTTATCAAGAATTTTTACAGGTCTTTCCTCATATGTGAGGCTACTATCAAGCTGGATCCTCTCAGGCTCCAAGACATGACGCTCATCAGGGATATAACGCTTGAGTTGGGAAATATGAAATACATCGTGCACCTTCTCGAACTCCATTGGCAAAGCCAACCTATAAGCTACCTTCCCAATTCTTTGTAGAATCTCATATGGACCTACATATTTGGCACTCAATTTGCCCTTTTTCCCAAATCTCATCACACCCTTAGTTAGTGATACTTTCATATACACTTTATCACCTACTTCGAACTCATCTTCCCTTCGCTTCAAGTCGGCATAACTCTTTTGCCTATCTTGAGCAGCTTGAATTCTAGCCTGAATCAACTTCACATTCTTGACAGTCTCCTCAATGAACTCTGTCCCTAATACTATGTTCTCACTAAAATCATTCCAGCAAATGGGACTCCTACACTTTCTTCCATATAATGCCTCAAAAGGTGCCATCTTAATACTCGCATGATAACTATTATTATATGAAAACTCAATCAAATCTAATTGGTCTTCCCAACTACCCTGAAAATCAATAGTACAGGCTCTCAACATATCTTCCATAGTTTGGTTAGTCATCTCAGTCTGACCATCAGTCGCAGGGTGAAAGGCAGTACTCATTTTCAATGTTGTCCCAAGATTTAACTGGACCTTTTGCCAAAATTTCGAGAGGAATCTCGAATCACGATATGAAATAATATCGGTTGGAACCCCATGCAATCTCACTACATGTTTATATATGTCTTCGCAAGTTGCTTCTTCTTCCATGTCTCTTTTATTGGAATGAACACGACCAACTTCGTCAGACGGTCCACAATAACCCAAATAGTATCATTACCATTCCTTATTCTAGGCAAAGTAGTCGCAAAATCCATTGAAATGGAATCCCACTTCCATGCAGGAACCCCTAAGGATTGAACCTTCCCCATGGGTCTTTTATGATATATCTTGACTTTCTAACAGGTTAGACATTTAGATACAAACTCGGCAACCTCACACTTCATGTTTGGCCACTAATAGATCTGGTTAAGGTCCTTATACAGCTTGTCACCCCCAGGATGCACAGAATACGACGTATTATGCCCCTCATCCATAAGACGTCTCTTAAGCTCATCACATTTTTGTGGTACACACCACCTTCCCTTGAATCTCAGACTACCATCATCATGGATCTTAAAATCAACTTCCTTACCTTTGGCCATCTTTTCCTTAATCCTCTATAGGTGCTCATCCCCGACTTGACCCTCTTTGATCTCGTCGAAAATTAACAGCCCCAACGATAAAGCACTCAATCTTGCCTCGATTTCCCCAGGATTTAAGATTTACAGGCTAAGTCTTTGTATATCTCGACACAACTCTTCAGGAACTACCAAGGCATTCATGCTATGACTCGACTTCCTACTCAACGCATCAGCAACGACATTCGCTTTCCCCTCATGGTATTGGATGTCTAGATCATAATCCTTTATCAACTCTAACCATCTTCTCTGCCTCATATTGAGGTCTTTCTGGGTGAAAATATACTTCAAACTTTATGGTCGGTAAAGATCTTACAAGTTACTCCATACAGGTAGTGTCTCCAAATCTTCAAAGCGAACACAATAGCAGCTAACTCTAGATCATGGGTAGGGTAATTAGCCTCATAAGGTTTCAACTAACGCGACGCATACGCGACCACCTTCCCATTCTGCTGTAAGACTCATCCCAAACCATTCTTTGAAGCATCACTATACAACTCAAATCCCTCATTCCCATCAGGCAGGGTCAAAACAGGTGCAGAGGTCAAATGTTCTTTTAAAATTTGAAAAGCTTCCTCACTCTTCTCACTCCACTCGAATTTTGACTCCTTTTTCATCAAATTTGTCATTGGCCTCGCTATCTTCGAGAAATCTCTCACAAATCTTCTATAATAGCCAGCTAAACCTAGGAAACTTCGAATATCAGACACATTCTTCGGAGTTGGCCACTCACTCACAGCTTGAATCTTAGCAGGATCTACAGAGACTCCTTCTTTAGACACATAGTGACCCAAAAATGCTACTTTCTCCAAACGAAACTCACACTTAGAGAACTTGGCATACAATTGATTTTTCCTAAGTGTCTCCAATACAATCCTCAAGTGTTCATTATGCTCTTTTTCCTTCTTCGAATAAATCAAAATATCATCAATGAATACAACAACGAATTTATCTAAGAACTCCTGGAAAATCCTATTCATCAAGTCCATGAATATGGCAGGTGCATTGGTTAACCCAAAAGGCATTACAGTGAACTCATAGTGACCATAACGAGTCCTAAATGCAGTCTTAGGTATATCCTTATCAGCTACCCTCAACTGGTAATACCATGAATGCAAATCAATCTTCGAGAACACGCTCGCTCCATTCAATTGATCGAATAGGTCATCTATCCCAGGCAAAGGATACTTGTTCTTGATGGTTACATTATTCAATTCCCTATAATCGATACACAACCTCATACTCCCATCTTTCTTCTTAACAAACAATACAGGAGCTCCCTAAGGTGATGCACTAGGCCTAATATAACCTTTATCGAACAGCTCTTGCAACTGCGTCTTCAATTCATTCATCTCCGGAGGTGCCATTCTATAGGGTGCTTTAGATATAGGTGCAGTTCCAGGAACTAAGTCTATGGTGAACTCAACCGCTCTAGCAGGTGGCGTACCCGAAATCTCACTTGAAAACACATCCATAAACTCATTCACAATTGGAACTCCTTAATATCTACCCCAGCTTCTTTACTCACATCTTGCACACTACAGAAAAATAACTCACACCCCTTCTTCATCAACTTCTTGACTTGCATTGCAGAAATAACCCAAAAGTTCTTGGACTTCCCAAAACGTCTATACGAAGTCAATTTCCCCAAAGGGTTTCTTAAAACTACTTTATGAACTTCACAGTCTATTTTAGCCTTGTATAAACTTAGCCAATCCATCCCCATAATTACATCTAGGTTTCCCAGATTAAACTCTATCAAAGCAAAAGGAAAAACACAGTCTCCTATCTTCAGAGGCAAACTTCTGAACAACTTGGTACACCTTATGGTCTCACCAGTAGGTATACTAACAGGCAAATCAATCACCTCAAAATCTACTAACCCCAGACTTTTAATAACAGACGACGAAACAAAAGAATAAGTCGCTCCAGAATCAAATAATGCTTTAACTAGCACGGAGTTAATAGAAAAAGTACCACTACGTCGGCAGATCGTTCAACTTCATTGCGACTCATCACGAACAGTTTACCCGGAGCCTTGTTCTGGTTGTTGCTCTCAATAGCAGGCTTATTGCAGGTCCCCTGGTTGTTCTGGGCCCCTACAGGCTTCGAACCTTGATTTCCCGACTGGTTAAATCCAGACCTCACTTGGTTACTACCCCTATTGCCATTTTGCTCCTTCTTTTGCTTAGCAAAGCACTCATACTCCCTATGGCCTTTCTTCTGGCAGTAGTTACATGTCACTGGTTCTCCCTTGCAGTCTTTACTAGGATGGTTATTACTGCACTTCTTACAGTGGTACACTATCTCAGATTGACCCATATTATTGTAGCCCTGATTATTCCTCCCTTGGAAATTCCCATTCCCATTCCTTGTCTTCTTGAAATTCCCTTGATTTCCCCCAGCATTGAAATCCTTTCTTTTCTCACCCAGTACAACACTCTTCTTGTCACGCCTCGACTGAAGACCATAAATGTGGGCGGCTCTCCCATACACAATATCTAGGGATGACAAAGTTTCACCACCTAACCCTAACTGGATTTCCTCAGTCAAACCTTGCTCAAACCTTTGAGCTTTTAATTCCTCAGTGGCTACTACTTCAAGTGCAAACCGCGACAGTGCTATGAATTTGCTATAGTACTCAGAGATGGTCATGCTCCCCATCCTAAGGTTGATAAACTCTTGGGCTTTCTGTTTCCTCATAAAGGCAGGGTAAAACTTCCCTCTCAAGGCAGTAACAAAAGAATCCCAATTAAAACCTTTAACAACACTCAGTCTAACCCCATTTTCTCTTCACTACAAATCAGCCTCATCCTTTAGGTACAGCACAACCTGACCTACTCTCATATTCTCAGAACAATTCACCGCCCTAAAGATTTTCTCAAACTCCCTAACCCAATTCTCCAAAAAGGTAGGATCAGTTTGCCCCTTAAAATATGGTGGTTTAACTTTGGCTAACCTCTCAAACATGTCCCCAGCAGATTCGGGACGCTCAGCTCTATCTTGAGTCAGTTTTTCCGCCAAAAGCGAATAGCAGCATCTAAATCGTTATTGTTGTCAGCCATTCTAGAGCGCGACCTGTAATTAACGTACTCTACTTTAGGTTTGATACATAATTACATGTCATTCTCTACGAAGTCAACATTTGATTTGACCATAAAGATCGCATCAACAAACAATTTCTCATGAAGTTACAACAATATTACAGAATAATCATCATCAATCATCCATAAAGAATATTCACATCAAGAACACACAGTTTAGGAATCATGAATAAAAATTCAATCATAACAAATAAATAAAATATTCCCATTCGCGTGCCCAAAATAAATTCTTGCTCACTTGGATAACTAAGTATTTAATTTTTATTTCCCAAAGATGTTAATAACAATTTCTCTAATCCGTAATGTTGTACTTTTGCTAAAAATAAAATGAAGGTACTATAAATTTAAATCACTGTTGGACGAATTATCCAACATTATTCTTTAAAGCATAAAATGAATAAATAAATAAACTAAGGTGAAACATCATCAGTCTTATCCTCAAATTCCCTGTAGTTTTCTAGAGTGAAAAGCTCATCTACAAAATCATCAATGTCCTCAGTATTATAGTAAACATATCTTCTAAATCTCGTAGATCTCCTTTTTGGTTGAGGCTCGTCCTCCTCTGACTCAGAATAAGTATTATATCTGAAGGAAGCATAGTGGATATCGCTCCTGGTCCGTCCTCTAGCATGGTCAAACTCATGAAGGATCTCATCATCACTATTAGGCACGCCTGCTCTTAATACATTACGCATAATGAACTCTAGTTCAGTATAGCTATCATCATCAGATTCATAACCTCCATCGCTCTCATCATCACTCAGTACGATAGGGTTGTAAAAGCTCCCTACTCTAGTATCTTCTCTTTCAGACATGGCTAGGAATCTATAACAATAATTTAACTTCTATAAGCAATTAGTTCTCTCATTTAACGTGTAATGCCAACAATCAACAACAAACAAGAATAACCCACAACATAAAGCATATAAATAACATAAACAATTAGCAGGGAGGAAAAATATAATCATGCTGAACTAACTATTTAATGCAGACATATAATATTTCTATCCGATATGCCATTCCTATACTACCCATCTCTCATAAAATTATAAAATATACCAGAGTATTGAAAATAATTTAAATAAGTAATTTTTTTTTCGAATTTGGAAGGAACCGAAAAAAAACGAATAACATAAAAAAAATATTACATGGTTCGAAAATTCGAACATAATAAAGAAAATAAAAAAAAATTTCGGACACTATAATAATAAAAACAAAATTTCGAATCGAAAACAATATTAGATTCTTGAAAAAAGACTTTTCAAAGGTAATTTAAATACCATGAATAAGTAGGTGCTCAATTCTAAGAAATTCATTTTAAGTAACTAGCTAGTTAGGCGCCTAAAAACTTAAAGTTGGCACGAAAGGCCAATAAAAACCTAAAGCTCCAAGATACCACTTTGTAACTCCCCGACAATTCTCTCTTTTCTAAAATACCTTTTTAAGATAAAACATAGTGAATTATCAATGTATTATCGCCCGTGTGAAAACTTATCGACTTATTCAGAATTTTGCAGCGGAAAACAATAATAATAAACTTTATAAATAAACTTAGTCAACTGTAAAGTCAACTCCAAAACCAACCAACAACCAAAGTCAACCTTAAAACCAAATTAAACCAACTATAAAATGTATAACTCAAAAGTACAGAATAATAACTACACAAGCTCTCCAAAATCCCGATCCCAATGATGCATCTTCGTCGAACCTGTTAGATGAACTATGCACTATTGATCCCTAGAGACTGCTCACCAAAATGGGTCATCACAAGATCAATAAGGCAAAGCCATGATCAATATACACAACAAAAGCACGTAATCAGCAAAGCTGAGTACTACATACTAAACAAGCAAATAAACCTAACATGATACTAATAAATAATTGGCAAGAATAAATAATAACATAATAACATGCAGATAACTTTTACTGAACTAAACTTAAACAACATTCTTATTACTTTAAATGGAATAGTCAATGGACCGAGTTGTCTCATCTAAAACCAGCCTTCCCTTTGGAAGCCGAAATACGGGCGCGACTCCGTATTCCCATGACCTACGTTAACGAGGAACCTTTTTAAATAAAACAGGACACGGTGATCAATCCGGCCCTAGGAAAAGCCATGGCACGCTCACCATGTACCCCAACTCCTAATTGTCCAACGCTTCAGAAGTGCACCAGTCTAAAGCTATTGCTATCCAGTTTCACTTTACATGATTTACTAGTTATTACTTGTTATGACTCACAAGCAACACCAATAATAGAATCAACAAACAATCACAACTTTATCTTTTTTATCTTAGGATTAGATAAGTGATCACACAACTTAACAATCCAAGAGTAATATAAACTTTAATCCAATATTTCTTATTTGTTGAACCTAGCCAGCAACCAACTTACCTTTCATATGTATAAAATATCAACTTACCAAATAAGGCCATCGGTCCTTATAAGGCAGTGAAATACTCAAAAGGGAACAATGATCAACCATGATCCAATACTAATAAATATATTAATTCCCCCATGTGAATTAGTAAAAATAAAGTTCCCAACCAACATGCTTGCATCAATCTTCCATACAAACATGATATATGAATCTCATAATATAATTCTCATAATCAACATGTTTGCACAACATCATAAAACATGCAAAATCCAACACAATAAATATCATATATGAACTCAACATAGTTCCTATCCATGATACTACATAACTTTCCTTAAATCATGATACTATCTCAATCAACATATAGGTATGTACGTACCTTGTGTAGACAAACTGAGATGCCACTATAACAGACTTAAATATCGCCTAGAGAGAAATCTCTGCCAATCAAAGAGGAGGGAAGAAAGTCGGCGGCACAGAGGGAGGAGGGCGGCGGTGAGCCGGCTACTGCTGCCGGTTGGTGGTGGCGCCGGTGGCTGTTGCCGCGACTGGCCGAAAGCGAAGGAGGAGGGAGGAATCGAGAGAAAGAAAGAGAAGAAAAAGAGGAGAGAGAGACCCGAAAATTGGGGGAGGAAGAGAGAGAAAATAAATGTGTTTAATGTGTGGGGATTTGTGTAAATAAGGGTATTTATAGTTTCCCCCATTAGGGGTCCAATAAAGAGTTGGGCTTTGATGGGTTCATTAAATGAGAATGACCAAAGGTTAAGCCAAAAGGTTTGGGCTCCTCACACCCATTTACAAACCCTTTTCTAAATCCAATAAGTGTTTCAAATATTTTAAATACTTTCAAAGCATGACTTTAATAAAATATTTGACTTGTATAAATCATTAAAATAAATCCTTTGACTTTCAAATAGTCAACCTATGAAGAAATAAATCGTTAAAATACATAAATATATTTAAATATAAATAGCTATACATTAAAATCTATTTATAAAATCCAATAAATTTACGGGGGATTACATTGTAGCTGGGGATTAGAAAAAAAATGGGCCATACCCATTTTCTCTCATCCTCACAATACCTAACTAATGCAACACGCACGCTGCACACACGAATCTAGCTCAATAGCTGGGTATTCTTTCTTTCCCATTCGGTTCTTCTTTAGTTCTTTGGTTCTTCGATTCTTCAAATCTTCATATTCAGCTACAAGCCCCAGCCCCCCAAATAATTATTTTCAATTTTTTGCTGCGTATTCTTTCTTTCTTTCGATCTCCAAATCAATAATCTCATCAATAGTTGTTTTAATTGGTAATTTAGTTTTCGATTTTCTTGCTAACTTTCGATTATTTCGAGTAGTGAAGTGTGAAGTACTGAACTTCCTTTTATTGAATCATTTATAGAAACATGTCAAGCTCTGCTTCAAGTTCTAGGAAAAAGAGAAAAAATGCTGCTGGTAATAGATCAGACCCTGGATGAGAGCATGGTACAGAGGCAGATGGTGATCCTACAAAGGTAAGATGCAAATATTGTAGTGTTGTGAGTGGTGGTGGTATTTTCAGACTTAAACATCACCTTGTTGGGACTCGTTTTAATGTGGATGCTTGCTTGTAAGTTCCTGATGATGTTAAACATAATTTTGGGCAACTATTAGAGGCTAATTTGGAGAAGTCTAATAGAAAAAAATACTTAATGACATTGGAGAGGAGGAAGAAGATTTTTTTTACAATGGTTGAAATATATTAAAAAACAGGGATTTTACATATTAATTGGGTCATTAGTGACCCTTACAATACTTAGAAGCGAAATTAAAAACAAATTACAAGACATTTAATGGACAGGATACACTTCTCTGTTGCACCATTGGTTGTTGAGATGACTTTGCTTGCAGCATCCAGTCTTGCCAAAGCCATTGGTACTTCTTCCTTTGGAAATGATTGAGCGCCAGTTAGGACGAGACCATTAAGGACACTTAAAAACCTGAGACACTTTAAGAACAAGGATAGAGACAGAAAGGTAGTAATGAGACGAGTCGGAGATAACTGACTTGTGAATTGTTCACAAGCAACGAGAGTCACTGAAAATGACTCGAAAAGCATGCTATGAATCCCTATAAAATGGGGAGCAACGTTAAGATAGGAGTTTTTGAAAGTGATTACATTCAATGTTATCGCTAACTGAAATTGAGAATTAACATCAGTTAATCTCAGATATGAAACGACAATCCCGACCCATAAATACCCATACCCCTCCCACTCAAGACTCTACTCCTTGACACACTACCCAGGATGTAACATTCAAGAATTTGAATGAATAAATGAGGGTCCTCCCACTAGTAGAATAAATGCTTATTGCTGGTGGTATTGCTGCGGTTTTACCCATACGCAGTAATATATCGCGTAAAAAGAAAAGGTAAAATATAAAATAACCATATTGCTGCGGTTTCTATTGAAAACCGCAACAATATAGTTCCAACAATTTTTTTTTTTAAAAAAAGTTGACTATTAGACCAGATCTGGCGCAGACATATTGCTGCGGTTTCTGTGAAGAACCGCATCAATATATTAAAATAATATTAAAAAAATGATTTTAATATATTGCTGCGGTTCTTCGCAGAAACAACAACAATATTCAATGGGCCCATTTATCTCATAAAGAGGCGCTAGGGTTTGAGAAATAAAGGGACCTTCAGCCGTTTTCACTCCTTTCTCTCTCCTCCTTCAAATCTCTTTCAATTCAGTCCTTCGTGCGTTTCATTTCACTCCTTTCTCTCTCCTCCTTCACATCTCCTTCCATCTCCTTCGTGCGAAAGCTCCGACGGAAATTCTTTCTTAGAATGGCGACGAAGAAGACTGTCGTCTCCAAGCCCATCATTCTGTTTTACCCATCGTTCGTCGGTCGTTCGGTTTTACACCAGATCTGAAAACCGCATCGTCGTGCGAACATACCGGTGAAGCTTTCAATTTTCTCTCTCCTCTTCTTCGTCTTCCGGCGACTTCGCGGCTTGTTCGAAATGGCGTCGCACCATTTTCGGGCATCGTTGAACACCGGCGACTTCGTCTCCTTTGTTCGTCGGTCGTTCACCGAACGAAGACGGTTCGAATCCCGGCGCTCAGACCAACGATTCGAATCCCGTTCACTTCGTCGGCCTTCATTTTTTTGTATTTTGTATTTTCTTCATTTTTTTAATTTTCAGCTTAGATCTGATGTTTAGGATTTGTATTTTTTTGTTTCTACTCTTTTTGAATGAATTATTTTAGAGTTTATATTTTAGTTTAATTTCCATTTTAATTTTGTAATGAATATGATATTTTAGTTTTTGGTATTGGTTACATTTTTCAGATTGGGTGTGTTTCATAGTTTCATTTCTTATAATATCAAATGTAAATGTTATAGTTATGGGTTTTATTAATAAAATTTTTTTTTTTTTTTTTTTTTTTTTTTTTTTTTTTTTTTTTTTTTTTTTTATTTTTTTTTTTAAATTTTTAAATTTTTAATTTTTTTCTTTAGGTGAAAAAAAAACAAAAAAAAAAAAAATATTTTTTTTTAATTTTTTTTTTTTTAGGTTTTTTTTTTTTTTTTTTTTTTTTTAAAAAAAATATTTTTTTTTTTTTTTTGGGGGGGGGGGGGGGAAATTTTTTTTTTTCCGGTTTAAAAATCCTATAATTCATTTGTTGTTTGAATGAATTCCAATAAATCTGGTTGTATAGTTTTCTTTGTGAAAATATTGCTTGGGTGAAGTACTGAAGTATATGACATTAGAAATGTATGAATTTTTTTTTAAAAAAAAACTATTGCTGCTGTTGTTTGGTAAAAACAGCAGCAATAGACTCACATATCGATGTTGTTTTTACAAACAACATCAGCAATATGTTGCTTTTTAATTATTTATTATTATAAACACTACTGCGGTTTTGGGTAGGAACCGCAGCAATAGGTTGACCTATTGTTGTGGTTAAAAACCGCAGCAATAAGTAATTACCTATTGCTGCGCCCTTTATTGCTGCGCGGCGAAAACCGCCGCAATAGGCCACTTAATGACCGCAGCAATAAGCAAATATTTTACTAGTGTCCTGACCCACGAACATATGTCCTTCATACCCCAAACTCCATTCACTGGAAAGAGAGACAACAACAATGAGCAAGGCCACTATGCTCATATACCATACTTCCAACTGTTTAACGTCATCAATCATCCAAACGGAAATATCCCACACAAGATGTTCAGAACCCATACATGAACTCCAACACCTTAAACCAATATTTGAATCAACAACCTTAAAAAGGGAACATGCAACAATCTTAAAGAGAAACCACAGCATCGCAACCCACAAGTACATAATAAGACAAGGTAGCTAAAACAGGGAGGCAAGCTATACCTAACCGAAGGCAAAGGTAGATATTCAGTAATCACCAGTACCTAACATCGAAAACAGAAACCCTAACCTAATCTTTACCTTTACCGTCAAGATAAGGGTAACTCCGAAACCGCGAGACGGTGGCGACAAGGTTAGCTTCGGCAAAAGGTAGACAATTACTAGATAACTTAGAACCAACAACCTCGAATTTAGCACTTCCTAACCCAAACAAGAAACCCTAACCTTAAACTTTACCTTTATCGGAGAGATTATCGGCGGCGGTGTTTGGGGAAGCTTTGGAGAGAGGCTGCTCGAGGTTGAGAAATAGGTATCTGAGTAGATCCTCCCAAAAACCGGCTAAGTTGACTCGAACCAGAAAACCCAGCGGCGAGAAACAACCATGAACTGAAGACTGCAATCGGCGGTAAGATCAACGCCAAATTGCTCCTTCTCTGCTAGACTACGAGCTAAGAAGAAAACTCGAACGAAGCAGGAGCACTAAGCCGACTCAAAAAACGCGAGAACCCGACAAGAAGCAGGCGAGAAAAACACTGACTAAAAACCAGAAAAGAGAAGGAGTTAAAAAGAGTGAGAAGGTGGTTCAGTAGTGGAGGGCGACGAAGTAGGTGGCAGTGAGAAGATCTCTCACTAAATGAGGCGACGAACTAAGAGGTGGTGAGAAGGTGGAAAACTAAAGAAAAGACGGTGGAGGTGGAGGGCCACAACTAATGGAGTCAGATCTACGCTGGTGGAGCAGGCTCGCCGGCGACAAGGTGGCCACCAGCGAGCCTGTTCCAGAGCTTCGTAACGCTAGGGTTTTTAACTGGAAAGAATTTTAGAGAGTTAAAAATGGTTTTTCCACTAGAAGAAGATTTTGTGTTTCAAAGAGGAAGGGGTACTATGGATTCTTTTGTGGGTAGAAGTAAGCCAGGAATGCAAACAACACTTAATCAGAAATTTAAAAAGGAAGAAAGAGAGGAAGTTTGCCAACAAATTGCTCGTTTTTTTATAAAAGTGCTATTCCCTTTAATGTTGTCAATAATCCTGAATTTCCAGTCATGATTGAAAAGATTGCTAAGTTTGGAGTTGGTCTTAAACCTCCTAGTTATCATGTAAGGGTCACATTCCTAGATAAAGAAGTGACTAATGTCATGGCCATGCTTGATGAGTTCAAACAAGAATGAAAAAAAAAACTGGTTGTACTATTATGTCTGATGGTTGGAGTGATAGAAAACGGCGTTCTATTTGTAATTTCTTAGTGAATAGCCCTAAGGGGACTGTCTTTTTGTCATCTATAGATACATCAGACATATCTAAGACAACAGACAAAGTCCTTGAGATGTTAGATGCGGTTGTAGAGCAAGTTGGTGAGGAGATGTAGTCTAGGTTGTCACTGACAATACTGCCAATCATAAGGCTGTTGGAGAAAAGTTAATGGAGAAAAGAATAAAGTTACACTGGACACCATGTGCTGCCCATTGCATTGATCTAATGCTAGAGGATTTAGAGAAAAAGATTAAGGATCACAATGTGACAATTGCAAAGGTTGGGAAAATAACAAAATACATATACTCTAGGACTTTGTTGCTTACTTGGATGAGAGAAAGTACTAAAGGTAGAGAGCTAATTAGACCCGGTGTAACACGATTTGCAACTTCTTACTTGACATTAAGTTGCTTAAATGAGCATAAAGGGTCATTATTAGCCCTTTTTGCATCTAATAAGTGGAAATAAAGCAAGTTTGCTTCAACTGTTGAAGGGACAAAAAAATCCAAAGAATTTTCTTGGATACTCGGGGATTTTGGCAAAGTGTTGTAACATGTTTAAAGGGAGCCTTGCCACTTGTGAAAGTTCTCCGCATGGTGGATTCCGATGAGAACCCTGCAATGGGATTCATATGAAGCAATGGCACAAGTGAAAAATCAAATCAAAACAAATTTCAATAATGTTGAGAAAAAGCAAGTTTTTTTTTAATGCCCATCAAGTCGGCTAGTTATTTACTTTTTTGTTTGAGCTTATTTGTGTATTCTTCCATGTAGCTATAAACCTATTTTAGAGATTGTTGATGAGCGTTGGGTGGATAAACTACATGGACCTCTACATGCTGCTGCCTACTTTTTGAATCCACAATTTCATTATAATGCTAGTTTTCAAGGTAGTGCAGACATTAAAATAGGTTTCTATAATTGTTCACAAAGAATGGTCCCTGATCCCAATGAAAGAATGCTTATTGATCTACAAATGGATGCTTTTAAAAATGTCACAGGACTCTTTGGATTGCCTACTATTGTGATGACCCGGACCAAAAAAACTCCAGGTGCCTTTTTTTCATTTTATTGTTAGTTTTTTTTTTTGTAATTTACAGCTTATGAATTTATAGTTATTTTCCAAGCATATATATGTAATTATCTTTGTAACGCCCCGACCTCTAAGCATCTTTATTAGGTTAATTAATCTTGATTATTAGCAGCGGAAGACCTAACCTTTAGGTCGGTGCGTTACTGCCGTACTTTCCGTTAGGAAAATACAAGGCAACATACTTTCAGAATTCTAACATGTAATAATGTGAAAACTTAAACATACTAGATTATATAAATTATTTAAGTAAAACATTGTAGTTAATGTTAATTAAACTAACTGATAACTTAGGTTACAAAAACTATAAGTGTTTGAGTCATTTGAATATCAATTCCTCACTGCTAAGCCATTCCGTCATCCCCATCGGTACCTAAAACAGAAAAACAAAACGTCATGAGCCGAGGCCCAGTAACATAATACTCTAACATTGTAAGTTCATTTCAACTCATTTTATTTGAAAACAGAGAGGGGAGAATATAGTCAAACCATTTCATAAACATATAATTCAAAACAGAAATTTAAAGAAGGATACATGTTATCATTCATCATTTTATCATATTAATCATCGGAAATCTTCCTTTGGTTACTTGGCGAGTAAACAGAAGGCTAAGCCACCGAGGACATATGTCCCCCATCAGAAGGTCCCCCATCAGAAGGTGGCATAAAGCCATACATCAAAACATAAGGCAGAGCCACCGAGGACCTTTGTCCCCCATCAGAAGGTGGCATATAATGCCAAACATGATGCGGGTACCACCGAGGACGTTGTCCCCTATCAGAAGGTGGCGTTGCCGCCATATAACAGAATGACACGTGCACGGCCCACAGAAGATAGTACTGCCATAAACCATCTTACACTTTCATTTATCATGTTTTGTGGGTTTTAAGTATTTTTCAGTATCGTAAAGTCATTGCATAAATGTCATACCAAATCATTTATAAACATAATTTGCATAGTGAAACATTTCATATCCCGCACACCATATATACATATTATCAAAACATTATACAAAAGCGTCATAAAACGTAGTTGGAAGGGGAGAGCGGGTGTTAGCAGTAGACGTTACCTCGAGTCGCGATTATTATACTTGATAGCCGGGGGAGGCTTGTAATATCCCTTTTCCTTTTTAATTGGTTAACGAACACAATGCAGGCAGCGAAGGGGAGGATTGGTCAGAACTCCGGCGAGCAGGTGGCTCGGAGGAGGTGGCGTGCTGGCCGGCAGGGAAGCGGTGCGTCAGGTGGGCAGTAGCCCAGGTGGGGCCGAGGAGAAAATATAAGTCAGGGGGAGCAGCGAGACAAGAGGGAGGAGGGAGGAAGGAGTAACGCAGGGGAGGGAGGAGGAAGGGAGGTGGTGTTGGCGGTCGACTGTGGTTGTAAGGCGCGCAGAAGGGTCGGCCGACAGGTGGTGGTCGGAGGGTGGCCGGAAAACAGGAGGGTAGATGGTTGAAGGTTGTGTAATATTCAGATTTTTAGATGGATATGAATAGTGAATTTAACATGTTACTTATAGAAATTTTAGGAAGAAAACTTCATTAAACTAATGTAGGCTTAATGGCGAAGTATACTTGGGGAGCAAGGCCTTCTAGAAGCCTTGGGGAGCAATGACATGGAGCTTGAGGAAGAAGATGAATTGGATGGATGGTGATTTTCCATTTAAAGAAATTTTCTAATTCTTTTGTATTACCAAAATTAGTAAGTTTTTCCTATTTCCTATTATTAGACAACCATACTAACTTAGCTTATCTTATCAAATACTTGCTTTTATTTTATTTCCAATATATTAAAGAAGTGATTAAATAAATAAATTAATTTTAAATAATTTATTAAGCTAATTATTAATGTTAATTAAGCTTAAATTTTCGGGATATTACAATCTTTGTGTAGCCGATTGGTGGGATTCATATGGGGATGAATGTCCAGAGTTGAAAAGGGTTGCAATTAGGATTTTGAGCTTGACTTGCAGTTCTTCTGGTTGTGAGCGAAATTGGAGTGCCTTTGAGATGGTATATTAATGATCTAACCTACTTTATAGAACTTATGATTTTGGTTAAATCAAAAAATTATTTAATGTTTGTTGATGTGATTTAGGTCCACATTAAGAAAAGAAATCGATTACATTAGAAAAAGATGAATGATATTTAGTGTTCGTGATGTACAATATGAAATTAAAGAGGAGATATGACAAACGAGCAAGCAAGTCCATAATACAACAACCAATAGTTTTGGATGACTTGCCTTCGGATGATGAGTGGATAGCTGAAATTGAAGAACCTGTTCTTCCAGCTACCAACACATGGTTAGGTGTTCTTGATAGAGCATCTTAGAGATTTGCAAGAGCTGTATAAAATGGAGATGAAGGCATCAATGTGGATTTGAATGGATCTCAAAGTATGCTTTGTTCTCTAACTTTCTTCCCCTTTATTAAATAACATTGCAAATATAATCTTCTACTTCTCTTTTTTTTTTCTCTTTATGTAGATGATAATGTTGAAGTTCAAATGCTAAGTGATGATGATGAAGTTGCACCAACATTTGATTCAAATGATATTAATTTGGATGATATTGATGATTATGGTGATGAAATGGGGGCAACTACCACGAAAACTACCAACGGGAGTGATGATGTCGATGGCGGGAGCTTTGGATATAATGATTGATTCATAGTATTAATTTAAATTGAGTACTTTTTTTTATTAAGGACAAATATTGTGTTTGTATTTTGTTCAACTTTAATTTTATTGATGGCGTCCTTTTCATCTCATATCATTACGGATAAAATTGAATTTTTAGTGTTGTCCATTGAAAAAATAGGTAAACAGTTTACATATTTTATCATAGAATCTTATTCCAGCAAAATTCACAGAATCTTACAATTTTATGATTCGATTTTACGATCCAATTCTGACAGGCCCTTTCGATTTAGAGTAGAATCGCGATTTTGACAACCTTGGGTAAAATCGCGATTTATTACCGATTTTCAAGATTATGCATTTACCCCTTCTATTGAAGTCTATTATTGGATATTAAAACAAATGGACCAGGCCCATAAGATCTCATTTGTTTCAAGCCCTAGCTGGCAAATTTTCACCCTCTCATCTCGCACACACGTACATATTTCTCTATCTTCTCCGATTCTTCTTAGTGCAATATGTTTATTGAATCATTTCATTTGCTTTTGACTTATAGAAACATGTATTTTCTATACCTCTTTTATTACCTCGATGGAATCGTTTCTCATCTCATATGATTATTATTACGACTGAAATTAAATTTTTAATGTTGTCCATTAGAAAAATAGGTAAACAGTTTACATATTTAATATTTTATCATAGAATCTTATTCTCGCAAAATTCGTAGAATCTTACGATTTTACGATCCGGATCTGAGAGACCATTCCGATTTAAAGTAGAACCGCGATTTTGACAACCTTGGTCCCAAGTGATAGCCTTTTTATGAGAGATAGTGATATTAAGTCGAATATATATACTTGGAATTGACACAATCTATTACAATACTAAACTCCCCATAGAACATTTTTCATCTCAGTTTGGGTATCAAGGCAATGTTTAAGGTTAAGGTGACTTATGATACCTAACTGTAGACACAAAATCGTGTCTTCCCATTGGGTACCCAATGATGAAACATATCGTTATCCTAATTGGTCCGGTCTAAAGGAAGAGCAATTGAACAAGCTAATCCCAAAAGCATTTCGAAATATAAAGTTTATTTATTGGTTTAAAACAATCCAAGCCTAATTTTAAAGCCCAATTATTTATTCCTGATAATTAATTGTATTTTTTTAATATTTTAATATTAACTATTCTTGATAATTTATATTTTGAAAGTCATATTTTTATTCCTAAAGATAGTTGATTTCGGATTTTAAAGGATCTCTATTCTATATGTGAAGAGGGGTAGGACACGAAAATTTTAAAACTCCTATTTTACCCTCATTATATTAAGCAAATTACAATAAAACCTTTACAAGAAAAAAAAGAAGATAAAATCACGGCACAAAGAACTGAAGAATAACTGCTAAAAAAAAAAACTGCACTCTAATCTCTAATTCCTCATGGCAGTTCCACACAATCCCGACAGTTGTCTTCCCATTTCTTCCTCCTCTCCCCTCTTCCTCTACCTTTCATTCTCTGCATAATCTCCCATTCCTTACCTGCAAAATCTTTATATGAGACCAATATCAGGTAATTACATCCATAAAATTTAATGTGTTATTCTCAATCCTTACAATATAGATTGTATAACTAATACAATTAATTTTTGGTTTGATTTCAGAAGTACTCCAACCACGTAATAAAGAAGAGGAACGCAAAGGGCAGTCTAAAGTTGAACTCGCAAAGGGCAATCTCAAGTTCAACTAAGATAACTGACAAAAAAAAGGTATTTCTATTAAACGTAGTAATTGAGCCACATTCAAAATTAAGTACTTCAATTTCATTGTGTTATGATAAGTCGAAATTCAATCAATTCGAATCAAGACAAAAAAAGGTATGATTTTACTCAAAGTTCACTCAACAGTTTTGTATTATAAAACAAAAAGAACAAGAATCCAGAACATATTTCTCGAAAGTACTTTCCGAAATTTACCAAAAAATTGAAATTTCGAGAAAAACGATGACAAAAGTTGTGTGACATTTTCATATCAACTTCTCACAACAATTTCACATTCGAAAAATCATTTTTACATAGTGTTTTTCTTTTAAAAAACATTTTCAATCAAACATTTTACTCACATTATCAGATACACCTATAATTTTACAAAAAAAAAGTGTTTAACAATCAATCTTCTCATGAAATAAGAATTCCAAAAATAAAATCTATTTCCATGGAATTGTTACAGAGTGTTTTTTTGTAATGTGAAACTCTTCCAAATTCTTTGACAAACTCTCCCAAATTCTAAAATCTTCTCTATTTTATATGCAAATAATAATTCCAAAACACTAACAATCTCCAATAAATATAAGATTTTAAATTCCGTAGCATGCAAAAAAAAAAAATGAAATTTTTTAAAACTCACCTCCTCAATTGCATTTCGAAATTTATGTGTTTCTTCTCCAAAATTTTCGACCTCCACCTTCAATCATCTCAGTGCTTTAATTAATCATAATTGCTGCAATTATTAAGTAAAAATTTATTCCCCTATCTCCAATTATTATGTTTCCATTTATAGTGAGAGAAGGGACCGAAGAAATTAAAGACGAGGTAGATGGGCGACAGGAGGAAGAGATGGAGAAAGAAAATAGATGGCGGCATGGAACTGTGGAAGGGAGGTACATGTGGAGGTTTAGAGATCTAGAGAGACAGGGCCGTATTTGGAGAACTAAGGATGTATAAAAGGATTATTTGGAACATGTGCAAAGTGTGTAGGGTGTAGTGTGTAGTTGTGTACATTGTATCTCTATTAGCTACTCTATACCCTGGCATGAACCATGAAATGTTATTGTTTGTCAATGCTTATCATCTTAATTACTAGGCCCCTCCGCGGCTACGCCTATCTAGATTTGGTATGAGATTGTGGACCACTTTTTTGATCAAGGTACAAGGAAACGTCGTCGAGTAGGGATATAGGATAGAAAATAAATCATCACAATCAGCTCTTTACTTGCTAATGAAAAAATAAATCAAACAAAATTAGTCTTAACAACATTTTTTATATTTACTGTCACAATTTAAAGATAATGTTTGGGTAAATTCGATCTCCTTTTATACATCAAAACCTCACCAAAAAAATATCTCACACAAAGTTTTTATGTTATGATATTGCTTAGAGTACCTTATAAGCCATCCTTTTTATATTGTTTGTGGCTCTGTTATTGAGCGACACTATAATATTTATGTTATTGAACTTTGGTGTCATAATCTCTATTATTTATGTCAAGAGGGGTAAAACACCGAAAAATAGAAAAAAGAAAAAAAAGGGTAACTGACTACTTCAATTAAAAAACAAAAACTTTTTAAAAAGTATGCAATTACTAGAACGCAAATCAGTTTAAAACCTCTAAAAGTCTCTATCATAACTCAAAACAAAGAAAGAGAAGAAGACCAACACTCTTCCTATCCCCTTCATTCTTCAGCAATTCACAAAATTATTTTCAGGTTTTTTCTTCACTGTTTTTATTTTTGGGCGTTCTTGGATTTATTTATTTGTAATCTTTTGCATTTTTCATTTTTCTGGAATGCTTTTATTAATTTAATATTACTGGTTTATTGGGTAGCACTTAAAATCATAAAATCATCATTACCCTTACAAAAAGATTTTTTTTTTATATTCTTAGTACATTATACTAGGTTTTCGTTCTTACTGTCATGATCTATCGGAGAGATTATCAAAATATTTTTTCAAATCATACTAGATACAATTACGCAATAAATTTTACTTTGATAGTGATTTAGATTTTACCAAAGGATTAAAAAAATCTTAAAACAATAAAAAAAAATGGCCAGAAAGCAAGTGCGCGTGACGCAAAGCTGTGCGTCTGGCGTACAACTGTGCGTGTGGTGCAAAGCGGTGCGACAAGCGCAAAACTGTGCGCCAGGCGCACAATTCTAATTTATCTTCGTTTTCGGTTTCCTTTGCCTATAAATAGCTCATTTCTTCGAATGACTTTTTACAATGCTTTCCTACGACTTTTATATACACTCTCCTATACTCAAACTCACATTCAAAGTTCAAACACATTTAAATACCTTCAAACACATTCAAACACATTTGTACCTTCAGATTTCCTATTTCAGCTTCAAGATTGCTCATCCTGAAGATCGTTGCATAAGAACCAGGAGACAAAGGTATAATTCCTGAGGGTCAATTCCAATTTAATTCTTTTTTTTACTAACAATATACTTGTCACAATGTAGATCATGAAGGAATTAACGTTCTCTTGTACATTATTCCCTAAATCTTTCTTTTTTATATTTCTTTTATTCTATATTATATATTCATATGCATGATTGTATGTTTTAATGATTTCATCACCTCACATGATTATTATTGCTAATCAAAGACCTAAAGAACTGTTCTAACACCTAATAAGATAATTGGAAAATCTGATTAGGATCCCAGTAATTTGATTGCATAATAACATGTCACCAAAAATTAGTCTTTTGTTTGTTTAATTAATCGACACAGATTAATTATTAGATTGCATTAAAATATTATGTGGTTATTTATTTGCATAATAATATATATGAATCGATAATAAGTAGAGGCCATCAATGGACGAATTTGATTCCTGATCTTATTCGTACCATCACCCCCGAACTCAATCTATGGTTCATTAACCATCTATGGAGTCATGATGGATAAATCTACATTGGATAAATCCAAAAGTTGTCCCTATGATTTCCCAATATCCAATTAGGTTTATAAGTCTTCCTTTAAAGACTTGTTGGCGACTTCAAAACATTTTCCAATAAAATCTTTACAAGGAGGTAGTCAAATACGCGCTCATCCTGAAACACCCGACCCATACGGAGCCGAGCCTATCGCCACCAATGCGCATCCAGGGCTAATAACTGTCCTCAATAACCAACACAAGTTCTTTCGGCGCATTTTATTCTCACTCATGCGCACTCCGAGAAACTTCCCAGGAGATCACCCATCCTTGGACTACTCCTAGCCAAGCATGTTTAATTGTGGATTAAATAAGGAAATGAGCCCTAAAAGAAAGATGCATCTTGTTTGAAATAAGTAGTCTGCTAAATCCCTTTAAAGCAATCACGAGGGGCATCACATACACCCCCACTTGAGGACAACAATGCCTTCGTTGCGCCTGAGGACTCAACATATTCGGCCAGAACGACTTGTTGGTCGCCTCAGCCTGGAAACATATCACATATTCGACCACAACCGGTGATATAGTCCAAGAATCCTCCCCCACTAGGCGACTAAACATGGATTACTTATCCACACGATCATCACGCGGTCATTGGATTGCTCTAATACCATTTTATCACCAATGCGCATCCAGGGCCAACAACTGTCCTTAATAACTAACATAAGTTCTTCCGGCATATTTTTTCCTCACTCATGCGCACCCCGAGAAACTTCCCATGAGGTCATCCATCCCGAGACTACTCCCAGCCAAGCACGCTTAACTGTGGAGTAACTAAGGAAATGAACTCCCTAACAGAAAGATGCATCTTGTTTGACATAAGTAACCTGCTAAATCCCTTTAAAGCAATCATGAGGGGTATTACACATCTCGCGTAGGCGAACAAAAACACGCCTACAGGCTACACTAACCCACCTCTAGATTTGGGAAGAAAAGTGTGAGATTGGCCCACCAAGTGGAGTTTCTTTTTCCCTTTATTTTCATCCCAAAGAAAATTATTACATATTTTGTCAAAGTTCATGCAAAATGGATTTGGGAAGGTGGAAGGCTTGCATGTAATAAGAGGCTATGTTGTTTATGGTTGATTTGATAAGAGTGAGTCTTCAACTCTAGAGAGAAATTTCGATTTCCACAAGATAGTTTTTGTTTTCAACTTTATTCACCACAAACAAGACATCACACTTTCTTGGCCTTTTGTGGGAGAGGGGCATGCCTAGATATAAGCCAAGATTTTTCCTTCATATTCATAGTATTTTGGAACAATGGTTTGTGCTCATCACTAGTGTTTGGAGAGAAGGTAAGACAACTCTTTCCTTCCTTAAATTTTTTGACATGAAATCTCACAGGAAGTGTTCATGATTGCACTCAACTTAAAGGTCGTAGTCTCATTAACCCTACTAAAATAAAAAGGTTGTTGATGAGTGAGAATTTAATATCACTCATGTATATATTTTGATAGTTTTTGCATGCTATTTTTGTATTTTTTGTGCATTTTCTCCCCCCATTCTTCTTATTTTCATCATCTATTGGTCTATTCTAGTATTTAGGATTTCTTACCCTTTTCCCCTCCCTTTTGATCACTAACATCTTGCTTAGTATTAATTTTTTTGGGAAGAAAAGAGCAAAGCAGGGGAGGAGAGGGCGCTTTTTGTAAAATAGAAGCGGACGCTCCTAAAAGTTGCAGACCAAGGCACATTAAGGCAGGGAGTTTGAAGTGTGGAGTGAGCGACCAAGGAGCTGGCGCTCCTGGCGTGGAGAAGAAAGGAGCGGGCGCTATGTAGGAAATAGAAGCTGGCGCTCCGTAGGAAATAGGAGTTGGTGCTCCTATTCGTGCTGAAGACCATTAAGAGATGTAGTGAGTTGGAGCGACATAGGACCTACCATAGAGCGAGCGCTCCTGGCACGTCTTTGTAGGACTTTAGATGCTTAATGCGGAAAACGAGTATCATATACCCAAACATCTAACCCCAAGATCTTTGCATAAATTAACATGAATCTAATAAGAGTATAGAATTATACCTCTTGATGCGTGAGTTCCTCTTACACAACAAGCCTTCTAGTGGAGATCCGTTAGAACGTCAAACGTCGTTCCTCTAGTGTTGGTCCACGAACAACCCTTGGATCACCACATATACTATTACAGAAGAGATAAAACTCTGTTCCTTTTGGGGTGTATGGTGGTTGAATGGAGGGAGGATGAACAAAGAGAAAAATCAGAATTTTTCCTCTCAAAAGATGATGTAAAGGTTAGTTCAACTTTGTAACCCACATATCTCTATATAAGGTGGTTACAAAGAGGTGTTTCATGAGGCTTTATTTTCCTCATAATGTCACACATTACGAGCCTGATAAACTCATGAGTTACATCTTATTCCACCCATCTAAAACCGCCCAACCCATTTCACAAATGGGTTTGGGTAATATCCAAGCGTTGTCACATGGTGTGGCCTCATAGGACCCAATATATATTAGTAGTTGGCCCAATTATACTAGCCCAACAAACCGCAATTAGCTTCTAGCAAAACGTCGCGGTCACCTAATATTATTGAATATACTATCTTCATAATTTGTCCATATACATTTAGTTTGTTACACTTGATCGAGGACAAAATCCTTCAACCTCCCACTGGTCTAAGAACTAGTGTGCAACCTTCAAACTACTTAAGTCGCTTAATGTCCAACTTAATGACATGGTAACATCGTATGTAAACCATACCAATATTCAAGTTGTTTCTTGAAATCCGAGTTCGAACTGTCGAAACAAATGATTAACTTTTTAATTCATTTGAGCACGACCATGCATTTTCAGTTCTGGCTCTCCAAGAGGCCAAGACACCAATCCTAACTCTTAGAAGGACTTTATCCAGTCTTGTATAACTAAAACTCCCACTCAATTCGTAGCAGTTTCGATCACTGCCTTTATAGCCTCCTTTTACAGCACGATATTTTGCAGTGTCAAAAACAGACTAATCCTTAAGTAAGAATAACGTCATACTTAAGTCAAAGGAATCCACTAAATATATTAATGAGATTATCATAAACCTTTTAGAGAACTCCCACTAGGTCTGCTCGACGTGTATAAACTATTCACGCCTATGCAAATGACTAGACATCTCTATGTCCCCATAGCCCATGAAACTGCGCTATCAATCAACTTGTAATCTAGTCCATGAAACTGAATCATTTACGTTCAACTTTAATGATTCAAACTAGGGACCAAGGTATATTATAACTCCTGTTCACTGGATAGGGTTTCATTTCTCAAATCACGTATTTGACAATCCTATCAAACGTTAGAAAATACTTTGAACGTTTTATTTAATACTAAACCAAGATTAAATAAGAATATAACCTTTTATTGATAAACATAATCAAACATATCATAAGAGTAACTACAACTGTGAACTAATTAAAAGTAAATAGTACACAATCAAAACCACTCTCCTACATGCTTAAGCCCTATAGCCCTAGTAAGACTCTCATGCTTAGGCTGAGGCAATGGTTTAGTCAAAGGATAGGCGACATTGCTATCCATATGGACTTTGCTAACTATTACATCTTTTCTCTCAACGATTTCTCGAATAAGATGAAATTTCCTAAGTACATGTTTACACCTTTGATGTGATCTTGGTTCCTTAGACTGAGCTATGGCACCATTGCTATCACAATGTAAAACAATACCATCTCCAACACTAGGCACTACTCGTAGCTCCAGAATGAACTTCTTCATCCAAAAGGCTTCCTTTGTGCAGCAATATACCCAGCTTCTGTTACAGTGCTTTACTTTAAACTTTTCCAGCTCACTGCCCCTCCAGTTAGACAAAAGATGAAACCAGATTGGGATCGAAAATCATCTTTGTCAGTTTGGAAGCTCGCAGCTATATAACCTTCAACAATTAACTTACTTTCACCTCCATACACTAAGAAATTATCCTTAGTCCTTCTTAAGTACTTTAGGATATTCTTAGCTGCACTCCAGTGTGAGTCACCTAGATTTGATTGGAATCTGTTACACATGCTCTAGGCATATGAAACATCTGGGCGAGTACAAATCATGGAGTACATAATGGACCCTATAGCTGAGCATAAGGAACATTACTCATTCGCTTAATCTCATCAGGTCTAGAAGGACATTGAGTCTTGCTAAGCGACATGCCATGTTGCAGGGGAAGAAAACCTCTCTTAGAGTTTTCCATGTTGAACTTAGTGACGATCTTATCTATATAAGTTCATTGGCTAAGTCCAATCATCCTCTTAGACCTATCCCTATAGATCTTGATCCTCAAAATGTACTCAGAGTTTCCAAGGTCTTTCATAGAGAAACAACTCTTCTACCATTCCTTGACTGACTCAAGCATGGGAATGTCGTTTCCTATGAGAAGTATATCATCTACATACAAGATCAAGAAGACTATGTTACTCCCACTTTCCTTCTTGTAAACACAAGACTCTTCTCCGTTTTTGAGAAAACCAAACTGTTTGATTGCCTCATCAAATCGAAGATTCCAACTCCGGGATGCTTGCTTCAGTCCATAAATGGACTTTTGAAGCTTACATACCCTCCTAGGATATTCTGGATCCACAAACCTTCCGGATGTGTCATATACACATCCTCTTTCAAGAACCCATTCAAGAAAGTGGTTTTGACATCCATTTGCCAAATCTCGTAAGCATAAAAGGCAGTGATCGCTAGGAGTATTCGAATAAATTAAGCATTGCTACTGGTGAAAAGGTTTCGTCATAGTCTATACCATGAACTTGCTTGAACCCTTTTGCAACCAACCTTGCTTTGTAAACCTGAATGTTACAATCCTTGTATGTTTTCACTTTGAAATCCCATTTGCAACCAATAGGTGTAACCCCATCGGACAAATCCATTAAGTCCCATACTTGATTTTCAGACATGGATGCCATTTGGGACCTCATGGCTTCAAGCCATTTTTCGGAGTCTTCACTCATCAAAGCTTGCTTGTAAGTAGTAGGTTCCTCAACTTCAAAAATCATTATCTCAGAAGTTTCGGTTAACAAGAAATCAACAAACCTTTTGTTTGGTATTATTGGTCTACTAGACCTACAAGGAGCTGCAACAGGAGAAATTTTCTTCTCAACTATATGAAAATTTTCGCACGAATTAGATTCGAGTGGGACAGTAGGAGGTTCGTGTATGGGATGCACGTCCTCCAACACTTGGTCAGTTATGGGAGAAGATTCCTCCAAAGGAGGAATTACTTCAAGCTCCATAGCTGGCACTTGTGTTTCTGACTCTGACATAGGTTGAACTATGTCCATTTGTTGCTTTTCTCAAACTTTTTCGAGAAATACATTACTCCCACTTGCCTTTTTGGAAATAAAATCTTTTTCCAAAAAGACACCACGACGAGCAACAAACACTTTGTCCTCAGTGCGATCGTAGAAGTAATAGCCCTTGGTTTCTTTGCGATAACCCACAAAGAAACACTTATATGATTTAGGGGCAAGTTTGTCAGAAAGTAAACGTTTGACATAAACCTCACAATCCCTAATATGTAGAAAAAACAAGCTTGGAACTTTTCCACTCCATATCTCATATGGTGTCTTTTCTACTGCCTTTGATGAAATTCTATTAAGTGTGAAAGTAGTAGTTTCGAGAGCATATCCCTAGAAGGATATTGGAAGATCAGCAAAACTCATCATAAATCGAACCATATCAAGTAGAGTTCGGTTCCTCCCTTCGGATACACAATTCAACTGAGGTGTTCCAGGCAGAGTTAGTTGTGAAAGAATTCCATAACTCTTCAAGTGATCACTAAACTCTTGACTCAAATATGCACCACCATGATCGGATCGTAGTGCTTTGATCGTCTTGCCAAGCTGGTTTTGGACTTCATTATGGAATTCTTTGAACTTTTCAAATGATTCCGACTTATGCTTTACTGAATAGACATATCCATATCTACTTAAATCGTCACTAAAAGTGATGAAGTACCCAAACCCCCCTAGCTTTTGTGCTCATTGGTCCACACACATCAGTATGTATTAGGCCCAGTAGATCACTGACCCTTTCACCCTTTCCAGTAAAAGGTGACTTTGTCATTTTACCCATTAAACATGATTCACACACATCAAATGACTCAAGTCAAAGGATGTTAGAAGTCTATCTTTATATAACTTCTGAATGCGTTTCGCGTCTATATATCCTAAATGACAATGCCATAAGTAAGTAGGACTAGTATCGCTTGATATATGTTTTTTGCTGTCTATATTAAGGACATCTTTGTCTAAGTCTAGGAAATATAGACCATTAGACTTTTTAGCAATGGCATAAAACACTGAATTCAAATAAACAGAGAAACAACCTTTCTTAATTGTAAATGAAAACCCTTCATTATCCAAAACAGGAATAGAAATAATGTTTTTGGTAATAGAAGGAGCATAATAACAGTTATTAAGCTCTAATATTAATCCGGAAGGCAAAGGTAGACTATAAGTCCCAACTGCAATGGCCGCAACTCTAGCACCATTTCCAACGCGCAGCTCTACCTCTCCTTTAGCCAAGGTTCTACTCCTTCTTAGTCCCTGCACATTCAAAATAATGTGAGAAACACAACCGGTATCAAATACCCAAGAAGTAGATGCTGCTAAATTAATGTCGACATAGATACCTTAAGAAGAAGCCCCATACTTCTTATCCTTCAGATACTTCAGGCAGTTACGCTTCCAATGACCTATTTGATCACAATAGAAGCACTTGGCATTTGCGCCCACCTTTGGCTTTGCCTTTGCCTGTGGCTTATCAGCAGTCTTAGCCGCAACTTGCTTGTTGTTATCTTGCTTTTTCTTGCCAGTCCATTCCTTCTTAAAACCTTTCCCTTTTGAACCATTAGGTGCAACGGGGATGTTTTGCTCGGCAGTCATGAGCATCCCATGTAACTCAGCAGGGGTCTTTATCACCCCATTCATATTGAAGTTCAACCTAAACTAATTGAACCCTTCATGAAGTGAGTGCAGTATGATGTTAGTAGCCAACTCTTAGCTATAAAGAAAGCCCAACCTCTCTATTGCCTCGAAATAACCGATCATTTCGAAGACAGTAGAGGTAGCAGTTAAAAATGGGATCGGGGTTTCAAGAACATCCTCTCGACCTTCGGACCTAAGAACAATTCTTAGATTCCTTTCCCAATCAAGGAAGTTGTTCCTGTTCAACTTATCCTTCTCAAGGATTGAACGTAAGTTAAAAGGTGAATTATTGTTGTTACCATACATGATATCTACATAGAAGATCCAAAAGTTATAAGTATGTTTATCATAATAGCTTTTAACAAATTTTAAACATTTAAAAATAAAAGCCATACACTTGATCAATTTCAAAGTGTCCCTTTTGAATCAAGTGATTCTAAGATCCTATCAAACATGATTTATAAGTGGACTTTGGCCTCTATTTAAAACCAAGTTTAAAAGAGGTAAGTAAACTCTTTTACTAATTACAACAATTGTAACTCTTAGTTGATGGGTGATTGCCAAGGTGATTATAGCCCCCAGGTAAGGAAGTTACCCACAACGTTGGGGAGAGCCTTCCTAATCCTAGACAGAGCTTGTCACCCCAACACAAAACCTAATCCTTTTGCTTCAAAATCCAAAACCATTTTGATGATTTTGTTGGGCCAAACCAAACTAAACATGCAAATTTCAGAAATTTACTCTACTTAGCCCAAGATTGGAAGTAACACTCTGCTTTGGCAGAACCTATTACTAACGATCAAGGTTTTAGTAGATGTTTATTTGGAATAGCAAAAACCCAATATTTTATTTTAAGGGACCTAAGTAAATTATTATGTTGATTTAATTACTAGCGAACATTTAACATAATTAAATCACAAGCATAATAAACTTAGAAAGCATTTAAAAGCAATATTTAAATGCATAAAATGTAATCCTAGTGTGGCCCCTAACCCTAAAGACTACTCTTAAAGGCCTCCATCTTCGAACCACCTTGGATCTCCATCCTTGTGCTCCATGGAAATGAAATAAAATCGGATCTCCATCCTTGAAACCCTTCTACTTGAATAATTTTTTGAAACTTAAACTAATATTACAAAAAATATCAACGATGCATAAATCGTATTTAAATTACAAAAATACATTAACGATACGCAGATCGTATTTTCTATCCAAGTTTGGGCTATACTAGTCACCGCATGCATTCATAATATCATATATATAAAACATGCATTTTAATCAACTATTAAAATTATTTATCATGCTTTAACAACTTTAAAACACAATAACACCATCTAGATTTAATCTCATATCAAATCAAATGGTTAGTACCTTAAGACAAATTTTAATCATATCAGAATTTATCTCTCAAGGGCTGTAAAATTTTAATCTAACAAATTTAATCAACTATTAAATTTAAAGAAAAATACTTGAGCACTTTTAGGCACCACATATATTTTAATCACATTAAAATATAAACATAGCATGATAATTAATCACATATACTAGCATGAAATAATTAATCAATTTATTAAAACTAACAACCTAATATAAAAATAAATATCGTCAAATTGAACACCCAACATAATTTTAATTCATCTAAGTAGTAGCATAGGATACCAAGCATAAAAGCTACTTAATATGCATTAAGGGATAAACGGATTAAACGTTTTAATCCATTGAAGAAAACGAGCAGTTGCGGCCAGAGCACCGCTCGCGGCCCACGACAAGCCACAACTTCCGTTTTTCGATCTCAATTCAGGTAATTTTAATCGATAAATGTATGATTTTATTTATACATTAAAACATTTTTACGCATAAATAAATCATACTTGGCCTCAAATTCAAGAATTCATGCCACGAAATTGTACATAATCATATTAAGCATAAAAAATCAAAGCATGCAATTAATGAATCATATATATATATATATATATATATATATATATATATATATATATATATATACATTCTAATTAACAACTTAATTAAAACATGAAATAATATAACAATTATATATATACATGTATTGAAAAATGTATAAACAACTTTTATACTCCCATTAGATTAAAATCCTATTTTAATCATGCTAATAATATCCTCATGCTAATACCTTCCCCTAAATGAATTAAAAAATGAAGGAAAACATGCATCAACATGATCATATTAATATATGCAATAGGCTAACTGATACTATTGTAGGACTTTAGATGCTTAATGCGGAAAACGAGTATCATATACCCAAACATCTAACCCCAAGATCTTTGGATAAATTAACACAAATCTAATAAGAGTACAGAATTATACCTCTTGATGCTTGATTTCCTCTTACACCACAAGCCTTCTAGTGGAGATCCGTAGAACGTCAAACGCCGTTCCTCTAGCGTTGGTCCACGAACAACCATTGGATCACCATGTATGCTAGTACGGAAGAGATAAAAACTCTCTTGCTTTTGGGGTGTATGGTGGTCGAATGCGGGGAGGATGAGCAAAGAGAAAAATCAAAAAAATTTTTCTCTCAAAAGATGATGTAAAGGTTAGTTCAACTTTGTAACCCTCATATCTCTATATAAGGTGGTTACAAAGAGGAGTTTCATGAGGCTTTATTTTCCTCATAATGTCACACATTATGAGCCTAATAAACTCATGATTTACATCTTATTCCACCCATCTATAACCGCCCAACCCATTTTACATATGGGTTTGGGTAATATCCAAGGGTTGTCACATTGTGTGACCTCATAGGACCTAATATATATTAGTAGTTGGCCCAATTATACTAGCCCAACAAACCGTAATTAGCTTCTAGCAAAATGTCCAGGTCACCTAATATTATTGAATATATTATCTTCATAATTTGTCCATATACATTTAGTTTTTTTTTGAGAGGATCATATACATTAAGTTTGTCACACTTGATCGAGGACAAAATCCTTCAGTCTTTACTAGGAGCGGGTGCTCCTTGTTATTCTGTCGACTTTTTCTTCTTATACCGCAGTTTTCAGTAAGTTTATGTAATAATATAAATACTCTATTTACCTAATGACATATTAACTTTTATTCTGAAATATCATTATTAGAGAGTTTCTAGCTTAAAGTAGTGAGAGAAAGTGAAACCTAGAGACAGAAAGTAGATTTTCAAGGTTTTGTAGCTTGGATTATGGCAAAAATTATGAATTTTGTGCAAGATCTTCATTACTTCTTCCATGTTTAAGTAATCAGACCTTTAAACCTCTATTTTACATCGGCTCAGGTAAAGACTCTCAAACCCAAGCTTTTAAAAGCAAGAAAGTGGCGCCGGCTCCCACACCATAGCAGCCTGGACGAGGGCCAAAGCTCAGCTTTGGTCCACCTATCTCTTCTTTTCTCCATCTTTTATGCTTTCATTTTTAGTTTCAGTATCTTTCTTTATTTAGCTTAGTCCATGTTTAGATCTTAGTTTTATTAACTTAATCTCTTGTTAATCTTTAGTTTGTTAGCTCAATACTTGTGATTAATCTTGTGTTGGTTACTTTAGTCGTTTAATCCTCCCCATTTTCATCCTTCTATCAAGTAATGATGTTTGATTTATCTTCCCTTTTGATTAGCATTACGAGGATGACTAGTGAGTAGTTGATTAGTTGGGGGTTGGGCATGATTGATTTGGGTGTTTGAATATGAAGCTAGGGGTTTCATTAGGCTTCTTAATTGATTAATAGCATGATTAGTATTTGATTGCATTCTAGTTGACAATTTGGATGTTTGTTTTATTGATGCCTTAATCAAGTTCAGAGAGGAGATTAAGGTTGACATTTTGGTCGGCCTAAAATATACCTACAATTTCTGCAAGTGTATGGGTCAAGTATAATAGTATAGGTGAGCAAGGTATCGTTTCCCACAAGGAGGTATGATCAACTACCAAATTAAGAGGTTCTAATAATATTTAGACGATTCGAGTAATGTGAATAGTGATAATAACTAAACTAAAATAATATGAACTACTACTAATTCTAACACTAAAAACGTCAAACAATAGGTAAGAATCAAATATTAGAAATAGTTCTAGGACTTAGATTTCGCCAATTAACTTCTACAATGAAATTAAACTAATTGTCGGATTGAAAACTATTGTATTACAATGATCGAATTTCCTATGATATATTATTTCCTCTTCCAAGGTACAAAACGTGTATCTATACTAATCTTACGCCTACTTCCGTGGTCATAACAATTAATATAAACCCGTTACAAACAAGAAATTCATATAAAAGACCACCCGAAGTGTATAACTATTCCTAAAATTAAACTACTTAACGTTTGATAACCCCACGAACTAATATTGAACTTTCACTTCCTCTAATAATTCAATACCTTACTCATACAATCAATTGGCCAGATTAATAGTATGAACACAAAACAAGATTATCAAATTGCAATAAAAATAAATCAATCCAAACAACTTAGTTCAAATCATTGACAGAAAATAAAAGACTAATTGAAGGTGAAAATATGAAATTAAACATAGTAACTGACGAAATTTAACAGCAAAAAATAACAGAAGAGAGAAAAAAAAACTCCGAATCCATATGAAGAATCAGAAGAACGTTCGCCTTGCTCTCGCGTCGGCTCTGTTCTCCTCGAGTTTCCCTTTACGTCCTCTGTAGTCTTTGTTCTTCGTGCCTTCTCGAGTTCTTTTGAAACCCCTTTTTATCCCCCATTGTACTTCGCTGCGTCTTCACTCCAAAAACCTTAGTCTTAGGTTTTCCTTTTTTTCTTCCGTGGCTAGCTGTAGCTTCCAATGTATTGGTCTTTTGGGCCCATAATAAGAAAAAAAGTTTTTCCCTTTTTTCATTCTTTCTTTTGTTTCTTTTTTTTTTCTTTCTAAATTCTTTTCTTTGATAATTTTACCTACAACAAAAAAATAGAGTAATAAACAAATGGGCAAAAAACCAAATTAGCATGTATAAGTAGTACTAAAATCAAGCAAGTAATTAATTGAGCGCATTTTCATATTTTAAACAAACTTTGCTACTCAAGTAATTTAACACTTATAATGTTAAAATAGAAGAAGAAAACATATTATAATTCTCATAATTTATACCAAAAAGTAATATAATGGGCAAAAATCATGTATAAAATATAGCCTTATATCAACTCCCCCACACTTAAGGTTTGCTAGTCCTCGAGCAAACTAGGACTATATAATGTAGCCTCTATATATCAATATAAGACACTATAATGGAGTAACATTTTTTTAGTTTCCAAACTGACAGACTTTTCAGGCAAATTCAAATGTAATAGCAACAACCCAACTGAAAGACTTCATGAAACAAAAAAAAAAAAATCATGTATAGAAACAATTTTAGTTCGAAAACGGTATTCATGCGTCGCAAGCAAGCAGGCAAAAGATTAACCAAATCTTCGCATAGTACTTCATGTATAGCGTTTTCAACACATCTTACCACAACCATATTCAAGATTTGAGTAATGTAAGTAATTAACTTGGTGAACCCTCACTTTAGTTGTGCAAATAAAAATAAATATAAATTCATATTCTCTCATGTGTTTGGGGTCATAATAGTTATCACTCAAATTCTATAAAATCGACTCGGAATGAAATATTTCTTCTTTAAATTTGCATATCGTCAATTCTCCACCACTGAGAAGACATTTACAAAAATCAGAAGCGCTTTAGTTAGGTTGTAATGTAAGGTTCAAGTAAGGGGTAGGAAGTATTTGGGATTTGGTGCTCAAAAGTTTTAAGACTAGTGGAGTACACAATCTGTAACAAGGCCAAAAGTAATAGCCACAATCAAAACTCCAACTACTCAAATGTTAGCAATATATATCTAATAATAAACTTCCCCGAACTCATTTTCATTCTATATATTAACCTTTTCTTTGTTTTTCTTTTTTCCATATTTTGTCATTTCTTTTGTTCCTTCATATTTTTTCATTTCATTTTGAAATTTTCTTTTTGACAAGAACATAATTGAAAACTAATAGGATCATCTACACATAGAAGTATGACGTACAACCCTGGTAGGCATTTGTCGTACACCCCTAATCAAATAAAATTAACTTACTTACCCTCACAAATCAATGTATAGCGGAAGTAGGGATCTTATCCACAGGGAGCAATAATACGAGTCAAATATCAACGCAAGCAAGGTCCTAATGTACCCTAAGAGAAGAGTGATTAAAATATGGGGGGTTTGGAATAATGCACCATGAAATACAATATGCGAATTAGTAAATGAGAGATAAACACAATAGTAGAAAGCCTTCGACTCTATTAATATCCACTTCCAAATAAGTATTCGATTATTGAACTCACAATCCTAACAAATCTTTTGATCACCTATTGCAAAGCCTAGACTTTTATCCTCTTAGATAGTGGTTAAACAAACACGATCAGCGTGGTTTGAAACCTCTTACTATTACTTAACTTAAATGATTAGCACTTATGTTCAAACCAATAATAGCATTAAAACCGAAGAACAATAGGGTTGCCAATGCCATTTATGCAGCAACATTCAAGCAACAAGGTAAGGTCTCCCTAAATTCAGCATCAATGTTCAGCATATAATAAAGAATTCAGCATGCTACCAATGAACAAGGAACAATAACAATCCGGTTAAGTTCCTAGTTCTAGCATTATATCGTTCACACAACAAAACTAGTAGCACTCCTAGCAATGTTATGCAAATATCATGAAATCAAACATAAGACACCTAACAATAACCAATGGAGATATTAAGATAAAGAAGTTCTCACATAAACATGGTTTAAAGCTTCAATTAATCGATCCTAAGAAGATGATTACGCTAGAATCCACATGCTAAAGAAGAGAGTGTTTGAAAACCCTAGAAAAATAAGTAGCTAAAAGTGTTCTAACCTATTCTCCCTCGTACAATATAACGAATGAGAGAAAAAATAACTAATTCCTCCTTATAAGGAAAACAAAACGCAAGTGGGCGGTTACAGCAGCGGGTCGCGACCCGCGATACTGATCACGACCCGCGACAAAATTCCTGACCACGAAACAACAAAGCAGCCCAACAAAGGAGGAGAAAGGGAAGAAAATGCCATGAAGTGACTTGGGGGAGCTTCTAAGACGCTTGGACGCCACGCACACCAAGGAAACCCAGATGCTTCGAACTCGGAACTGGGGAGACTTTGACACTAGGATGCTCGGAAGCTTCGAATGACTTGCCGCTAGGAAGATCGGATGCATGAATGCCTTGGAGTTACAAAAGTCTTCGGAACGCAAAAGTGCCTCGGACGATGCCATAACATAAAGATGCAGTAAAAACACCAAAACTCACGACAAGACTCGATAAACTCACTAATGTCAAACCAAACCAAAAACCCGACTCTAAGCCCAAACCGACACACAAAACAACCTAAAATTCACCGAAGATTGGCGAATAACTTAGACATATCAAATTCCCCCACGCTTAAACCTTACTTGGCTTCGAGTAATCGAAAAGAAAGGAACTCGACACCCCCAAGTACAAAACACGCCAAGCTAAACGGCCCCTCATCACTCCAACCTATAAAATGCCGACTACTACTATTCACCAACTAACCAAACCGGAATTACACAAAAAGAAGTAAATCCCACACCAAAACCCCAAAATAATGCTAAAAAAATCACGCTCGAATCTCGAAAGGCCTTGGGAATCGAGCCTTAACAATCACCAGCACAACCGACCAACCCACAATGCTTATAAACTATGACGGACTCAATGACTCCCCCACGCTTAGCCTCAAGCTCAAACCAAACCAGGCCAAAAGACACACAAGAGAAAAGAGCCAAAAAGAGATGTACCCTCGCCCTCAAAAAGACGCAAAACACGAGCCTAGTCTAACCCGGGAAAAAAAATTCAATGGCGCCTCCACTTATGACGCCAACACCGTCAAATGAAAAGTAAGACATGATGATCTTTTTTTTTTTTCTCTCTTTTCTTTTTCTTCTCTCATTTTACCTAGGAGCCCTTTTGGGTTTTCACCCTAGCATCTCTCTTTTTTTTTTTTTTTTTAATTCACAAACTCACCCGCTCATTTAGTCCTTTTTTTTCATAGGCCACACTTTCGGGTTTTCGACCTATCCGGACCCCCAATTTTTGCCCGAGTCACCCGCCCTTGCGGGTTTTCAACTCAGCGGAATTCTTTTTTCAATTTGCATCGAAAAAAACAAAGCAAGAAACGAAAATAAACCTAATATACAACCAATATACAATCACATTACATAATCCCCTTCCCCCACGCTTAAAACTCATATTGTCCTCAATGTGGAAAGGACAAAGAAATAAAAAGAGGGAAGGGAGGAAAAAGAAAGAAACCTCTAGGAACCGGAGGGGCCACCGCGCGAGGCACGATGGGATGCCCTCCTAGCCTCTCTCTCCTGTTGGCGCGCTAGACGCGTCATCTCAATGTCTGGAGTGGGGTCGGCATACCAAGCATTATGGTTCTCCGGCCCGTGAGGTGGATAACGGGAGACAAAGAAAGTGTTCATGGCCGAGACCATGGAACCAACTGAGTACATAGTGTCCTCCAACCCATAATACTGCTCCTGCATATCTCTCAACTCACCCTCATAAGTGTTAAGTTGTTCCGTGACCTGAGCCTGAAACTGGGGTGGTACAAGCTCCTATGGTTGCTGTTGATGACGAGGCGACTCCAAAGGGTACTTGGAGACCCAACTCCTCCTCTACCCCCGATCTATACTCCTCATCCGAGGGTAGGTAAAGCTGCTCATGAGTGGGTGAGCCCCGAACAACCACACATATATATCGGGTCGTGCTACCCACAGTCTTGTACCAAGCATGGACCCACTGCTCAGTTGGTGAGCATCATAAGCATTGGTGCCACGATTCATATACGGTAGGGTTCCCAATGGGGTGAGGGTAGGGTTTCCTTTCCCATCTTGTGGGACCTCCACTCCTAATTGTGAGGCAAGGAGTGAAACCATACCCCCATACTTAGCTTACCCGAGACCTTCCCCTCTGCTGAGAGTGCTAAATAATGCTCAACCCAAATTTTTACCCAATCAGGACACCCTTCCCCTTGTGGCGTCATGGCCCATAGACACTTAAGGTCGAATTCAGGAAGGTTGTTTTGTTCCCCACGGCAAATGACCGTCATGGATAGGAGACGGTGGACAAGCCAAGGGCGGGGTGAGGAATAGCACTATTCTTACAACGGCTATGCAACTTGCGGCCACCCGTAATCTTGTACCAAAACACAAAGTTGTTATAGTTCTCGGTCTCTAGAAAGTCATCATCAACCTCGTAATCCCACCCAAAAGCCGACTCAACCTCAAAGTAGGACATTTTGTATGCTTGGTCATTAAGGTGGAAGGTGATAAAGGGCTCCTCATCTTCATCTCCCTCATGGTTCTCTAAAGTTGATAAGAACTCTAGAGTGTAATGCTCATAGGTATGGGCTCGTTTTCCAAGAAAATGAACAAGGCCAACCTTATCAAGAAGGGTCTCAACAGGATGAGCAATCCCCAATTGCTTTAAAGTAAGCCTACAAGCAAACTTGGTTTCTTGAATATGCCTCCCCGATCTAGTTAAACGGTCCCAACGCCGTTTGGCATTGTCATCAAGGTGTTTCAATCCCACATCATCAATTCTAGGGACGGGGGGTGCTCTAGCACTCTTGTTTTGGCTCATTTTGTGGAACAACTAACATAATGCGTACACTTCACACTCCCTCCACTCAACAACAACAACCACCAATTCCCAATTGAAATAATCAATGCACCAACTTCACAAGCACAGTCAACCACAACCAATCAACAACCAACAAACACCAAAATAAACAACCCACAATGGTACAATATAGTTTAACTAACCAACTTCAACTCTTAGAAACAAGCAAGAGCAAAGTTTCAAGCAAAATCAAAGAGTGGTAAGTAAAGGAGTATTATACCAAAATGTGGATGATGAGTAGCAATGGAATGAGGAATGATGATGTAGAATGCTTCTCTATTCTTCAAAGGTGAACTTCCAAGCTCCAATTGTGGTGAGAAAGGCTCAACCCAAAAAAACCCCAATTTCTAGGGTTTGAGTGTGATTGTAGAGAATTTAAGATTTTTCAAGATGAGTGAGTGAGTAGGGAGGATTTTTTTGTGTAAAGAAGTAGAAGGAAGAAGGAAGGTAAAACTTTAAATTTGCAAGGATGGAGGCTTGAGAGTGAATGAGAGGGATTCGAGAGTGTCAGAGGAATTTGAAAGTGAGGACAAGCGAAATGTGAGAGAGTGAAGAGAGGCGAGAGCTTTTAAAACTATGCTGAAATCAGTGGGGTTGTCGCGACCCGCGATACAGACCGCGAGCAGCGACCTGGGACGTCGCGACCCGCGATATTCGTCGCGATTCGCTACGGGGTCCCTGATCTCTCAATGGTATTATTTTTTTTTCTGCACATCCTTACCAATTGGTAATGTATCAACTCATCAATTAGTCCTCATTACTAATCTCTTATCTTCAGAACCAGCATTGCATTCAACCACCCTCCTCGCTCATGTCTCGTTTCTCTCTCTCTCTTTTTTTTCTTGACATCATTCAATCTGTTTTACACTCTTTCACACTTTTTCCGACTCACAAATCTCTCACTCACATACTTCTTACATATGCAAAACACTTCTCATTCTTCAAATTCTTCGGCTTTCCTGCAAAAGCACAACCAAAAGCATAATATCTTACAAAAACGCAAAGAAAAGACTTGAAACTAATATATAAATCAAGGTTCGTTTATTTAACGTCGTCGACACGACGATGCATTCCGAAGAGCCTCAACCATACTCTGGGTCACCGAGAGGAACATCCTCGGCCCCTACTTGCTTGAAACCATCAAAGTACGGTTTAAGTCTTTGTCCATTTACCTTTAAAATCTTCGAAGTAGACTCTCTCATGATTTCCACGGCACCATGGGGAAATACTCGCACAACAATGAACGGCCCAATCCACCGAGAACGTAGTTTACCTGGAAATAGGGGAAGGCGGGACTGAAATAGGAGAACTTTTTGGCCAACCTTAAGTTCCTTCCGAATGATCAGCTTATCGTGCCGCGCCTTTCTCTTTGCCTTATAAATCGCTGCGTTCTCGTCGGACTTATTCCGGATCTCTTCCAATTTCTGGAGTTGTAGCTTCCGGTGTAAACCAGCTTCATCAATAGCCATGTTGAAGCTTTTCACCGCCCAATAGGTTTTATGCTCGAGCTCAACTGGAAGATGACACGACTTCTCGAACACCAACCGATATGGAGACATACCGATAGGCGTTTTATACGCCGTTCTATACGCCCACAAGGCATCCTCCAACCGTAAACTCTAGTCCTTTCGACTCGGATTCACCGTCTTCTCGAGGATAGATTTGATTTCACGGTTGGACACCAATCGGGTTCAATAAGGCATCAGCGCTCAAAAACGACCATCCCCCGATGTAAACGGGCCGACACGCCCGATGCAATCGGGCGGCCCACTAGTTCTCAACAGCTCGCACAGAACTGCGCTCAAACACGCCCGATGCAATCGGGCCGAACCTCCCGATCGGGCTTCAGCAGCGAACTAACGACAGGGCGAAAGCGCCCGATCGAGCCCGCAACAAAACTGATTGTTCTCTCTTGTGGGCGTCCGATCGGGCGTGTACGACCCGGTGAGATCGGGCCTGGGCATATTTCTTCGTTCTTGGCTCCAAATGCCAAGTCTTCAATTCTTCCTTTACTCAAGGGTCCCGAAAAGTGTCCTCGGGACTTTGGAACTCAGCATAAAACCTCTTCAGTCCAGTGTAGCGGTCAAATAATAGTAGAAAATAGGAAATAATTTCGTAAAACCCGTAATTTGACGCAAAACAAAAAAACCACAACTAGATGGAGAAAGTTAGCAAAAAATGGCTCATAAGAGCACCATTGATATCTTTTTTAGCTTATGCTTAGGGGGAAAAACTCTATATAAAACCATAAAATCAAACTCCCCCAAGCTAAACCTTTGCTTGTCCCCAAACAAAGCACAACATGAATAAGAATAAAATTTGCTTCACCCCTCAGATGAGAAATTTCAAACTCAAATATTTTCAACTCAAAATCCTTCAAGCAAGCAAAATTCAAGTTCAGTTGCTCAGATCACCCTGACCACCAATTACCTAAGCAAAGCATCAAATGCAGCTGCCCTACATAACATGCAAATCTTGAAAAGTTGCTCACCGAGGTGTCACTCCTCTCAATTTTGTGGTGAGCATAAAATGTGCCCGATCGCTCATCAACCCAACCATAATATCCCTTCCCACTCACACTCTCATGTGTTTAGAAAGGTATAATATCGCTCATCCTAATCAGGTCGACTCAAATAACAAACTTAATCTTCAACTTTGGCATATTGACTCAGTATTATCCCAATAAACTATCAAACACGTGCTCAAAAGGTCTTTCTCAGGGTTGTAATGGGGCTCGGGTAAAGGTAAGGAAATTATTTAAGGAATGTAGTGGAAAAGCCAAGAAAATGGGAGCAAAAACACTAGTAAAACTAGGTGTGGTCGAAACAACTCCCATGGCCTCAACAACATGACCAAGATAATAACCAACTCTGAAATTTCACGAACCAACCAATAATTGTCGCCTTCAATATAATTCTCATTAATTTTTCATGAATTAAAGTTTCTTGAAACTTAATGAGTGAAGATCATGGAGACTTTTCATGTATTATTTCTTTTCTTTCTTTTTTTTCCACTTTACTTTGTACCAACATAATATTATTTTCCAACCACCCCACGGAATCAACCACACAGTATAATATCAACCTAACAAATGCTCCCCCAAGCTAGGCTTGGGACAATAGTCATTGTAAAGGCTCAAGGCGTGTAATGTGGCTTAATATAGATCCAAAAAAAGTCATTAGGCTCAGCGGGGCTAGGGGAAATGATTCTTTAAACAACTCTGAGGCTTAAAAATTAAACAAATGAACGCCTCTATCACAAAGACATGTCCAAAGTCACCAGAAATCAATGAGTACAATGCCAAAGTCAAGATAAGAATGCTACGAGGAACTAACACACAAGAATAGACCGGATATCAATATAAATCCGAAGGTTAGAATGAATCCTCACAATCTAACCAATTCAAGCATGAGGTTAAAGTAGGCGCTTAATCATCAAAATCCACTCAAGATCGAGGCAATCAGAGATCACATCACAACATCCCAATCACAAATGCCCAACTATCTAGTATAATGAGTTAAATCATTTTTTAAAGCAAAGTTCGGGGCATATGGAAGCAATCAATCTATTCATACTCAACTCGTATTTTTTGTTTTTTCAGCAATATTTCATTTTTTTCAAAGCAAATAAACTAACTTAACTAACCTAAAAAGTAGTAAAAGAGAGAGAAGTACTTACAGAAATCCTCCCCCAAGCTAAACTTGGCAATGGCCTCATTGCAACAAGGGAAAGGAAAGGCATTGATCACCATCATCGTCCTCACCTCCATCAGCCCTACAGCTGGATCCCGGCTGGCTGTAACTCGGGTTCCAAGTGTACCAAGATGGGTGCGCGTCTGTTTCAGCCATCCGATGCAGTCTGCAGTATTCATCGTACATGGGATACATAGTCAGGTGTTGATCATTGGCCAATGTATCAACACGCTGGCTAATGCTCTGGAAAGCTGCAGATTTGGCATCAACCAGCTGGTCGATGCTATGGATGGTTGCAGAGTTGGCAGTAATGCCAGACTCCATCAGCTGGAGCATGCTCATCATATCCTGATAGTCATAAGACGGAGGAGCAGTAGAATATAGGGGAGGGGGAGCATCAGAAGTAGGGGAATATCATCAGAATGAGGTTGGCGGCGGTGAAAGGTGCGCTGGGGTATCTCAGGGACGGGGGTGGGGAAATCAGTACCAGCAATGGGAAGGTGGTAATGGGGTTGCCCGGGTCTCATTTTGGCTAAAGGACTAGGCGGCTTAATAGAGCGCATCCCGTTGATGCGCCACTGGTATTTATCCCCAGCCCTCTCTAACCAATGGAGGCGATCTAGGAATGCATAATCCATGAGGGTAGGTCCTATGGCCGGCTGGTAGCGAGACTCATCAAAATCGGGGACTTTCCTAGCAAAAAGAGTAACCAACCCCCCATTCACAATGGCTCGAGAAGTCAAGGTACCTTCCGTTCGCCTCTTAGGATATGTGGTACAAATACACTCCATTTGGAGCGCAACATGGTGAGGGATGTTGTATTGAAACTGGTGACGCGTCCCTCTAAGCTTATAGCTCCCTATCAAGTACAGTTCATCCCCCCTGATTAATTGTCCTTCCACCCTCCCAAACAGTGTCTGAGACATAAACCGGACCCAAAGTTTGAAGATGGGTTGGTGGATGTATTTGCAATTACAATGTTGTAGGGTGAAGTCATTTTCATCACCCATGATGGCAAAGTAGATGTCACGGTGGTGGTAGTTAGGGGGGTGCCCAATCTCCCCTCGACATTGGAATCGGATAATTCTAGCAAATTTCGGTAGGGATAGGCGGAAGTCCTGATATAGTAGTCTAAAGGATACATATGAGACGGGTTCAATTCGGGGTTTGGTAACCTCAAGACTACTATAAAATTCATAAACAAGCATAGGGTATGTATTAACATACACGGAAAAAAAATGATTCCATCCTTGTGATTTTCATGAAATCCTTGAATTCAGATGCAATACCCAATTTACTCAAAAATTCGATATCAAGAAAGTGGGTGGGACTTACCTCGCTCCCTTTTAGGCTCTGAAACCTTTCGCGCTGCTCTTCCGACGAAAAGATGACATCCGAAAAAATCTCGTCCCGGGGGATGGCCGGTGGTGGTGGTGGTTGAGACCCGGTGCCCGATTCGCTACGCCTCCTCAAATTCATGTTGCTCGGAAAAAATGTAGGAATGTAAGGGATTTCTTACTCACTTTAATGGTGGATGATGGAAGGAAGCTTTTCATTCACTTTAATGGTGGAAGGAAGGAGGAAGAAGATGGATGTGAGGGATGGAGTGAAAGAAAATGAAGAGGACGGAGTAAGAAATTCGAAGGGGATGATGAGAGGAGCGATTTTGTGTAAATTGAAGTAGCTTGGATGATGGTTTTTAATGGTGGAGGGTGAATTTGGGGAAGAAGGTGAGAATTAAGGGTTAGGGTTTGAAGGAGAGAGAGAAAGAGATTGTGAGAGAAAGAGAGTGAAAATAGGATATAACGCTGCCCGCTGGATACTGCCCAATCGGACGAATTTTTTTTCTTCGGTTTTATCGCCCATAATTGGTCATGGACCCGATCGGGAGTGCAAGCCCGATGCAATCGGGCGGTGTGCTTTTGTAGTTTCAGGAACTGGCGCCCGATCGGTCGATATGGCTCGATGAAGTCGGGCGAGCTTCTTTTCGTTGGCGGAAGACTGCCCGATCGGGCGGTTCCCTTTTTCTTTTTTCCAGCATTTTCTTCGCGGGCCCGATCGGGCGGTGTTGCCCGACATGATCGGGCGGATGCCCTAACAGGTGATTTCCTTGGTTTGTGCGATCTTTTCAACTAACAACAACCCAAACTTCCATGTTAAAAATTCCTGTACACATATAGCCTTAGAATGATGATTAGTACCCTCTCACTCTCTTACCAAAACTACTAAACTAGCAAATCTCAAAATAAAAAGAAAAGGAAAAAGGGGAAATCGGGTTGCCTCCCGATTAGCACTGGTTTATAAAGGTCCCGCATGACCATAATGCCTCATCCCTCAAGCAGAAGGGGAAGGGGGTCGGAGGTATAATTCCTCCACATATCCAACAGGAGCTCCTGTATGATACAACTTTAAGCGTTGGTCATTAACTTTGAACTTTCACCTGTTGCATGCATCACCTCAATAGAACCAAACTTGTTAACATTAGTGACAGAAAATGGACCAGACCACCTAGACTTCAACTTACCATGGAAATGTTTTAATCTAGAGTTGTACAATAAGACCTTGTCACCAATTGAGAACTCTCTACTCAAAATTTTCTTACCATGCCATCTCTTAGTGCGCTCTTTGTAGAGACGCGGACTATCATAAGCATTCAACCAGAGTTCATCAAGCTTATTAATCTGCAATAGGTGTTTTTCTCCTGCTAACTTAGCATCAAGGTTCAACTCCTTAACAGCCCAAAAAGCCTTGTACTCTAGCTCAACAGGTAAGTGACATGCTTTCCCATAGACTAACCTGTAAAGGGTGGTGCCAATAGGGATCTTAATATCAGTTTTGTAAGCCCATAAGGTGTCATCTAATTTGTCACTCCAATCCTTCCTAGATTTAGCTACCACCTTCTCTAAGATAGTCTTTATCTCACGATTAGACACTTCTACCTGCCCACTTGTCTGAGGGTGATATGCTAGGCCAGTCCTATGGTAGACACCATATTTCTTAAGCAGAGCCTCGAAAGTTCGTTTGTGAAAATGAGATCCACCATCACTTGTGACAACCCTTGGTACCCAAAACCTTGGAAAGATAATCTTTTTAAACATTTTCATAACAACTTTGGAGTCGTTAGTTGGTGATGCAATGGCTTCTACCCACTTAGACACAAAGTCAACAACAACAAGTATGAAATTATTGCCTGAGAAAGAGGGAAAGGGGCCCATAAAATCAATACCCCACACATCAAATAATTCAACTTTCAAAATGGGGGTTTGGGGCATCTCATGTCTACGGGAAATATTTCCCGTTCGTAGGCATGCATCACAAGACTTAACAAAGGCACTAGCATCATGAAATAAAGTAGGCCAGTAAAAACCAGACTGAAAGTACCTTAACAACGGTTTTGGAGGGCCCAACATGGACTCCACATGGCAGGGAGTGGGAGTGCTATAGCCAAAACAACAAATCAGAAAGTTGTATTCTAAACATATACTTCAGCTATTCCTAGCACTATATATCACATCACAAAGCGATTGGTACGTGTCGTTAGGCGTACAAATTAAAAACCTTATCTCATCCACATTAGCATTATTTAAGTTTAGTTTAGTGATAAATAAGGGTCGATCCCACGGAGAGGTTTATATATTCCTAAAATCCAAGTTCAACTAATTAAGAGTACTTAACTATATATATACATGTCATTGACTAATATATACATATTCACATTGTTTTTAGGGGGGGTTTACAAGATGATACTAAAAATTTAAATACTACTAAAGATAAGTCTAACCTAATATTTACAAGTGATGACAAACAATCCCATTTTTAAGCTTATATTTCTTTTAGAGATTTACAAACTTTAAACCTTGATTATACTTCCAATTTCATACATCCAAGATTCAATTAGATAGATTAATTGTAGGAATTCAAGTAACCAAACTCCCCTATACTTCCTTTCAACGTTGAACTAAGCCTAACATTGAATCTAAACTAATCTAATCACTACAAGTATTTCGCAACTTACAATGATTAAACTAGAAGCATTATAGAATTAGAAGTACATCATTAATCCCTACTTAATCTAAACATACACTACTACATAATTCGCTTTAAGTAACACCCAAAAAGTGTTACTTAAAGTGCTTAAAGTGTTATATTAGATAACAGGTAACACTTTTTGGATGTTACATCTGCCCGTGTTACCTAAGCTATTAGGTAACACTTTTGATCACCTATAGTAACACTTAAACAAATGTTACTTTAGATTCATTTATGTAACACTTTAAATACTTATTGTTACACTTTTAAAGTGTTACTCGAAATTTCTTATGTAACACTTTTAATATTATTAGTAACATATTGTAATGTTACCATAACCTATAGTAACACTTTATTAAACATTACGTATCACTTTTTATCATTCTAAGTAGCATCTCGTGCATTAGTACGTAACACTTTTTGGTCATATTCTGTAGCATCTTAAGGATGATTAAAATCACACTTTTATTTATTAGGCTAAGAAATAAATATATCAATTGACAATTATATTATAATAATTATAGAATTTTGTACACATATTAGTGCTACTTCCATAGATAGTAAACTAATGAAAAAAAAATATATGTTCAATATAAAATCAAAATCATCTAACAAGAACTTATTCATATGATAATATAAATAGATCTAATAGTCATATATCTCTTCTCCCTCTTTTGTCATCTCGCCATATGCATCCATTTTCCTAGCGACCTTGGTGTCATGAGTTGCTACTCTAATTCGTCATTTTGATTCTCTTGATCCTGTAATAAAAAAATATTAAAGATGAAATCTTCAACAACAATATTGCTTATTCATAATCCAAGAAAGTAAAGATATTAGGAATTCAAAATAATATCATGATATAGCTACTTTTCAACAGTATTATGCGCCTTTGATTTCTTCTAAATGCCGCATGAAAGCCAACAAGAGAGAACTAGATTGTGGTGGGAAAAGAAATATAAAGAAATATAGATGCTTGTTAATTATGTTTAAGAAGTAGTACAACTTACCTTATCCTCCTCTTGTTCATTAGTGCCTTCATGAAGACGCTCTGTAATATTATGAATAGTTGACACATTTCCAAGTGAATGAGCCAAATCAGCAAAGATCCCTGGTTCAAGTTGTTGCTCGAACGTCTTCATTAGTTCTTTAACAGTGTCCTTCACAATTTGGTCTTTATATGATTGCAAAAACTCATCTGGAATGACTACACCACCCACATAAGCTCCATTACATTTTCCTTTGATTGAACATTTCTTCATCTTTTCTGATTTATTCATAACTTTATAATATGCATCATCTCCATCAATTTGACTTTCCTTTTGGACTTCCTCCATCTTCTCCTGTAATGATAATAAAATAAATAACTACACAATTGAGTGAAATCAGCATATTTTAGCCTAATTGTGTGATTAGTGCACCAAAAGTTTTGCAATAAAAATAACATTCTTCCAGTTTTTAAAAAACAACGCATGATTTAATGGATCTACAATAAATTAAACTTACAATGTTCCTTTGAATAGGCTCAAAGGATGTTTTGTAGTTTTTGCCTGCTTTCCTTTTTCGAGTTTCTTTATACAATAGTGCTTGTGACGGTGGCTTTTTCTCTGCATCTTGTTGTTGCTAGCACGGAAACACATTATAAAGAATAAGTAATACTTGGCAATAGCAGAGAAATATATGAAAGAATATTTTTTTGTATAAAGCATTTACCAATTCATGTTGTAGCCTAGCAAAGCTTGTTGGACCCATAGTGTGCCTATCAGTTTGAGTTAACCTGCTTTCTCTTTTTTTTTCACTTTGTTCCTGCATGTTCATTACCAAAGAGATTCATAACAAAATAAGATTAACCAAAGCCAACTCACACCACCAGTATAAATTCATAAACGAACGAGCTTCTTCAGAGATGCGTTTGTGGGGGTAAGAGATAAGGGTGTGATACAGCAGGGGAGAAGCTTTCTGAGCTCATGGATCTTTTATTCCAACACCATTGAACATAACATATTATCATGAAAACTATAATCTGAATTATCTCATCACTGATAATTACCTCTACTATAAAATACAACATCTTCAATCTATAACATATGGCATAAACACTATAAAAAAAAGCATAAAAGTACCTGTATTAATTCCAAATTCCAGAATTCTAGCAAATCCTTGAAATGTGAAGCTGGCATTGTATTCGGGGCATTTTTTTTCCTATCATTATCATTGTCGTATTGAGTAAAGTGTTTCTTCTTTATGGTGCACTTATGTCTACGCCAAAGCCTCCCAATTGATGCTAACACAGGCTCTTTACCTTCTTCAGATATCATATATTTTTTCTGCATTAGCAATAAGATGAGACACACAGTTACATAAGGTTATTAAAGAAAATAGGGAATCAAAAAGGTCATCTTAAAAGGCGCATACCTTAACATAACTCCAGATATTATCCTTGTCTACCACATGATGCCAATTAAGCTTGTTCAATGGTGCTAGAGAAGAATTACGAGCTAAAGTACCCAAGAATCTTGAAAATTTATCTACAGTTTTCTTATCTGGACCAATAGGATTGCCCATTTCATTAAGAATAATAGGCTTGCGGCCCTCTTGAGTCCATTCATGGACATCTTTGCACATAGTTGGTCCTCTAGTTCGCTTCCCCTTAGGAGGTGCTACTAAAAAGTTTAGATAAAAAGATCATTAAATACAAGTCATGACTAATTACACTGCCATGGTTAAACTGCATAACAGCAACAATATATACAACCAGATTAAAGAAGAGCTACAGACCGCTCTTACAGATCAACATCATGAGACAGATGCTCTGAAGAAAATAGTTCAAGAAAGTAATTTATTGGATTATGCCGAAAACAGTCTTAACAATATATATATCAGACGGGTAGAATAACTTGCTGAAAACTGACATTTCTGAAGAGTTTACTCTTATAAAAAAAAAGACTGGTGCTGAAAACTGACAGCAATCATGGACCTGTGAACATTTCAGAAGAGTTTACTCTTATATGGATAACAATATTATGTAAAAAATTGGGAACTTTAGGAAATTTTGATTTCCATTTCTGATCAAATGCGATGACAACTGGTGCTAAACTTGGACTCATCTATATATCAGACAGGTAGAATAACTTGCTGAAAACTGACATTTCTGAAGAGTTTACTCTTATTAAAAAAAAAAAGACTGGTGCTGAAAACTGACAGCAATCATGGACCTGTGAACATTTCTGAAGAGTTTACTCTTATATGGATAACAATATTATGTTAAAAAATGGGAACTTTGGGAAATTTTGATTTCCATTTCTGATCAAATGTAATGACAACTGGTGCTAAACTTGGACTCATCTATATATCAGACGGGTAGAATAACTTGCTGAAAACTGACAGCAATCATGTTATGATAACTAGAGATTGTTGGAAAGAGTTTGTCAAAGTATCTAATCTATCCGTGAATTTGCCAAGAGTATGTTTTTTTTAATTATCAGCAGCCAAACTAATTACTATAAGTTTAATACTAGTGGCAGATGATAGAACATTTGATGAATCTCTTGACCCTTTTATAACCTCCATGAGCAAGTATTTTGGATCAGTGGACTAAATTAGTAATGTGCCCTTGGAGGTTATAAAAGGGTTAAGAGAATGCAGGTAGTGACTGCCACCATAATTACAGAATAATGCAGGTTAGTAATACAAGAACACCTAAATTACAGAATGCAACTGCCACCATAATGCATCTTTTACAAATATTAGAAAAGCAGGTAGTCCACGAACTCGAATTAGAGGTCAAAAAGAGTATTAGTAGTGATCTGGAAGTAAACATGTAACATCTGTAACTTATCCTATTAGTACAAAAAATGGAATTCCTGCACAAGTCTAGGTAATATCAGTCTCGATTCCTACTCCATATCAGTCCCGGATTACACAGATACATTAATTTTGCGACAAGTTGCAGTTACCCACATTCCATTATGAAAGTCAAGAGCAGATATAACACACAAGACCATCATGAATATAAACAACATCTGAGAATCTCACTAGCAGCAGCGTGTTCAAATTATAAATATAAGAAGAGAATCAGAAGATAAGAAGAGAAGTGGTTACCTGCTAGTTCTCTTTCTTGCTCTTGGTTGACAAGTGGTTCATTTAGGTGTTCTTGTATCTCGCCATTATGAATATGCACAAAATCTCCCCAATCTTCATCTTCTTCTCCTTCTTGTTCGGAATCAAGTTCGTTTGAGCTCATAGATTTCTCATATTCTCCCAGTAAGGAGTGTTCAAATTGATTTCCCCTAACTGCATTTGCTTTTTTATCTCTAAGTTCTTTTTCTCTTATTCTGGCTTTAAGTCTCATATAAGCACCAAGTGAGCCAGGAGCAAACATTGATTTCCCCTGCACTGTCTTTGTATGGACACCAAGGTCACCCTCATTCTGTTTTGGGCCATGGGACAATGGTCCTCTCTGCACAATAGAATTGCTTTTGCTCAACTGAGGATTTTCTAAAGCAGACGAAGTTTGTTTTTGCGTAGAATGCATTGGTACTCCTTGCTGTTCAGTGGTTTTCATTGAATCCAATTGAGGTCGCTTTCTACTTCGTGTTGTACATGTCCCTTGTGATTCTTGCTCTACTTGTTGATTTTTCGAGCTTAGATGACGCATTTTCACTAGACTTGCCATTCCTATTTGAGAGTCACTTGCACTGTCTTTAAGCACGGCAGGACATATCTTTTGTGCTAATATCTGTAAAATGGAAAATCATACTAATTTCAAAGAATGTACCAAGTTAGTTTAAAACTATAATTCACAAATTGAGTACCACCTTTTTAGAGTGAGACCTCAATGCTATGCACTTTTCCCTTTTGTCGTTGTCATCCTCTTCACTCGAGTGGATCATTTGTTCTGAATCTTCAGCAGGTGTGTACTCATCATCATTATCCGGCTTCTGAAAATTTTTCTTACTTTTGCATATTCTTTTTTTGCCCTTCATTAATTGAGTGATTTCATAAGCCATAGACTTAACTCCCATTTCTTGCAATTTGGATCTATTTTCCGCTATCCTCATTTGTCTATATTTCTCATAATCTGCCATCTTATGCTACAACAAAAGAAATATAGAATCTATGTAAACTACCACAACATTCTGCATTTGACGCACAACCACAATTTACAAAGAAGTACTTCAAAATTAAAGGAACAATAAGCTATGATCTATCATATGTGCGTACAATAAATAATCTATTACTCCAATTAATATTTGATATACCCAGCATCAATGGACAAATATAGCTAAGATCTATCATGTAGAATGAACAGCTACACACACAACAAATATTAGTAAAATGCCAAAAAAAAAGGATATTGTATCACATCAATACATCATAGACCAACTTTGGAGGACCACCTAATGTCAAAAATAAACTGGTTTCGATACCTTTTTCCGGAACTACGATCTCTTGCAATAACAAATATCTGTGACATAGGAAAAAAAAAGGTTATGTGAAAAGGACGTTATATATTCTTTAGCATACTTACTGAAAACCAAACAAAAAAAAAACATTTCCTTTTCTAAGCTATTTAAATCTGATATAGGAAGTGAATGTAAAGCTAGCAAAGAATTAGGTGAAACAAAGCAAGTAAATATAGGATAATGATATATGAGGATTAAGTATCAAAATCAACAACAAAGCAAGTTGTCTAACAGAAACGTATGCAATAAAAAATATACTAATATGAAAGTAAGAATCACAGAAGTAAATGTGATTTTATTTTGGACAATCTTCATTCTAGTTAAACACTCCTAGCAAAGTCATATTGATGGCTCCATCCAATCCCAATCAGTCTCATCTAAATCATCATTATTCCCATGGCAATTGCCACTTGTTTCATTGTTCACTCCATGGATCATCTCAACTGCATCACAACCACCTTCTCTGCACCAACTAATATCATCATCATTCACAGTAGCTAGATTGAGATTCTCAGCATGTTCACGAACTTCATCAGGATAAGTAGCTTCAGATTCCACCCCAAAGATAAGAAAAGTCCCTAGGAAACTTTCTATCCACAAAATGCCAATTATCTTCAATGCCATCCTCCACATAGAATACTTGATGCACTTGTGACGCCAAGACAAAAGGATCGTCTGTAGAACACAATTTCCTGAAGTTGACACGAGTTAGGCCGTAGTCATCTATTTCCGAATGAAACCAATCACATTTGAACAACACAACGCTGAATGCACTCCAGTAGTCTATCTCAATTATTTCTTTTATGATCCCATAATAAGTAACATTACCAGAAACGGGATTGCTATCTTTACTACTTGCAAAGCTTGGAGTTAAAGCAGTCAATGAGACTCCACAATTCTGGGTTTTGCATTTGTCATCATGCCCTTTTGTGTAGAACTTATAGCCATTGCAGAAATATCCATTGTATCTCCTAGCAACACTAGAAGGACCCAAGGATAACCACTTAATATGATCAATGGCATTATCCAACGACTCAACCTTTTCTTTAAACCAATCCATGAACTCATTACTATGTTGCTGAGCTTCTCTCCACCTTCTTTTCCGCTTGTCTCTAGATGTCTTTTTGACAACCTCTTCGTGTTCACTACATTAATAAATACCTCAAACATAAGTAACTGAAACAGTATAGAAACTTCTACAAACAAAGAAGATACTAAAAACAAAAAATATAACTTACTTGATGTACTTCTCAACTTGTTCATTTTCACAATTAAATAGCACATATCGATGAGCTAGGATTCTTGTCTCCAAGTCAAGATTGAATGCCATCCCTTTTTTCTTTTCTTTCTTTTTCCTCCCAAGAGGATAACCTATTTTAGGGAACAAAGGTGATTCCTCATCAATTTTATCATCTTTTTCATGTCTTCGATTGAATCTCTTAAAACGCTTCTTTGCATCATCATGCAAATACCTAGAGCAAAATATCAAGCACTCCTCAGCCAAATAACCTTCTGCTATAGAAGCTTCTGGGCGACTTCGATTCCTAACGTAAGATTTCAACTTTCCTAAGTATCTCTCTATAGAGTACATCCACCAATAACACACAGGACCACCAAGTTTTATTTCATTTACCAAATGAATTGGCAAGTGCACCATAATATCAAAAAACGATGGTGGAAAGATTCTCTCAAGTTCACAAAGAGTCTCATTAATCTCTGTTTGAAGGCGATCCAGATCTTTTGGATTAATGACTTTATTACATATGGCTTTAAAGAAGGCACTTAATCTAATAAGAGGTAAAGCCACATGCTTTGGTAGAGTGTTTCGAACCGCAACTGGAAGAAGGTGTTGCATTATAATATGAGCATCATGGCTCTTATACCCTATTATTTTTCCTTCCTTCACTTGCACACACCTTGTAATATTCGATGCACACCCTTGTGGTAACTTTGCCTTCTTTAGAACACCACAAAATATTCTTTTTTCCTCCTTTGTTAGTGAAAATGATGCTCTTGGCAGCAAAACATACCGATTGTCACTCGAATATAAAGGATGTAGCTCTGGCCTTATCCCCATTCTTTTCAGATCTAATCGAGCCATGTAGTGATCTTTTGACTTACCAGGCACATCTAACAAAGTTGCAAGCACACTATCACAAATGTTTTTTTCAATGTGCATGACATCCAAATGATGGCGGCACCTATTATCTTTCCAGTAAGGCAAAGTATGAAAGATGGATAACTTTCTCCATGGACAATCTCCCCAATTAACCTTAGGTTGTAGCTTCCCGAACTTATTTTTCCAATCTTTCAGTAAGCTTAAGATTTGGGTCCCCGTTAAAGGAACAGGGGTCGTCCTCTCTTCTTTTGTCCCATCAAAGGACTTCTCATCATGCCGCCAAGGATGATTGGCATCCAACGTTCTACGGTGTGCCATATAGATTGTCTTGTTACTATTACTCAAATGTTGATGGGCGGTTTCATAGTGGCAATGGGGACAAGCAAACTTTCCTTTGGTGCTCCAACCAGACAACATAGCATATCCTGGAAAGTCACTTGTTGTTGATCGTAAAGTTGCGTGCATTTTGAATGCTTGTTGCTTAGAAGCGTCATACGTGTCCAACCCAAACTCCCATAAATCTTTTAGCTCGTCTACTAATGGTTGGAGGTAAACATCAATATCATTCCCAGGAGAAGTGGGCCCTGGAATTAATAAAGACAACATCAAAAACTCTGACTTCATGCACAACCATGGGGGTAAGTTGTATTTGATCAGCACAACAGGCCATGTACTGTGTTGTGTACTCATAGTTCGAAATGGATTGAATCCATCACTTGCAAGGCCCAAGCGAACATTGCGCGCCTCTTTAGAAAAATTTGGGTATGTCCGATCAAACTCCTTCCAAGCCTCACCATCAGCAGGATGTCTTAGTTTGCCATCTTTGTTCCTTTTCTCATCATGCCATCTCATTAACTCCGATGTCTCAGAACACATGTACAACCTTTGAAGCCTGGGTTTTAGAGGGAAATGCCAAACAACTTTTGCTGGGATTTGATGAGCATTCTTAGATGATTGATTTCCTATTTCTTCTTGATTTTCCTTCTCTTTCCACCTTGGGGCATGACACACATGACAAGATGTAGCCACCTCATAATCCTTCCAGTATAGCATACAATCATTACGACATGCATCAATTTTGTCATAATGAAGACCCAAATCCTTCACTATTTTCTTGGCCTAATTGAAAGACTTGGGCAATTTGGCTTCGGGAATTAGTTCTAAAATCAACTCTAGAATATCAGAAAAACCATTATTTGTTATGCCATGCAGACATTTCAAAAGGTACAAACGAATAAGGAATGATAATTTTGAAAACGTTTTGCACCAGGGGTATAGCTCTTGTTTTCCATCTTCAACCAGTTTATAGAACTTCTTAGCCTCTGGACTCGCATTATCTCCAATGCCTTCAAGGCCATTAGGGAACTCTTCGGCAACATCCCTATAGATGTCATTTAATAGACCATCCATATTATCTTGGACATCTGGCATATCAGCATCAGTTGTCCTCTCATGATGATGAAATTGATCACTCCGAGGCTCAATGCCATTTGCAATCAAATGATCGTACACTTTATCTCTGTGATGCCAAAAGCGATTATAGCACACCTTACACGGACAACTAATTTGATCTCCTATTGCTCGCCTAGCAAATGCTTTATCTAAATAATCCTCAACTCCTTTCTCATACTCGTTACTAGATTGCAAAAAGTTGGTCCAACTACTCATTTTGTTACCTTAAACAAAACATGAAAACAAGGTTTAATTTAAAACACCGACATCACATTATACCATGTCATAAAGGAAATTAGCAATAACCACAATGGTAGAGATACATGATTATTCCACTGCAAAACAAGAAAGATCACATACGGCTTGCAAAAATGACAATAAGAATCAAGTAATGTATCATATAAAAGAGAACATGTGAGAGAGAAACTCATCAAAAAAGTTATTTACTCTTTCACTGCCTTGATTAATTCTGACCAAATATAATTAATTAAGAGTTAAAAAAAGTGAGAGAAAAACGTAGGAAAATTCTTTGGTGCAATTAGGTCCCATATAAAGCAAAAAAAGACATTATTGTTACGTTGGTGCACCGAGCAAACACAGCAATCATAAAATTTACCCTAATATAGGATTGTGTGTGGATGAAATTGCCAATAATATCAAGAAATTCGACACAATTGAGAGTAAAATCCAATAAACAAACAATTAAGATTTCTTATTTAACCAATAAACAACTACAACTGACAGTAAAATCAAGAAATTGGTAAAACTAAATTAGGTATATCAAACTCACCAATGATGAAAACTGAAATTTCTAACTAGATTATAAAAAGAGTGACTTGAAGGAACAAACATGCCAATACATAATCGCTGCTCTCAATTTTCAAACAACAAAATTCAGATGAAGATGGAAATCGCATGAAAAGAGAGTTCAATTGAAAAAATACCGTTCGACGACGCTGCGGATGAATTGAGTTGTGAATTTGCTGGTAATTGTTCTCCGTCGTAATCGGAATTTTTTGGGAAATTGAGAAACTAACTTGTATGATTTGGGTCGGCGTTTAGGGATTAGTGCTGATGACTCAAAATTTTTCTATCTCAATTTTCAGGACTTTTTCTCACTCTTTTTTCAATGGCGGCAAAATATAGCGCCTATTGTCATTAATTTTGGGTTAAAAACTTAAAACATCTTAATCTAAAAAAAAAAGCCTAATGTGTTACCTATTCAACATATTTTATTGTTACCTATTTCAAATAAATTAGTGTTACCTATTCCAAATATATAAGTGTTACCTAACGTATTAGTGTTACTTATAGATGTTACCATATATAAAGTGTTACAAAAAAGTGTTACATTTTAGGTAAGTGTTACAATAGGTGTTACAAAAAAATAAAGTGTTACTAAAGTGTTACATGTATAGTAAAAAAAATTTGCACTTGATAAAGTGTTACGAAAATGTGTTACTTAAAGTCAATTATGTAGTAGTGATATCATATCTTTATGTTTAAATAACTAGTCCAAGTTATATTCTAGTTTGAACTTAAAACCATCTTTGCAGGCTTAAATTAAACTAGTTGCTACTTGTTGTTATACAATTTAAACTAAGCTTAATCATATAACTAGCAAAGGTTTCAACTTTATACATAATAAGATAACAAATTAGGCATAATATTGAAATCTAAAACATACACACAAATATAACTCATGTATCTAAGATCAAACAATCTTGAATTTCAACTAACATTCAACCATTCCAAACTATAATTCAACAATTCAATCTAAACTATAAATTCAAACCAACAATGAAATCCAAAAATATAATCGAGATATATCAAACCAATTTGAAAATATAAGAGAAAGAAGAGAAGAACTTAGGTATTTGCGCGGAAATTCGCCTTTGAAATTCGGATTTCGCACCTACGTTCAACCTTGAATTTCACCCTCCTCGGTTGTCTGCTAAGATTCCTCCCGAAGGCTGTCTTCTCGTCGAACTCTCGCACGCCAAATATGGCTCGACAATCTCACGCTATTTCTCTAAATTTTTCTCTCAAATTTTGTGGAAGTGTTTGCATCCCGTTTTCGGACCCCTCAATTGGGTATTTATACCCAATTCGCCGCCCAGGTTGCGAAATTCGAACCAATTGGAGAAGAGAATTGGGCTCCAAGTATTCAGCCCTAGAAACCGCCTCTTCTTGGTCGCGATTTGCGGCGCCGCAATTTCTATTATGCTGTGATTAGTTGATTGATGCAAGTTGCGAATTGTAATTTCTGATTGGTGGAGATGATGTGGAGGAGATGAGGTGTGGCGGTGAAGAAGATGAAGGAAGAACGAGGAGCGTTGTTTTGGTTCTGTTCTTTTCGTTCTTTCTTCCTTTTGTTTTTCTCACGTTTTTTTTTCTTCTATTGTTTTCTTTTTTTTTCTTTTGCATTTTGTCTTCAAATTGGGCTGCACTTTTGGGCTTGTCTTGTAGTTCTTTCCTTGGACCAAGATTTATCATTAAACAAAAATAGTATAATTAAGTAATATTAATAATAAAAATATAAACCTAACATATGATATCTAATAGAATTAAAAATATCTAAAATGCATCAAAACAATAATATAAACACACATATTATAATAAAGTAAGGGGACATAAATATATTGTAATGCGCACTTATCAGCGATAAAATTAACAAAAATCAGATTTTTTCTCATTTCACCATATACATGCATTAGGCTCATAGAGCTAGGGATGATTATAATTCATTGAGTATGCTACTTCTAATGAAACCCTATGTTATAAGAGACCTCTAAGTGACCAGCAAAATGTATGAATTTATTCATTCATTACACAGTCAATGTCAAGGACTCACATTAGTCTTCATAATACTTCCCTTATTGTCCACACATATACTTGAGCAGAATCTGGTAAGGTTTGTGTACATTTAGCTTGAACATGTAACATGCATGAGTTCACTTTTATTTTTCCTTTTTATACATTTAATACCGTAAATATCTTCTTCATTTTTTCTCTCTATCAAAGCAAAAGGAAAAACACAGTCTCCTATCTTCAGAGGCAAACTTCTGAACAACTTGGTACACCTTATGGTCTCACCAGTAGGTATACTAACAGGCAAATCAATCACCTCAAAATCTACTAACCCCAGACTTTTAATAACAGACGACGAAACAAAAGAATAAGTCGCTCCATAATCAAATAATGCTTTAACTAGCACGGAGTTAATAGAAAAAGTACCACTACATCGGCAGATCGTTCAACTTCATTGCGACTCATCACGAACAGTTTATCCGGAGCCTTGTTCTGGTTGTTGCTCTCAATAGCAGGCTTATTGCAGCTCCCCTGGTTGTTCTGGGCCCCTACAGGCTTCGAACCTTGATTTCCCGACTGGTTAAATCCAGACCTCACTTGGTTACTACCCCCATTGCCATTTTGCTCCTTCTTTTTCTTAGCAAAGCACTCATACTCCCTATGGCCTTTCTTCTGGCAGTAGTTACATGTCACTGGTTCTCCCTTGCAGTCTCTACTAGGATGGTTATTACTGTACTTCTTACAGTGGTACACTATCTCATATTGACCCTTATTATTGTAGCCCTGATTATTCCTCCCTTGGAAATTACCATTCCCATTCCTGCTCTTCTTCAAATTCCCTTGATTTCCCCCAGCATTGAAATCCTTTCTTTTCTCACCCAGTACAACACTCTTCTTGTCACGCCTCGACTGAAGACCATAAATGTGGGCGGCTCTCCCACACACAATATCTAGGGATGACAAAGTTTCACCACCTAACCCCAGTCCCCAGCTGGATTTCCTCAGCCAAACCTTGCTTACCTTTGAGCCTTTAATTCCTCAGTGGCTACTACTTCAAGTGCAAACCGCGACAGTGCTATGAATTTGCTATAGTACTCAGAGATGGTCATGCTCCCCATCCTAAGGTTGATAAACTCTTGGGCTTTCTGTTTCCTCATAAAGGCAGGGTAAAACTTCCCTCTCAAGGCAGTAACAAAAGAATCCCAATTAAAACCTTCAACAACACTCAGTCTAACCCCATTTTCTCTCCACTACAAATCAGCCTCATCCTTTAGGTACAGCACAACCTGACCTACTCTCATATTCTCAGGACAGTTCACCGCCCCAAAGATTTTCTCAAACTCCCTAACCCAATTCTCCAAAAAGGTAGGATCAGCTTGCCCCTTAAAATATGGTGGTTTAACTTTGGCTAACCTCTCAAACATGTCCCCAGCAGATTCGGGACGCTCAGCTCTATCTTGAGTCAGTTTTTCCGCCAAAAGCGAATAGCAGCAGCTAAATCGTTATTGTTGTCAGCCATTCTAGAGCGCGACCTGTAATTAACATACTCTACTTTAGGTTTGATACATAATTACATGTCATTCTCTACGAAGTCAACATTTGATTTGACCATAAAGATCGCATCAACAAACAATTTCTCATGAAGTTACAACAATATTACAGAATAATCATCATCAATCATCCATGAAGAATATTCACATCAAGAACACACAGTTTAGGAATCATGAATAAAAATTCAATCATAACAAATAAATAAAATATTCCCATTCGCGTGCCCAAAATAAATTATTGCTCACTTGGATAACTAAGTATTTAATATTTCCCAAAGATGTTAATAACAATTTCTCTAATCCGTAATGTTGTACTTTTGCTAAAAATAAAATGAAGGTACTATAAATTTAAATCACTGTTGGACGAATTATCCAACATTATTCTTTAAAGCATAAAATGAATAAATAAATAAACTAAGGTGAAACATCATCAGTCTTATCCTCAGATTCCCTGTAGTTTTCTAGAGTGAAAAGCTCATCTACAAAATCATCAATGTCCTCAGTATTATAGTAAACATATCTTCTAAATCTCGTAGATCTCCTTTTTGGTTGAGGCTCGTCCTCCTCTGACTCAGAATCAATATTATATCTGAAGGAAGCATAGTGGATATCGCTCATGGTCCGTCCTCTAGCATGGTCAAACTCATGAAGGATCTCATCATCACTATTAGGCACGCCTGCTCTTAATACATTACGCATAATGAACTCTAGTTCAGTATAGCTATCATCATCAGACTCATAACCTCCATCGCTCTCATCATCACTCAGTACGATAGGGTTGTAAAAGCTCCCTACTCTAGTATCTTCTCTTTCAGACACGGCTAGGAATCTATAACAATAATTTAACTTCTATAAGCAATTAGTTCTCTCATTTAACGTGTAATGACAACAATCAACAACAAACAAGAATAACCCACAACATAAAGCATATAAATAACATAAACAATTAGCAGGGAAGAAAAATATAATCATGCTGAACTAACTATTTAATGCAGACATATAATATTTCTATCCCATATGCCATTCCTATACTACCCATCTCTCATAAAATAATAAAATATACCAGAGTATTGAAAATAATTTAAATAAGTAATTTTTTTTTTCGAATTTGGAAAGAACCGAAAAAAACGAACAACATAAAAAAAATATTACATGGTTCGAAAATTCGAACATAATAAAGAAAATAAAAAAAAAAATTCGGACACTATAATAATAAAAAGGATTTTTTAACTAGAATAATACAAACTTTTGCCCGTTCTCTCGTAATAATACAAACTTTTGATTATTTTTTAATAATACAAACTTTTACCCAAAATTCCCCTGGTAGGTCAATACCGGTTGTAACTCGTTGTAGCAGGTCACTATGACACGTGTCATTATGTTATTGGTTGGTTTTTTAATTTTTTATTTCAATTTGAAAAAAAAACTCAAGCCACCTGAAAGTCTGAAACCAGACCCTCCACTCTTTTTATCCCTCACCCAACACCCCCCCTGGCAGACCCTCCCTCTCTCTCTCTTCCTCCTGCCTTCCAACCCCTCCTCAACCACGAACTAGACCCAGTCCCTCCCCCAACCCCGAAACCACTTCCCCAGTACCTCCCCACCCCATAACCACTTCCCCAGTACCTCCCCCACCCTATAACCACTTCCCCAGCCCCTCCCCACACGAAACCAATCTCTCCCTCCCCTTTCTCATTATCTCGTGTCCCTCATCTCTCCTCCACCCAACAGCCAATTTCTCAACCAAAGCAGCCTGATCATCCCTGGACCGCGCCGCAATGTAAGGAACCATCAATCTCAAACCGCACTCCATCTGTTCGACGATATGCTCCCAGAGAAACATCAGGACTTTTCCACACATTCCAAGCTTTATCCAGAGACTGAAACATCATCCCATCATCACATTCATCATCACTATCATCATCATCATCATCATCATCATCATCGAAGAAAGAACGAAGGAGATTAGTGAAGATATGAGGGTGGAAATCACCGAGCCAAAGAAAGGGTTTTTCAATGGGGTTTCGCCAGTCAGGGAAGAGGAGCTGAGAAACGTCGTCGTTTGAGGCGAGATCGAGAGCGGCGAAGTAGGAATTCAGTTCTCCAATGGTGTTCTCCAATGGCAACCGCTTGCCCTGAATTGGGTTTCGATTCTTCTTTGGAAAGCTGGGTTTTGTTATCGGCACCGGTATCGATAAAGTCTCCTTCGTCAGAGGAGAGAGGAAAGTTGGAGAGACGACCGGCGGAGTCAACGAGGAGGTCCTCGAAGGACTGAGAGAGGAGAGGGTGGTTGTGATTGAGAGAAGGAGGTTGTTGACGGAGTTGAAGACGGCCCATCAGAGATTGAAGGAGGAGATGGTCGAACTTTGGTGTGCTGCTGCTGTTGAATGAGCTGCTCATCTTTGGAGATGGTGTTTTGGCAGTTGTGGTTGTGGGTTTATGGGTTTGGTGGTGCTGACGGTGGTGGCAGGGTGTTTCTTCGAGTTTGGTGGAGGAGTTCAGTTGGGGGGGTTAAGGCTGGGAGTATTGAATCTTTTTTACCGGTTTTGTAGGTTATAGGTCATATTGACCTACCAGGGGAATTTTGGGTAAAAGTTTGTATTATTAAAAAATAATCAAAAGTTTGTATTATTGCGAGAGAACGGGCAAAAGTTTGTATTATTCTAGTTAAAAAATCCTAATAAAAACAAAATTTCGAATCGAAAACAATATTAGATTCTTGAAAAAAGACTTTTCAAAGGTAATTTAAATACCATGAATTAGTAGGAGCTCAATTCTAAGAAATTCATTTTAAGTAACTAGCTAGTTAGGCGCCTAAAAACTTAAAGTTGGCACGAAAGGCCAATAAAAACCTAAAGCTCCAAGATACCACTTTGTAACACCCCGACAATTCTCTCTTTTCTAAAATACCTTTTTAATATAAAACATAGAGAATGATCAATGTATTATCGCCCGTGTGAAAACTTATCGGCTTATTCAGAATTTTGCAGCGGAAAACAATAATAATAAACTTTATAAATAAACTTAGTCAACCATAAAGTCAACTCCAAAACCAACCAACAACCAAAGTCAACCTTAAAACCAAATTAAACCAACTATAAAATGTATAACTCAAAAGTACAGAATAATAACTACACAAGCTCTCCAAAATCCCGATACCAATGATGCATCTTCGTCGAACCTGTTAGATGAACTATGCACTATTGATCCCTAGAGACTGCTCACCAAAATGGGTCATCACAGGATCAATAAGGCAAAGCCATGATCAATATACACAACAAAAGCACGTAATCGGCAAAGTTGAGTACTACATACTAAACAAGCAAATAAACCTAACATGATACTAATAAATAATAGGCAAGAATAAATAATAACATAATAACATGCAGATAACTTTTACTGAACTAAACTTAAACAACATTCTTATTACTTTAAATGGAATAGTCAATGGACCGAGTTATCTCATCTAAAACCAGCCTTCCCTTTGGAAGACGAAATACGGGAGCGACTCCGTATTCCCATGACCTACGTTATCGAGGAACCTTTTTAAATAAAACAGGACACGGTGATCAATCCGGCCCCGGGAAAAGCCATGGCACGCTCACCATGTACCCCAACTCCTAATTGTCCAACACTTCAGACGTGCACCAGTCTAAAGCTATTGCTATCCAGTTTCACTTTACATGATTTACCAGTTATTACTTGTTATGACTCACAAGCAACACCAATAATAGAATCAACAAACAATCACAACTTTATCTTTTTATCTTAGGATTAGATAAGTGATCACACAACTTAACAATCCAAGAGTAATATAAACTTTAATCCAATATTTCTTATTTGTTGAACATAGCCAGTAACCAACTTACCTTTCATAGGTATAAAATATCAACTTACCAAATAAGGCCCTCGGTCCTTATAAAGCAGTGCAATACTCAAAAGGGAACAATGATCAACCATGATCCAATACTAATAAATATATTAATTCCCCCATGTGAATTAATAAAAATAAAGTTCCCAACCAACATGCTTGCATCAATCTTCCATACAAACATGATATATGAATCTCATAATATAAATCTCATAATCAACATGTTTGCACAACATCATAAAACATGCGGAATCCAACATAATAAATATCATATATGAACTCAACATAGTTCCTATACATGATACTACATAACTTTCCTTCCTTAAATCATGATACTATCTCAATCAACATATAGGTATGTACGTACCTTGTGTAGACAAACTGAGATGCCACTATAACAGACTTAAAATTCGCCTAGAGAGAAATCTCTGCCAATCAAAGAGGAGGGAAGAAAGTCGGCGGCACAGAGGGAGGAGGGCGGCGGTGAGCCGGCTACTGCTGCCGGTTGGTGGTGGCGCTGGTGGCTGTTGCCGCGACTGGCCGAAAGCGAAGGAGGAGGGAGGAACCGAGAGAAAGAAAGAGAAGAAAAAGAGGAGAGAGAGACCCGAAAATTGGGGGAGGAAGAGAGAGAAAATAAATGTGTTTAATGTGTGGGGATTTGTGTAAATGAGGGTATTTATAGTTTCCCCCATTAGGGGTCCAATAAAGAGTTGGGCTTTGATGGGTTCATTAAATGAGACTGACCAAAGGTTAAGCCAAAAGGTTTGGGCTCCTCACACCCATTTACAAACCCTTTTCTAAATCCAATAAGTGTTTCAAATATTTCAAATACTTTCAACGCATGACTTTAATAAAATATTTGACTTGTATAAATCATTAAAATAAATCCTTTGACATTCAAATAGTCAACCTATGAAGAAATAAATCGTTAAAATACATAAATATATTTAAATATAAATAGCTATGCATTAAAATCTATTTATAAAATCTAATAAATTTACGGGGGATTACATTGTAGCTGGGGATTAGAAAAAAAATGGGCAGACCCATTTTCTCTCATCCTCACAATACCTAACTAATGCAACACGCACGCTGCACACACGAATCTAGCTCAATAGCTGGGTATTCTTTCTTTCTCCTTCGGTTCTTCTTTAGTTCTTTGGTTCTTCGATTCTTCAAATCTTCATATTCAGCTACCAGCCCCAGCCCCCCAAATAATTATTTTCAATTTTTTGCTGCGTATTCTTTCTTTCTTTCGATCTCCAAATCAATAATCTCTTCAATAGTTGCTTTAATTGGTAATTTAATTTTCGATTTTCTTGCTAACTTTCGATTATTTCGAGTGGTGAAGTGTGAAGTACTGAACTTCCTTCTATTGAATCATTTATAGAAACATGTCAAGCTCTGCTTCAAGTTCTAGGAAAAAGAGAAAAAATGCTACTGGTAATAGATCAGACCCTGGATGAGAGCATGGTACAGAGGCAGATGATGATCCTACAAAGGTAAGATGCAAATATTGTAGTGTTGTGCGTGGTGGTGGTATTTTCAGACTTAAATATCACGTTGTTGGGACTCGTTTTAATGTGGATGCTTGCTTGTAAGTTCCTGATGATGTTAAACATAATTTTGGGCAACTATTAGAGGCTAATTTGGAGAAGTCTAATAGAAAAAAATACTTAATGACATTGGAGAGGAGGAAAAAGATTTTTTTTTACAATGGTTGAAATATATTAAAAAACAGGGATTTTACATACTAATTGGGTCATTAGTGACCCTTACAATACTTAGAAGCGAAATTAAAAACAAATTACAAAGACATTTAATGGACAGGATACACTTCTCGTTGCACCATTGGTTGTTGAGATGACTTTGCTTGCAAAGATCCGATCTTGCCAAAGCCATCGGTACTTCTTCCTTTGGAAATGATTGAGCGCCAGTTAGGACGAGACCATTAAGGACACTTAAAAACCTGAGACACTTTAAGAACAAGGATAGAGACAGAAAGGTAGTAATGATACGAGTCAAATATAACTGACTTGTGAATTGTTCACAAGCAACGAGAGTCACTGAAAGTGACTCGAAAAGCATGCTATGAATCCCCATAAAATGGGGAGCAGCGTTAAGATAGGAGTTTTTGAAAGTGATAACATTCAATGTTATCGCTAACTGAAATTGAGAATTAACATCAGTTAATCTCAGATATGAAACGACAATCCCGACCCATAAATACCCACACCCCTCCCACTCAAGACTCTACTCCTTGACACACTACCCAGGATGTAACATTCAAAAATTTGAATGAATAAATAAGGGTCCTCCCACTAGTAGAATAAATGCTTATTGCTGCGGTTTTACCCATACGCAGTAATATATCACGTAAAAAGAAAAGGTAAAATATAAAATAACCATATTGCTGCGGTTTCTATTGAAAACCGCAACAATATAGTTCCAACGATTTTTTTTTAAAAAAAGTTGACTATTAGACCAGATCTGGCGCAGACATATTGCTGCGGTTTCTGTGAAGAACCGCATCAATATATTAAAATAATATCAAAAAAATATGATTTTAATATATTGCTGCGGTTCTTCGCAGAAACAGCAACAATATTCAATGGGCCCATTTATCTCATAAAGAGGCGCTAAGGTTTGAGAAATAAAGGGACCTTCAGCCGTTTTCACTCCTTTCTCTCTCCTCCTTCAAATCTCTTTCAATTCAGTCCTTCGTGCGTTTCATTTCACTCATTTCTCTCTCCTCCTTCACATCTCCTTCCATCTCCTTCGTGCGAAAACTCCGGCGGAAATTCTTTCTTAGAATGGCGACGAAGAAGACTGTCGTCTCCAAGCCCATCGTTCTGTTTTACCCATCGTTCGTCGGTCGTTCGGTTTTACACCAGATCTGAAAACCGCATCGTCGTGCGAACATACCGGTGAAGCTTTCAATTTTCTCTCTCCTCTTCTTCGTCTTCCGGAGACTTCGCGGCTTGTTCGAAATGGCGTCGCACCATTTTCGGGCATCATTGAACACCGGCGACTTCGTCTCCTTCGTTCGTCGGCCGTTCACCTAACGAAGACGGTTCGAATCCCGGCGCTCAGACCAACGGTTCGAATCCTGTTCACTTCGTCGGCCTTCATCTCCTTCGTCGGCCTTCATTTTTTTGTATTTTGTATTTTCTTCATTTTTTTAATTTTCAGTTTAGATCTGATGTTTAGGATTTCTATTTTTTTGTTTCTACTCTTTTTGAATGAATTATTTCAGAGTTTATATTTTAGTTTAATTTCCATTTTAATTTTGTAATGAATATGATATTTTAGTTTTTGATATTGGTTACATTTTTCAGATTTGGTGTGTTTCATAGTTTCATTTCTTATAATATCAAAAGTAAATGTTATAGTTATGGGTTTTATTAATTCATTTGTTGTTTGAATGAATTCCAATAAATCTGGTTGTACAGTTTTCTTTGTGAAAATTTTGCTTGGGTGAAGTACTGAAGCATATGACATTAGAAATGTATGATTTTTTTTTTTAAAAAAAAAAAAACTATTGCTGCTGTTGTTTGGTAAAAACAGCAGCAATAAACTCACATATTGCTGCTGTTTTTACAAACAACATCAGCAATATGTTGCTTTTTAATTATTTATTATTATTAACACTACCTATTGCTGCGGTTTTGGGTAGGAACCGCAGCAATAGGTTGACCTATTGTTGTGGTTAAAAACCGCAGTAATAGGTAATTACCTACTGCTGCGCCCTTTATTGCTGCGCGGCGAAACCCGCCGCAATAGGCCACTTAATGACCACAGCAATAAGCAATTATTCTACTAGTGTCCTGACCCACGAACATATGTCCTTCATACCCCAAACTCCATTCACTGGAAAGGGAGACAACAACAATGAGCAAGGCCACTATGCTCATATACCATACTTCCAACTGTTTAACATCATCAATCATCCAGACGGAAATATCCCACACAAGATGTTCAGAACCCATACATGAACTCCAACACCTTAAACCAATGTTTGAATCAACAACCTTAAAAAGGGAACATGCAACAATCTTAAAGAGAAACCACAGCATCACAACCCACAAGTACATAATAAGACAAGGTAGATAAAACAGGGAGGCAAGCTATACCTAACCGAAGGCAAAGGTAGATATTCAGTAATCACCAGTACCTAACATCGAAAACAGAAACCCTAACCTAATCTTTACCTTTACCGTCAAGATCAGGGTAACTCCGAAACCGCGAGACGGTGGCGACAAGGTTAGCTTCGACAAAAGGTAGACAATTACTAGATAACTTAGAACCAACAACCTCGAATTTAGCACTTCCTAACCCAAACAAGAAACCCTAACCTTAAACTTTACTTTTATCGGAGAGGTTATCGGCGGCGGTGTTTGGGGAAGCTTTGGAGAGAGGCTGCCCGAGGTTGAGAAATAGGTATCTGAGTAGATCCTCCCAAAAACCGGCTAAGTTGACTCGAACCAGAAAACCCAGCGGCAAGAAACAACCACGAACTGAAGACTGCAATCGGTGGTAAGATCAACGCCAAATTGCTCCTTCTCTGCTAGACTACGAGCTAAGAAGAAAACTCGAACGAAGCCGGAGCACTAAGCCAACTCAAAAAACGCGATAACCCGACAAGAAGCAGGCGAGAAAAACACTGACTAAAAACCATAAAAGAGAAGGAGTTAAAAAGAGTGAGAAGGTGGTTCAGTAGTGGAGGGCGACGAAGTAGGTGGTAGTGAGAAGATTTCTCACTAAATAAGGCGACGAACTAAGAGGTGGTGAGAAGGTGGAAAGCTAAAGAAAAGACGGTGGAGGTGGAGGGCCACAAACTAATGGAGTCAGATCTACGCTGGTGGAGCAGGCTCGCCGACGACAAGGTGGCCACCAGCGAGCCTGCTCCAGAGCTTCGTAACGCTATGGTTTTTAACTGGAGAGAATTTTAGAGAGTTACAAAAAAGGTTTTTCCACTAGAAGAAGATTTTGTGTTTCAAAGAGGAAGGGGTACTATGGATTCTTTTGTGGGTAGAAGTAAGCCAGGAATGCAAACAACACTTAATCAGAAATTTAAAAAGGAAGAAAGAGAGGAAGTTTGCCAACAAATTGCTCGTTTTTTTATACAAGTGCTATTCCCTTTAATGTTGTCAATAATCCTGAATTTCCAGTCATGAGTGAAAAGATTGCTAAGTTTGGAGTTGGTCTTAAACCTCCTAGTTATCATGTAAGGGTCACATTCCTAGATAAAGAAGTGACTAATGTCATGGCCATGCTTGGTGAGTTCAAACAAGAATGAAAAAAAAACTGGTTGTACTATTATGTTTGATGGTTGGAGTGATAGAAAACGGCGTTCTATTTGTAATTTCTTAGTGAATAGCCCTAAGGGGACTGTCTTTTTGTCATCTATAGATACATCAGACATATCTAAGACAACAGACAAAGTCCTTGAGATGTTAGATGCGGTGGTAGAGCAAGTTGGTGAGGAGATGTAGTCCAGGTTGTCACTGACAATACTGCCAATCATAAGGCTGTTGGAGAAAAGTTAATGGAGAAAAGAACAAAGTTATAATGGACACCATGTGCTGCCCATTGCATTGATCTAATGCTAGAGGATTTAGAGAAAAAGATTAAGGATCACAATGTGACAATTGCAAAGGCTGGGAAAACAACAATATACATATACTCTAGGACTTTGTTGCTTACTTGGATGAGAGAAAGTACTAAAGGTAGAGAGCTAATTAGACCCGGTGTAACACGGTTTGCAACTTCTAACTTGACATTAAGGTGCTTAAATGAGCATAAACGGTCATTATTAGCCCTTTTTGCATCTAATAAGTGGAAATAAAGCAAATTTGCTTCAACTGTTGAAGGGATAAAAATCCAAAGAATTTTCTTGGATACTCGGGGATTTTGGCAAAGTGTTGTAACATGTTTAAAGGGAGCCTTGACACTTGTGAAAGTTCTCAGCATGGTGGATTCCGATGAGAACCCTGCAATGGGATTCATATGAAGCAATGGCACAAGTGAAAAATCAAATCAAAACAAATTTCAATAATGTTGAGAAAAAGCAAGTTTTTTTTAATGCCCATCAAGTCGGCTAGTTATTTACTTTTTTGTTTGAGCTTATTTGTGTATTCTTCCATGTAGCTATAAACCTATTTTAGAGATTGTTGATGAGCGTTGGGTGGATCAACTACATGGACCTCTACATCCTGCTGCCTACTTTTTGAATCCACAATTTCAATATAATGCTAGTTTTCAAGGTAGTGCAGACATTAAAATAGGTTTCTATAATTGTTTACAAAGAATGGTCCCTGATCCCAATGAAAGAATGCTTATTGATCTACAAATGGATGCTTTTAAAAATGTCACAGGACTCTTTAAAAATGTGATGACCCGGACCAAAAAAACTCCAGGTGCCTTTTTTTCATTTTATTGTTAGTTTTTTTTTTTGTAATTTACAGCTTATGAATTTATAGTTATTTTCCAAGCATATATATGTAATTATCTTTGTAACGCCCCGACCTCTAAGCATCTTTATTAGGTTAATTAATCTTGATTATTAGCACCGGAAGACCTAACCTTTTGGTCGGTGCGTTACTGCCGTACTTTCCGTTAGGAAAATACAAGGCAACATACTTTCAGAATTCTAACATGTAATAATGTGAAAACTTAAACATACTAAATTATTTAAATTATTAAAGTAAAACATTGTAGTTAATGTTAATTAAACTAACTGATAACTTAGGTTACAAAAACTATAAGTGTTTGAGTCATTTGAATATCAATTCCTCACTGCTAAGCCATTCCGTCATCCCCATCGGTACCTAAAACAGAAAAACAAAACGTCATGAGCCGAGGCCCAGTAACATACTACTCTAACATTGTAAATTCATTTCAACTCATTTTATTTGAAAACAGAGAGGGGAGAATATAGTCAAACCATTTCATAAACATATAATTCAAAACAGAAATTTAAAGAAGGATACATGTTACCATTCATCATTTTATCATATTAATCATCGAAAATCTTCCTTTGGTTACTTGGCGAGTAAACAGAAGGCTAAGCCACCGAGGACATATGTCCCCCATCAGAAGGTGCCATAAAGCCATACATCAAAACATAAGGCAGAGCCACCGAGGACCTTTGTCCCCCATCAGAAGGTGGCATATAATGCCAAACATGATGCGGGTACCACCGAGGACGTTGTCCCCCATCAGAAGGTGGCGTTGCCGCCATATAACAGAATGACACGTGCACGGCCCACAGAACATAGTACTGCCATAGACCATCTTACACTTTCATTTATCATGTTTTGTGGGTTTTAAGTACTTTTCAGTATCGTAAATTCATTGCATAAATGTCATACCAAATCATTTATAAACATAATTTGCATAGTGAAACATTTCATATCCCGCACACCATAAATACATATCATCAAAACATTATACAAAAGCGTCATAAAACATAGTTGGAAGGGGAGAGCGGGTGTTAGCAGTAGACGTTACCTCGAGTTGCGATTATTATACTTGATAGCCGGGGGAGGCTTGTAATATCCCTTTTCCTTTCTAATTGGTTAACGAACACAACGCAGCAGGCAGCGAAGGGGAGGATTGGTCGGAACTCCGCGAGCAGGTGGCGCGGAGGAGGTGGCGTGTTTGGCCGGCGAGGAAGCGGTGCGTCAGGTGGGCAGCAGCCCAGGGGGGGCTGAGGAGAAAATAGAAGTCAGGGGGAGCAGCGAGACAAGAGGGAGGAGGGAGGAAGGAGTAACGCAGGGGAGGGAGGAGGAAGGGAGGTGGTGTTGGCGGTCGGCGGTGGTTGTAAGGCGCGCAGAAGGGTCGGCCGGCAGGTGGTGGTCAGAGGGTGGCCGGAAAACAGGAGGGTAGGTGGTTGAAGGTTATGTAATATTCAGATTTTTAGATGGATATGAATAGTGAATTTAACATGTTACTTATAGAAATTTTAGGAAGAAAACTTCATTAAACTAATGTAGGCTTAATGGCGAAGTATACTTGGGGAGCAAGGCCTTCTAGAAGCCTTGGGGAGCAAGGCCTTCTAGAAGCCTTGGGGAGCAAGGACATGGAGCTTGAGGAAGAAGATGAATTGGATGGATGGTGATTTTCCATTTAAAGAAATTTTCTAATTCTTTTGTATTACCAAAATTAGTAAGTTTTTCCTATTTCCTATTATTAGACAACCATACTAACTTAGCTTATCTTATCAAATACTTGCTTTTATTTTATTTCCAATATATTAAAGAAGTGATTAAATAAATAAATTAATTTTAAATAATTTATTAAGCTAATTATTAATATTAATTAAGCTTAAATTTTAGGGATATTGCAATCTTTGTGTAGCCGATTGGTGGGATTCATATGGGGATGAATGTCCAGAGTTGAAAAGGGTTGCAATTAGGATTTTGAGCTTGACTTGCAGTTCTTCTGGTTGTGAGCGAAATTGGAGTGCCTTTGAGATGGTATATTAATGATCTAACCTACTTTATAGAACTTATGATTTTGGTTAAATCAAAAAATTATTTAATGTTTGTTGATGTGATTTAGGTCCACATTAAGAAAAGAAATCGATTACATCAGAAAAAGATGAATGATATTTAGCGTTCGTGATGTACAATATGAGATTAAAGAGGAGATATGACAAACGAGCAAGCAAGTCCATAATACAACAACCAATAGTTTTGGATGACTTGCCTTCGGATGATGAGTGGATAGCTGAAATTGAAGAACCTGTTCTTCCAGCTACCAACACATGGTTAGGTGTTCTTGATAGAGCATCTTAGAGATTTGCAAGAGCTGTATAAAATGGAGATGAAGGCATCAATGCGGATTTGAATGGATCTCAAAGTATGCTTTGTTCTCTAACTTTCTTCCCTTTTATTAAATAACATTGCAAATATAATCTTCTACTTCTCTTTTTGTTTTTTTTCTCTTTATGTAGATGATAATGTTGAAGTTCAAATGGTAAGTGATGATGATGAAGTTGCACCAACATTTGATTCAAATGATATTGATTTGGATGATATTGATGATTATGGTGATGAAATGGGGGCAACTACCACGAAAACTACCAACGGGAGTGATGATGTCGATGGTGGGAGATTTGGATATAATGATTGATTCATAGTATTAATTTAAATTGAGTACTTTTTTTTTATTAAGGACAACTATTGTGTTTGTATTTTGTTCAACTTTAATTTTATTGATGGCGTCCTTTTCATCTCATATCATTACGGATAAAATTGAATTTTTAGTGTTGTCCATTGAAAAAATAGGTAAACAGTTTACATATTTTATCATAGAATCTTATTCCCGCAAAATTCACAGAATCTTACAATTTTATGATTCGATTTTACGATCCAATTCTGACAGGCCCTTTCGATTTAGAGTAGAATCGCGATTTTGACAACCTTGGGTAAAATTCAATCGATCAATTCAATCAATTCGAATCAAGACAAAAAAAGGTATGATTTTACTCAAAGTTCACTCAACAGTTTTGTATTAGAAAACAAAAAGAACAAGAATCCAGAACATATTTCTCGAAAGTACTTTCCGAAATTTACCAAAAAATTGAAATTTCGAGAAAAACGATGGCAAAAGTTGTGTGACATTTTCATATCAACTTCTCACAACAATTACACATTCGAAAAATCATTTTTACATAGTGTTTTTCTTTTAAAAAACATTTTCAATCAAACATTTTACTCACATTATCAGATACACCTATAATTTTACAAAAAAAAAAGTGTTTAACAATCAATCTTCTCATGAAATAAGAATTCCAAAAACAAAATCTATTTCCATGGAATTGTTACAGAGTGTTTTTTTGTAATGTGAAACTCTTCCAAATTCTTTGAGAAACTCTCCCAAATTCTAAAATCTTCTCTATTTTATATGCAAATAATAAATCCAAAACACTAACAATCTCCAATAAATATAAGATTTTAAATTCCGTCGCATGCAAAAAAAAAAATATGAAAATTTTTAAAACTCACCTCCTCAATTGCATTTCGAAATTTATGTGTTTCTTCTCCAAAATTTTCGACCTCCACCTTCAATCATCTCAGTGCTTTAATTGATCATAATTGCTGCAATTATTAAGTAAAAATTTATTCCCCTATCTCCAATTATTAGGTTTCCATTTATAGTGAGAGAAGGGACCGAAGTAATTAAAGACGAGGTAGATGGGCGACAGGAGGAAGAGATGGAGAAAGAAAATAGATGGCGGCATGGAACTGTGGAAGGGAGGTACAGGTGGAGGTTTAGAGATCTAGAGAGATAGGGCCATATTTGGAGAGCTAAGGATGTATAAAAGGATTATTTGGAACATGTGCAAAGTGTGTAGGGTGTAGTGTGTAGTTGTGTACATTGTATCTCTATTTGTTACTCTATACCCTGGCATGAACCATGAAATGTTATTGTTTGTCAATGCTTATCATCTTAATTACTAGGCCCCTCCGCGGCTACGCCTATCTAGATTTGGTATGAGATTGTGGACCACTTTTTTGATCAAGGTACAAGGAAACGTCGTCGAGTAGGGATATAGGATAGAAAATAAATCATCACAATCAGCTCTTTACTTGCTAATGAAAAAATAAATCAAACAAAATTAGTCTTAACAACATTTTTCATATTTACTAGTCACAATTTAAAGATAATGTTTGGGTAAATTCGATCTCCTTTTATACATCAAAACCTCACCAAAAAAATATCTCACACAAAGTTTTTATGTTATGATATTGCTTAGAGTACCTTATAAGCCATCCTTTTTATATTGTTTGTGGCTCTGTTATTGAGCGACACTATAATATTTATGTTATTGAACTTTGGTGTCATAATCTCTATTATTTATGTCAAGAGGGGTAAAACACCGAAAAATAGAAAAAAGAAAAAAAAGGGTAACTGACTACTTCAATTAAAAAACAAAAACTTTTTAAAAAGTATGCAATTACTAGAACGCAAATCAGTTTAAAACCTCTAAAAGTCTCTATCATAACTCAAAACAAAGAAAGAGAAGAAGACCAACACTCTTCCTATCCCCTTCATTCTTCAGCAATTCACAAAATTATTTTCAGGTTTTTTCTTCACTGTTTTTATTTTTGGGCGTTCTTGGATTTATTTATTTGTAATCTTTTGCTTTTTTCATTTTTCTGGAATGCTTTTATTAATTTAATATTACTGGTTTATTGGGTAGCACTTAAAATCATAAAATCATCATTACCCTTACAAAAAGATATTTTTTTATATTCTTAGTACATTATACTAGGTTTTCGTTCTTACTGTCATGATCTATCAGAGAGATTATCAAAATATTTTTTAAAATCATACTAGATACAATTACGCAATAAATTTTACTTTGATAGTGATTTAGATTTTACCAAAGGATTAAAAAAATCTTAAAACAATAAAAAAATGGCCAGAAAGCAAGTGCGCGTGACGCAAAGCTGTGCGTCTGGCATACAACTGTGCGTGTGGTGCAAAGCGGTGCGTCAAGCGCAAAACTGTGCGCCAGGCGCACAATTCAATTTTATCTTCGTTTTCGGTTTCCTTTGCCTATAAATAGCTCATTTCTTCGAATGACTTTTTACAATGCTTTCCTACGACTTTTATATACACTCTCCTATACTCAAACTCACATTCAAAGTTCAAACACATTTAAATACCTTCAAACACATTCATACACATTTGTACCTTCAGATTTCCTATTTCAGCTTCAAGATTGCTCATCCTGAAGATCGTTGCATAAGAACCAGGAGACAAAGGTATAATTCCTGAGGGTCAATTCCAATTTAATTCTTTTTTTACTAACAATATACTTGTCACAATGTAGATCTTGAAGGAATTAACGTTCTCTTGTACATTCTTCCCTAAATCTCTCTTTTTTATATTTCTTTTATTCTATATTATATATTCATATGCATGATTGTATGTTTTAATGATTTCATCACCTCACATGATTATTATTGCTAATCAAAGACCTAAAGAACTGTTCTAACGCCTAATAAGATAATTGGAAAATCTGATTAGGATCCCAGTAATTTGATTGCATAATAACATGTCACCAAAAATTAGTCTTTTGTTTGTTTAATTAATCGACACAGATTAATTATTAGAATGCATTAAAATATTATGTGGTTATTTATTTGCATAATAATATATATGAATCGATAATAAGTAGAGGCCATCAATGGACGAATTTGATTCCCGATCTTATTCGTACCTCTCCCCCCGAACTCAATCTATGGTTCATTAACCATCTATGGAGTCATGATGGATAATTCTACATTGGATAAATCCAAAAGTTGTCCCTATGATTTCCCAATATCCAATTAGGTTTATAAGTCTTCCTTTAAAGACTTGTTGGCGACTTCAAAACATTTTCCAATAAAATCTTTACAAGGAGGTAGTCAAATACGCGCTCATCCTGAAACACCCGACCCATACGGAGCCGAGCCTATCGCCACCAATGCGCATCCAGGGCCAATAACTGTCCTCAATAACCAACACAAGTTCTTTCGACGCATTTTATTCTCACTCATGCGCACTCCGAGAAACTTCCCAGGAGATCACCCATCCTCGGACTACTCCCAGCCAAGCATGTTTAATTGTGGATTAAATAAGGAAATGAGCCCTAAAAGAAAGATGCATCTTGTTTGAAATAAGTAGTCTGCTAAATCCCTTTAAAGCAATCACGAGGGGCATCACATGCACCCCCACTTGAGGACAGCAATGCCCTCGTTGCGCCTGAGGACTCAACATATTCGGCCAGAACGACTTGTTGGTCGCCTCAGCCTGGAAACATATCACATATTCGACCACAACTGGTGATATAGTCCAAAAATCCTCCCCCACTAGGCGACTAAACATGGATTAATTATCCACACGATCAGCACGCGGTCGTTGGATTGCTCTAATACCATTTGTAACACCTGACCCATACGGAGTCGAGTCTATTATCACCAATGCGCATCCACGGCCAGCAAGAATCGTCCTTAATAACTAACATAAGTTCTTCCGGCATATTTTTTCCTCACTCATGCGCACCCCGAGAAACTTCCCATGAGGTCATCCATCCCGAGACTACTCCCGGCCCAAGCACGCTTAACGTGGAGTAACTAAGGAAATGAACTCCCTAACGTAGAAAGATGCATCTTGTTTGACATGAGTAACCTGCTAAATCCCTTTAGAGCAATCATGAGGGGTATTACACATCTCGCGTAGGCGAACCAAAACACGCCTACATGCTACACTAACCCACCTCTAGATTTGGGAAGAAAAGTGTGAGATTGGCCCACCAAGTGGAGTTTCTTTTTCCCTTTATTTTCATCCCAAAGAAAATTATTACATATTTTGTCAAAGTTCATGCAAAATGGATTTGGGAAGGTGGAAGGCTTGCATGTAATAAGAGGCTATGTTGTTTATGGTTGATTTGATAAGAGTGAGTCTTCAACTCTAGAGAGAAATTTCGATTTCCACAAGATAGTTTTTTTTTTCAACTTTATTCACCACAAACAAGACATCACACTTTCTTGGCCTTTTGTGGGAGAGGGGCATGCCTAGATATAAGCCAAGATTTTTCCTTCATATTCATAGTATTTTAGAACAACGGTTTGTGCTCATCACTAGTGTTTGGAGAGAAGGTAAGACAACTCTTTCCTTCATTAAATTTTTTGACATGAAATCTCACAGGAAGTGTTCATGATTGCACTCAACTTAAAGGTCGTAGTCTCATCAACCCTACTAAAATAAAAAGGTTGTTGATGAGTGAGAATTTAATATCACTCATGTATATATTTTGATAGTTTTTGCATGCTATTTTTGTATTTTTTTGTGCATTTTCTCCCCCCATTCTTCTTATTTTCATCATCTATTGGTCTATTCTAGTATTTAGGATTTCTTACCAATTTCCCCTCCCTTTTGATCACTAACATCTTGCTTAGTATTAATTTTTTTGGGAAGAAAAGGGCAAAGCAGGGGAGGAGAGGGCGCTTTTTGTAAAATAGAAGCGGACGCTCCTAAAAGTTGCAGACCATGGCACATTAAGGCAGGGAGTTTGAAGTGTGGAGTGAGCGACCAAGGAGCTGGCGCTCCTGGCGTGGAGAAGAAAGGAGCGGGCGCTATGGAGGAAATAGAAGCTTGCGCTCCGTAGGAAATAGGAGTTGGCGCTCCTATTCGTGCTGAAGACCATTAAGAGATGTAGTGAGTTGGAGCGACATACGAGCTACCATAGAGCGCGCGCTCCTGACACGTCTTTGTAGGACTTTAGATGCTTAATGCGGAAAACGAGTATCATATACCCAAACATCTAACCCCAAGATCTTTGCATAAATTAACATGAATCTAATAAGAGTATAGAATTATACCTCTTGATGCGTGAGTTCCTCTTACACACCACAAGCCTTCTAGTGGAGATCCGTTAGAACGTCAAATGTCGTTCCTCAAGTGTTGGTCCACGAACAACCCTTGGATAACCACATATACTATTACAGAAGAGATAAAACTCTGTTCCTTTTGGGGTGTATGGTGGTTGAATGGGGGGAGGATGAACAAAGAGAAAAATCAGAATTTTTCCTCTCAAAAGATGATGTAAAGGTTAGTTCAACTTTGTAACCCCCATATCTCTATATAAGGTGGTTACAAAGAGGTGTTTCATGAGGCTTTATTTTCCTCATAATGTCACACATTACGAGCCTGATAAACTCATGAGTTACATCTTATTCCACCCATCTAAAACCGCCCAACCCATTTCACAAATGGGTTTGGGTAATATCCAAGCGTTGTCACATTGTGTGGCCTCATAGGACCCAATATATATATTAGTAGTTGGCCCAACTATACTAGCCCAACAAACCGCAATTAGCTTCTAGCAAAACGTCGCGGTCACCTAATATTATTGAATATACTATCTTCATAATTTGTCCATATACATTTAGTTTGTTACACTTGATCGAGGACAAAATCCTTCAACCTCCCACTGGTCTAAGAACTAGTGTGCAACCTTCAAACTCCTTAAGTCGCTTAATGTCCAACTTAATGACATGGTAACATCGTATGTAAACCATACCAATATTCAAGTTGTTTCTTGAAATCCGAGTTCGAACTGTCGAAACAAATGATTAACTTTTTAATTCATTTGAGCACGACCATGCATTTTCAGTTCTGGCTCTCCAAGAGGCCAAGACACCAATCCTAACTCTTAGGAGGACTTTATCCAGTCTTGTATAACTAAAACTCCCACTCAATTCGTAATAGTTCCGATCACTGCCTTTATAGCCTCCTTTTACGGCACGATATTTTGCAGTGTCAAAAACAGACTAATTCTTAAGTAAGAATAACGTCATACTCAAGTCAAAGGAATCCACTAAATATATTAATGAGATTCTCATAAACCTTTTAGAGAACTCCCACTAGGTCTGCCCGACGTGTATAAACTATTCACGCCTATGCAAATGACTAGACATCTCTATGTCCCCATAGCCCATGAAACTGCGCTATCAATCAACTTGCAATCTAGTCCATGAAACTGAATCATTTACGTTCAACTTTAATGATTCAAACTAGGGACCAAGGTATATTATAACTCCTGTTCACTGGATAGGGTTTCATTTGTCAAATCACGTATTTGACAATCCTATCAAACGTTAGAAAATACTTTGAACGTTTTATTTAATACTAAACCAAGATTAAATAAGAATATAACCTTTTATTGATAAACATAATCAAACATATCATAAGAGTAACTATAACTGTGAACTAATTAAATGTAAATAGTACACAATCAAAACCACCTCTCCTACATGCTTAAGCCCTATAGCCCTAGTATGACTCTCATGCTTAGGCTGAGGCAATGGTTTAGTCAAAGGATCGGCGACATTGCTATCCATATGGACTTTGCTAACTATTACATCTTTTCTCTCAACGATTTCTCGAATAAGATGAAATTTCCTAAGTACATGTTCACACCTTTGATGTGATCTTGGTTCCATAGACTGAGCTATGGCACCATTGTTATCACAATGTAAAACAATACCATCTCCAACACTAGGCACTACTCGTAGCTCCAGAATGAACTTCTTCATCCAAAAGGCTTCCTTTGTGCAGCAATATACCCAACTTCTGTTGTAGAATCAGAGACAGTGCTTTACTTTAAACTTTTCCAGCTCACTGCCCCTCCAGTTAGACAAAAGATGAAACCAGATTGGGATCGAAAATCATCTTTGTCAGTTTGGAAGCTCGCATCTATGTAACCTTCAACAATTAACTTACTTTCACCTCCATACACTAAGAAATTATCCTTAGTCCTTATTAAGTACTTTAGGATATTCTTAGCTGCAATCCAGTGTGCGTCACCTAGATTTGATTGGAATCTGTTACACATGCTCAAGGCATATGAAACATCTGGGCGAGTAGAAATCATGGAGTACATAATGGATCCTATAGCTGAGCATAAGGAACATTACTCATTCGCTTAATCTCATCAGGTCTAGAAGGACATTGAGTCTTGCTAAGCGACATGCCATGTTGCAGGGGAAGAAAACCTCTCTTAGTGTTTTCCATGTTGAACTTAGTGACGATCTTATATATATAAGTTCATTGGCTAAGTCCAATCATCCTCTTAGACCTATCCCTGTAGATCTTGATCCCCAAAATGTACTCAGAGTTTCCAAGGTCTATCATAGAGAAATAACTCTTCTACCATTCCTTGACTGACTCAAGCATGGGAATGTCGTTTCCTATGAGAAGTATATCATCTACATACAAGATCTAGAAGACTATGTTACTCCTACTTTCCTTCTTGTAAACACAAGACTCTTCTCCGTTTTTGAGAAAACCAAACTGTTTGATTGCCTCATCAAACCGAAGATTCCAACTCCGGGATGCTTGCTTCAGTCCATAAATGGACTTTTGAAGCTTACATACCTTCCTAGGATATTCTGGATCCACAAACCTTCAGGATGTGTCATATACACATCCTCTTTCAAGAACCCATTCAAGAAAGTGGCTTTGACATCCATTTGCCAAATCTCGTAAGCATAAAAGGCAGTGATCGCTAGGAGTATTCGAATAAATTAATCATTGCTATTCGTGAAAAGGTTTCGTCATAGTCTATACCATGAACTTGCTTGAACCCTTTTGCAACCAACCTTGCTTTGTAAACCTGAATGTTACAATCCTTGTATGTTTTCACTTTGAAATCCCATTTGCAACCAATAGGTGTAACCCCATCGGACAGATCCATTAAGTCCCATACTTGATTTTCAGACATGGATGCCATTTGGGACCTCATGGCTTCAAGCCATTTTTCGGAGTCTTCACTCATCAAAGCTTGCTTGTAAGTAGTAGGTTCCTCATCTTCTAAAATCATTATCTCAGAAGTTTCGGTTAACAAGAAATCAACAAACCTTTTGTTTGGTATTCTTGGTCTACTAGGCCTACGAGGAGCTGCAACAGGAGAAATTTTCTTCTCAACTATATGAGAATTTTCGCACGAATTAGATTCGAGTGGGACAGTAGGAGGTTCGTGTATGGGATGCACGTCCTCTAACACTTGGTCAGTTATGGGAGAAGATTCCTCCAAAGGAGGAATTACTTCAAGCTCCATAGCTGGCACTTGTGTTTCTGACTCTGACATAGGTTGAACTATGTCCATTTGTTGCTTTTCTCAAACTTTTTCGAGAAATACATTACTCCCACTTGCCTTTTTGGAAATAAAATCGTTTTCCAAAAAGACATCACGACGAGCAACAAACACTTTGCCCTCAGTGCGATCGTAGAAGTAATAGCCCTTGGTTTCTTTGCGATAACCCACAAAGAAACACTTATATGATTTAGGGGCAAGTTTGTCAGAAAGTAAACGTTTGACATAAACCTCACAATCCCTAATATGTAGAAAAGACAAGGTTGGAACTTTTCCACTCCATATCTCATATGGTGTCTTTTCTACTGCCTTTGATGGAATTCTATTAAGTGTGAAAGTAGTAGTTTCGAGAGCATATCCCCAGAAGGATATTGGAAGATCAGCAAAACTCATCATAAATCGAACCATATCAAGTTGAGTTCGGTTCCTCCTTTCGGATACACCATTCAACTGAGGTGTTCCAAGCAGAGTTAGTTGTGAAAGAATTCCATAACTCTTCAAGTGATCACTAAACTCTTGACTCAAATATGCACCACCACGATCGGATCGTAGTGCTTTGATCGTCTTGCCAAGCTGGTTTTGGACTTCATTTTGGAATTCTTTGAACTTTTCAAATGATTCCGACTTATGCTTTACTGAATAGACATATCCATATCTACTTAAATCGTCACTAAAAGTGATGAAGTACCCAAACCCCCCTAGCTTTTGTGCTCATTGGTCCACACACATCAGTATGTATTAGGGCCAATAGATCACTGACCCTTTCACCCTTTCCAGTAAAAGGTGACTTTGTCATTTTACCCATTAAACATGATTCACACACATCAAATGGCTCAAGTCAAAGGATGTTAGAAGTCTATCTTTATATAACTTCTGAATGCGTTTCGCGTCTATATATCCTAAACGACAATGCCATAAGTAAGTAGGACTAGTATCGCTTGATATATGTTTTTTGCTGTCTATATTAAGGACATCTTTGTCTAAGTCTAGGAAATATAGACCATTAGACTTTTTAGCAGTGGCATAAAACACTGAATTCAAATAAACAGAGAAACAACCTTTCTTAATTGTAAATGAAAACCCTTCATTATCCAAAACAGGAATAGAAATAATGTTTTTGGTAATAGCAGGAACATAATAACAGTTATTAAGCTCTAATATTAATCCGGAAGGCAAAGGTAGACTATAAGTCCAAACTGCAATGGCCGCAACTCTAGCACCATTTCCAATGCGCAGCTCTACCTCTCCTTTAGCCAAGGTTCTACTCCTTTTTAGTCCCTGCACATTCAAAATAATGTGAGAAACACAACCGGTATCAAATACCCAAGAAGTAGATGTTGCTAAATTAATGTCGACATAGATACCTAAAGGAGAAGCCCCATACTTCTTATCCTTCAGATACTTCAGGCAGTTACGCTTCCAATGACCTATTTGATCACAATAGAAGCACTTAATTGGCATTTGCTCCCACCTTTGGCTTTGCCTTTGCCTGTGGCTTATCAGCAGTCTTAGCGGCAACTTGCTTGCTCTTATCTTGCTTTTTCTTGCCAGTCCATTCCTTCTTAAAACCCTTTCCCTTTTGAACCATTAGGTGCAACGGGGATGTTTTGCTCGGCAGTCATGAGCATCCCATGTAACTCAGCAGGGGTCTTTATCACCCCATTCATATTGAAGTTCAACCTAAACTGATTGAACCCTTCATGAAGTGAGTGCAGTATGATGTCAGTAGCCAACTCTTAGCTATAAAGAAAGCCCAACCTCTCTATTGCCTCGAAATAACCGATCATTTCGAAGACATGAGTGGCGACCGACTTGCCTTCAACTAACGCACACTCAAGAATAGCCTTGTGAGTCTCATACCTCTTAATCCGAGCTTGTTGCTGAAACATGGTTTTCAGCTGTCGGATAATACTGTAGGCATCCAAACTTACAAACCTCTTTTGAAGGCTTGGTTCCATAGCTGCGAGCATAAGAGAAATAACAATTACCGACCTTTCCGCAATGGCCTTATGGGCCTCCTTTTCGGCTTCAGTAGAGGTAGCAGTTAAAAATGGGATCGGGGTTTCAAGAACATCCTCTCGACCTTCGGACCTAAGAACAATTCTTAGATTCCTTTCCCAATCAAGGAAGTTGTTCCTGTTCAACTTATCCTTCTCAAGGATTGAACGTAAGTTAAAAGGTGAATTATTGTTGTTACCAGACATAATATCTACATAGAAGATTCAAAAGTAATAAGTATGTTTATCATAATAGCTTTTAACAAATTTTAAACATTTAAAAATAAAAGCCATGCACTTGATCAATTTCAAAGTGTCCCTTTTGAATCAAGTGATTCTAAGATCCTATCAACATGATTTATAAGTGGAGTTTGGCCTCTATTTAAAACCAAGTTTAAAAGAGGTAAGTAAACTCTTTTACTAATTACAACAATTGTAACTCTTAGTTGATGGGTGATTGCCAAGGTGATTATAGTCCCCAGGTAAGGAAGTTACCCACAACGTTGGGGAGAGCCTTCCTAATCCTAGACAGAGCTTGTCACCCCAACACAAAACCTAATCCTTTTGCTTCAAAATCCAAAACCATTTTGATGATTTTGTTGGGCCAAACCAAACTAAACATGCAAATTTCAGAAATTTACTCTACTTAGCCCAAGATTGGAAGTAACACTCTGCTTTGGTAGAACCTATTACTAACGATCAAGGTTTTAGTAGATGTTTATTTGGAATAGCAAAAACCCAATATTTTATTTTAAGGGACCTAAGTAAATTATTATGTTGATTTAATTACTAGCGAACATTTAACATAATTAAATCACAAGCATAATAAACTTAGAAAGCATTTAAAAGCAATATTTAAATGCATAAAATGTAATCCTAGTATGGCCCCTAACCCTAAAGACTACTCTTAAAGGCCTCCATCTTCGAACCACCTTGGATCTCCATCCTTGTGCTCCATGGAAATGAAATAAAATCGGATCTCCATCCTTGAAACCCTTTTACTTGAATAATTTTTTGAAACTTAAACTAATATTACAAAAAATATCAACGATGCATAAATCGTATTTAAATTACAAAAATACATTAACGATACGCAGATCGTATTTTCTATCCAAGTTTGGGCCATACTAGTCACCGCATGCATTCATAATATCATATATATAAAACATGCATTTTAATCAACTATTAAAATTATTTATCATGCTTTAACAACTTTAAAACACAATAACACCATCTAGATTTAATCTCATATCAAATCAAATGGTGTTAATACCTTAAGACAAATTTTAATTATATCAGAATTTATCTCTTAAGGGCTGTAAAATATTAATCTAACAAATTTAATCAACTATTAAATTTAAAGAAAAATACTTGAGCACTTTTAGGCACCACATATATTTTAATCACATTAAAATATAAACATAGCATGATAATTAATCACATATACTAGCATGAAATAATTAATCAACTTATTAAAACTAACAACCTAATATAAAAATAAATATCGTCAAATTGAACACCCAACATAATTTTAATTCATTTAAGTAGTAGCATAGGATACCAAGCATAAAAGCTACTTAATATGCATTAAGGGATAAACGGATTAAACGTTTTAATCCATTGAAGAAAACGAGCCGTTGCGGCCAGAGCACCGCTCGCGGCCCACGACAAGCCACAACTTCCGTTTTTCGATATCAATTCAGGAAATTTTAATCGATAAACGTATGATTTTATTTATACATTAAAACATTTTTACGCATAAATAAATCATACTTGGCCTCAAATTCAAGAATTCATGCCACGAAATTGTACATAATCATATTAAGCATAAAAAATCAAAGCATGCAATTAATGAATCATATATATATATATATATATCACATTCTAATTAACAACTTAATTAAAGCATGAAATAATATAACAATTATATATATACATGTATTGAAAAATGTATAAACAACTTTTATACTCCCATTAGATTAAAATCCTATTTTAATCATGCTAATAATATCCTCATGCTAATACCCTCCCCTAAATGAATTAAAAAATGAAGGAAAACATGCATCAACATGATCATATTAATATATGCAATAGGCTAACTGATACTATTGTAGGACTTTAGATGCTTAATGCGGAAAACGAGTATCATATACCCAAACACCTAACCCCAAGATCTTTGGATATATTAACACAAATCTAATAAGAGTATAGAATTATACCTCTTGATGCTTGAGTTCCTCTTACACCACAAGCCTTCTAGTGGAGATCCGTAGAACGTCAAATGTCGTTCCTCTAGCGTTGGTCCACGAACAACCCTTGGATCACCATGTATGCTAGTACGGAAGAGATAAAAACTCTCTTGCTTTTGGGGTGTATGGTGGTCGAATGCGGGGAGGATGAGCAAAGAGAAAAATCAAAAAAAAAATTCTCTCAAAAGATGATGTAAAGGTTAGTTCAACTTTGTAACCCCCATATCTCCATATAAGGTGGTTACAAAGAGGAGTTTCATGAGGCTTTATTTTCCTGATAATGTCACACATTATGAGCCTAATAAACTCATGATTTACATCTTATTCCACCCATCTAAAACCGCCCAACCCATTTTACATATGGGTTTGGGTAATATCCAAGGGTTGTCACATTGTGTGACCTCATAGGACCCAATATATATTAGTAGTTGGCCCAATTATACTAGCCCAACAAACCGTAATTAGCTTCTAGCAAAATGTCCAGGTCACCTAACATTATTGAATATATTATCTTCATAATTTGTCCATATACATTTAGTTTTTTTTTTGAGAGGATCATATACATTTAGTTTGTTACACTTGATCGAGGACAAAATCCTTCAGTCTTTACTATGAGCGGGTGCTCCTTGTTATTCTGTCGACTTTTTCTTCTTATACCGCGGTTTTCAGTAAGTTTATGTAATGATATAAATACTCTATTTACCTAATGACATATTAACTTTTATTCTGAAAAATCATTATTAGAGAGTTTATAGCTTAAAGTAGTGAGAGAAAGTGAAACCCTAGAGATAGAAAGTAGATTTTCAAGGTTTTGTAGCTTGGATTATGGCAAAAATTATGAATTTTATGCAAGATCTTCATTACTTCTTCCCTGTTTAAGTAATCAGACCTTTAAACCTCTATTTTACATTGGCTCAGGTAAAGACTCTCAAACCCAAGCTTTTAAAAGCAAGAAAGTGGCGCCGGCTCCCACACCATAGCAGCCTGGACGAGGGCCAAAGCTCAGCTTTGGTCCACCTATCTCTTCTTTTCTCCATCTTTTATGCTTTCATTTTTAGTTTCAGTAACTTTGTTTATTTAGCTTAATCCATGTTTAGATCTTAGTTTTATTAGCTTAATCTCTTGTTAATCTTTAGTTTGTTAGCTCAATACTTGTGATTAATCTTGTGTTGGTTACTTTAGTCGTTTAATCCTCCCCATTTTCATCCTTCTATTAAGTAATGATGTTTGATTTATCTTCCCTTTTGATTAGCATTACGAGGATGACTAGTGAGTAGTTGATTAGTTGGGGTTTGGGTGAGAACCCACCCATGATTGATTTGGGTGTTTGAATATGAAGCTAGGGGTTTCATTAGGCTTCTTAATTGATTAATAGCATGAAGTATTTGCTTGCATTCTAGTTGGCAATTTGGATGTTTGTTTTATTGATGCCTTGATCAAGTTGAGAGAGGAGATTAAGGTTGACATTTTAATTTGGTCGGCCTAAAATATACATACAATTTCTGCAAGTGTATGGGTCAAGTATAATAGTATAGGTGAGCAAGGTATCGTTTCCCACAAGGAGGTATGATCAACTACCAAATTAAGAGGTTCTAATAATATTTAGACGATTAGGGTAATGTGAATAGTGATAATAACTAAACTAAAATAATATGAACTATTACTAATTCTAACACTAAAAACGTCAAACAATAGGTAAGAATCAAATATTAGAAATAGTTCTAGGACTTAGATATCGCCAATTAACTTCTACAATGAAATTAAACTAATTGTCGGATTGAAAACTATTGTATTACAATGATCGAATTTCCTATGATATATTATTTCCTCTTCCAAGGTACAAAACGTGTATCTATACTAATCTTACGCCTACTTCTGTGGTCATAACCATTAATATAAACCCGTTACAAACAAGAAATTCATATAAAAGACCACCCCAAGTGTATAACTATTCCTAAAATTAAACTACTTGACGTTTGATAAACCCACAAACTAATATTGAACTTTCACTTCCTCTAATAATTCAATACCTTACTCATACAATCAATTGGCCAGATTAATAGTATGAACACAAAATAAGATCATTTGCAATAAAAATAAATCAATCAAAACAACTTAGTTCAAATCATTGACAGAAAATAAAAGACTAATTGAAGGTGAAAATATGAAATTAAACATAGTAACGACGAAATTTAACAGCAAAAAATAACGAAGAGAAAAAAAAAACTCCGAATCCATATGAAGAATCGGAAGAACGTTCGCCTTGCTCTCGCGTCGGCTTTGTTCTCCTCGAGTTTCCCTTTACGTCCTCTGTAGTCTTTGTTCTTCGTGCCTTCTCGAGTTCTTTTGAAACCCCTTTTTATCCCCCATTGTACTTCGCTGCGTCTTCACTCCAAAAACCTTAGTCTTAGGTTTTCCTTTTTTTCTTCCGTGGCTAGCTGTGGCTTCCAATGTATTGGTCTTTTGGGCCCATAATAAGAAAAAAAGTTTTTCCCTTTTTTCATTCTTTCTTTTGTTTCTTTTTTGTTTCTTTCTAAATTCTTTTCTTTGATAATTTTACCTACAACAAAAAAATAGAGTAATAGACAAATGGGCAAAAAACCAAATTAGCATGTATAAGTAGTACTAAAATCAAGCAAGTAAATAAATGAGCGCATTTTCTTATTTTAAACAAACTTTGTTACTCAAGTAATTTAACTCTTATAACGTTAAAATAGAAGAAGAAAACATATTATAATTCTCAGAATTTATACCAAAAAGTAATATAATGGGCAAAAATCATGTATAAAATATAGCCATATATCAACTCCCCCACACTTAAGGTTTGCTAGTCCTCGAGCAAACTAGGACTATATAATGTAGCCTCTATATATCAATATAAGACACTATAATGGAGTAACATTTTTTTTAGTTTCCAAACCGACTTTTCAGGCAAATTCAAATGTAATAGCAACAACCCAACTGAAAGACTTCATGAAACAAAAAAAAATCATGTATAGAAACAATTTTAGTTCGAAAACGGTATTCATGCGTCGCAAGCAAGCAGGAAAAAGATTAACCAAATCTTCGCATAGTACTTCATGTATAGCGTTTTCAACACATCTTACCACAACCATATTCAAGATTTTAGTAATGTAAGTAATTAACTTGGTGAACCCTCACTTTAGTTGTGCAAATAAATGTAAATTCATATTCTCTCATGTGTTGGGGGTCATAATAGTTATCACTCAATTTCTATAAAATCGACTCGGAATAAAATATTTCTTCTTTAAATTTGCATATCGTCAATTCTCCACCACTGAGAAGACATTTACAAAAATCAGAAGCGCTTTAGTTAGGTTGTAATGTAAGGCTCAAGTAAGGGGTAGGAAGTATTTGGGATTTGGTGCTCAAAAGCTTTAAGACTAGTGGAGTACACAATCTGTAACAAGGCCAAAAGTAATGGCCACAATCAAAACTCCAACTACTCAAATGTTAGCAATATATATCTAATAATAAACTTCCCCGAACTCATTTTCATTCTATATATCAACCTTTTCTTTGTTTTTCTTTTTTCCATATTTTGTCATTTCTTTTGTTCCTTCATATTTTTTCATTTCATTTTGAAATTTCTTTTTGACAAGAACATAATTGAAAACTAATAGGATCATCTACACATAGAAGTATGACGTACAACCCTGGTAGGCGTTTGTCGTACACCCCTAATCAAATAAAATTAACTTACTTACCCTCACAAATCAATGTATAGCGGAAGTAAGGATCTTATCCACAGGGAGCAATAATACGAGTCAATAATCAAAACAAGCAAGGTCCTAATATACCCTAAGAGAAGAGTGATTAAAATATGGGGGGTTTGGGATAATGCACCATGAACTACAATATGCGAATTAGTAAATGAGAGATAAACACAATAGTAGAAAGCCTTCGATTCTATTAATATCCACTTCCAACTAAGTTTTCGATCATTGAACTCACAATCCTAACAAATCTTTTGATCACCTATTGCAAAGCCTAGACTTTTATCCTCTTAGATCGTGGTTAAACAAACACGATCAGCGTGGTTTGAAACCTCTTACTATTACTTAACTTAAATGATTAGCACTTAAGTTCAAACCAATAATAGCATTAAAACCGAAGAACAATAGGGTTGCCAATGCTATTTATGCAGCAACATTGAAGCAACAAGGTAAGGTCTCCCTAAGTTCGGCATCAATGTTCGGCATATAATAAAGAATTTAGCATGCTACCAATGAACAAGGAACAATAGCAATCCGGTAAACTTCCTAGTTCTAGCATTATATCGTTCACACAACAAAACTAGTAGCACTCCTAGCAATGTTATGCAAATATCATGAAATCAAACATAAGACACCTTACAATAACCAATGGAGATATTAAGATAAAGAAGTTCTCACATAAACATGGTTTAAAGCTTCAATTAATCGATCCCAAGAAGATGATTACGCTAGAATCCACATGCTAAAGAAGAGAGTGTTTGAAAACCCTAGAAAAATAAGTAGCTAAAAGTGTTCTAACCTATTCTCCCTCGTACAATATAACGAATGAGAGAAAATATAACTAAACCCTCCTTATAAGGAAAACAAAACGTAAGTGGGCGGTTACGACGACGGGTCGCGACCGGCGACGACGGGGGTATCGCGGCCCGCGATACGATCACGACCCGCGACAAAATTCCCGACCACGAAACAACAAAGCAGCCCAACAAAGGAGGAGAAAGGGAAGAAAAGGCCATGAAGTGACTTGGGGAGCTTCTAAGACCCTTGGACGCCACGCACACCAAGGAAACCCAGATGCTTCGAACTCGGAACTCGGGAGACTTTGACCTAGGATGCTCGGAAGCTTTGAATGACTTGCCGCTAGGAAGATCGGGTGCATAAATGCCTTGGAGTTACAAAAGTCTTCGGAACGCAAAAGTGCCTCGGACGATGCCATAACATAAAGATGCGGTAAAAACACCAAAACTCACGACAAGACTCGATAAACTCACTAATGTCAAACCAAACCAAAAACCCCGAGCTCTAAGCCCAAACCGACACACAAAACAACCTAAAATTCGCCTAAGATTGGCGAATAACTTAGACATATTGAATTCCCCCACGCTTAAACCTTACTCGGCCTCGAGTAATTGAAAAGAAAGGAACTCGACACCCCCAAGTACAAAACACGCCAAGCTAAACGGCCCTCATCACTCCAACCTATAAAATGCCGACTACTACTATTCACCAACTAACCAAACCGAAATTACACAAAAAGAAGTAAATCCCACACTAAAACCCCAAAAATAATGCTAAATAAATCACGCTCGAATCTCGAAAGGCCTTGGGAATCGAGCCTTAACAATCACCAGCACAACCGACCAACCCACAATGCTTATAAACTATGACGGACTCAATGACTCCCCCACGTTTAGCCTCAAGCTCAAACCAAACCAGGCCAAAAGACACACAAGAGAAAAGAGCCAAAAAGAGATGTACCCTCGCCCTCAAAAAGACGCAAAACACGAGCCTAGTCTAACCCGGGAAAAAAAAATTCAATGTCGCCTCTACTTATGACGCCAACACCGTCAAATGAAAAGTAAGACATGATGATCTTTTTTTTTTCTCTCTTTTCTTTTTCTTCTCTCATTTTACCTAGGAGCCCTTTTGGGTTTTCATCCTAGCATCTCTCTTTTTTTTTTTTAATTCACAAACTCACCCGCTCATTAAGTCCTTTTTTTTCATAGGCCGCCCTTTCGGGTTTTCAACCTATCCGGACCCCTAATTTTTGGCCGAGTCACCCGCCCTTGCGAGTTTTCAACTCAGCGGAATTCTTTTTTCAATTTTTTTTTCAATTTTCATCGAAAAAACAAAGCAAGAAACGAAAACAAACCTAATATACAACCAATATACAATCACATTACATAATCCCCTTCCCCCACGCTTAAAACTCACATTGTCCTCAATGTGGAAAGGACAAAGAAATAAAAAGAGGGAAGGGAGGAAAAAGAAAGAAACCTCTAGGAACGGGAGGGGCCACCGCGCTAGGCACGGTGGGATGCCCTCCTAGCCTCTCTTTCCTGTTAGCGCGCTAGACGCGTCATCTCAATGTCTGGAGTGGGGTCGGCATACCAAGCATTATGGTTCTCCGGCTCGTGAGGTGGATAACGGGAGACAAAGAAAGTGTTCATGGCCAAGACCATGGAACCAACCGAGTACATAGTGTCCTCAAACCCATAATATCTTGCTCCTGCATATCTCTCAACTCACCCTCATAAGTGTTAAGTTGTTCCGTGACCCGAGCCCGGCCCCGGGGTGGTACAAGCTCCTATGGTTGCTGTTGATGACGAGGCGACGCCTCGGGTACTTGGAGACCCAACTCCTCCTCTACCTCCGATCTATACTCCTCATCCGAGGGTAGGTAAAGCTGCTCATGAGTGGTATGCTCATCAATGGCCGTCCGCTCTTGCGGCAAGGCCATGTATTTTACATGGTGAGCCCCGAACAACCACACATATATATCGGGTCGTGCTACCCACAGTCTTGTATCAAGCATGGACCCACTGCTCAGTTGGTGAGCATCATAAGCATTGGTGCCACGATTCATATACGGTAGGGTTCCCAATGGGGTGAGGGTAGGTTTCCTTTCCTATCTTGTGGGACCTCCACTCCTAATTGTGAGGCAAGGAGTGAAACCATACCCCCATACTTAGCTTACCCGAGACCTTCCCCTCTGCTGAGAGTGCTAAATAATGCTCAACCCAAATTTTTACCCAATCAGGACACCCTTCCCCTTGTGGCGTCATGGCCCAAAGACACTTAAGGTCGAATTCAGGAAGGTTGTTGGGTTCCCCATGGCAAAAGACCGTCATGGATAGGAGACGGTGGACAAAGCCAAGGGCGGGGTGAGGAATAGCACTATTCTTACAACGGCTATGCAACTTGCGGCCACCCGTAATCTTGTACCAGAACACAAAGTTGTTATAGTTCTCGGTCTCTAGAAAGTCATCATCAACCTCGTAATCCCACCCAAAAGCCGACTCAACCTCAAAGTAGGACATTTTGTATGCTTGGTCATTAAGGTGGAAGGTGATAAAGGGCTCCTCATCTTCATCTCCCTCATGGTTCTCTAAAGTTGATAAGAACTCTAGAGTGTAATGCTCATAGGTATGGGCTCGTTTTCCAAGAAAATGAACAAGGCCAACCTTATTAAGAAGGGTCTCAACAGGATGAGCAATCCCCAATTGCTCTAAAGTAAGTCTACAAGCAAACTTGGTTTCTTGAATATGCCTCCCCGATCTAGTTAAACGGTCCCAACGCCGTTTGGCATTGTCATCAAGGTGTTTCAATCCCACATCATCAATTCTAGGGACGGGGGGTGCTCTAGCTCTCTTGTTTTGGCTCATTTTGTGGAACAACTAACATAATGCGTACACTTCACACTCCCTCCACTCAACAACAACAACCACCAATTCCCAATTAAAATAATCAATGCACCAAATTCACAAGCACAATCAACCACAACCAATCAACAACCAATAAACACCAGAATAAACAACCCATAATGGTACAATATAGTTTAACTAACCAACTTCAACTCTTAGAAACAAGCAAGAGCAAAGTTTCAAGCAAAATCAAAGAGTGGTAAGTAAAGGAGTATTATACCAAAATGTGGATGATGAGTAGCAATGGAATGAGGAATGATGATGTAGAATGCTTCTCTATTCTTCAAAGGTGAACTTCCAAGCTCCAATTGTGGTGAGAAAGGCTCAACCCAAAAAAAACCCCAATTTCTAGGGTTTGAGTGTGATTGTAGAGAATTTCAGATTTTTCAAGATGAGTGAGTGAGTAGGAAGGATTTTTTTTGTGTAGAGAAGTAGAGGGAAAAAGGAAGGGAAAACTTTAAATTTGCAAGGATGGAGGCTTGAGAGTGAATGAGAGGGATTCGACAGTGTCAGTGGAATTTGAAAGTAAGGACGAGCGAAATGTGAGAGAGTGAAGAGAGGCGAGAGCTTTTAAAACTACGCTGAAATCAGTGGGGTTGTCGTGACCCGCGATACAGATCGCGAGCAGCGACCTGGAACGTCGCGACCCGCGATATTCGTCGCGGTTCGCTACGGGGTCCCTGATCTCTCAATGGTATTTTTTTTTTTTCTGCACATCCTTACCATTTGGTAATGTATCAACTCATCAATTAGTCCTCATTACTAATCTCTTATCTTCAGAACCAGCATTGCATTCAACCACCCTCCCCGCTCATGTCTCGTTTCTCTTTCTCTCTTTTCTTCTCTTGACATCATTCAATCTGTTTTACACTCTTTCACACTTTTTCCGACTCACAAATCTCTCACTCACATACTTCTTACATATGCAAAACACTTCTCATTCTTCAAATTCTTCGACTTTCCTGCAAAAGCACAACCAAAAGCATAATATCCTACAAAAACGCAAAGAAAAGACTTGAAACTAATATATAAATCAAGGTTCGTTTATTTAACGTCGTCGACACGACGATGCATTCCGAAGAGCCTCAACCATACTCTGGGTCACCGAGAGGAACATCCTCGGCCCCTACTTGCTTGAAACCATCAAAGTATGGTATAAGTCTTTGTCCATTTATCTTTAAAATCTTCGAAGTAGACTCTCTCATGATTTCCACGGCACCATGGGGAAATACTCGCACAACAATGAACGGACCAATCCACCGAGAACGTAGTTTACCTGGAAATAGGCGAAGGCGGAACTGAAATAGGAGAACTTTTTGGCCAACCTTAAGTTCCTTCCGAATGATCAACTTATCGTGTCGCGCCTTTCTCTTTGCCTTATAAATCGCTGCGTTCTCGTCGGACTCATTCCGGATCTCTTCCAATTTCTGGAGTTGTAGCTTTCGGTGTAAACCAGCTTCATCAATAGCCATGTTGAAGCTTTTCACTGCCCAATAGGTTTTATGCTCGAGCTCAACTGGAAGATGACACGGCTTCCCAAACACCAACCGATATGGAGACATACCGATAGGCATTTTATACGCCGTTCTATACGCCCACAAGGCATCCTCCAACCGTAAACTCTAGTCCTTTCGACTCGGATTCACCGTTTTCTCAAGGATAGATTTGATTTCACGGTTGGACACCAATCGGGTTCAATAAGGCATCAGCGCTCAAAAACGACCATCCCCCGATGTAAACGGGCCGACACGCCCGATGCAATCGGGCGGCCCACTACTTCTCAACAGCTCGCACAGAACTGCGCTCAAACACGCCCGATGCAATCGGGTCGAACCTCCCGATCGGGCTTCCGCAGCGAACTAAAGACAGGGCGAAAGCGCCCGATCGAGCCTGCAACAAAACTGATTGTTCTCTCTTGTGGGCGCCCGATCGGGCGTGTACGACCCGGTGAGATCAGGCCTGGGCATATTTCTTCGTTCTTGGCTCCAAATGCCAAGTCTTCAATTCTTCCTTTGCTCAAGGGTCCCGAAAAGTGTCCTCGGGACTTTGGAACTCAGCATAAAACCTCTTCAGTCCAGTGTAGCGGTCAAATAATAGTAGAAAATAGGAAATAATTCCGTAAAACCTGTAATTTGACGCAAAACATAAAACCACAACTAGATGGAGAAAGTTAGCACAAAATGGCTCATAAGAGCACCATTGACATCTTTTTTAGCTTATAATTAGGGGGAAAAACTCTATATAAAACCATAAAATCAAACTCCCCCAAGCTAAACCTTTGCTTGTCCCCAAACAAAGCACAACATGAATAAGAATAAAATTTGCTTCACCCCTCAGATAAGAAATTTCAAACTCAAATATTTTCAACTCAAAATCCTTCAAGCAAGCAAAATTTCAAGTTCAATTGCTCAGATCACCCTGACCACCAATTACCTAAGCAAAGCATCAAATGCAGCTGCCCTACATAACATGCAAATCTTGAAAAGTTGCTCACCGAGGTGTCACTCCTCTCAATTTTGTGGTGAGCATAAAATGTGCCCTATCGCTCATCAACCCAACCATAATATCCCTTCCCACTCACACTCTCATGTGTTTAGAAAGGTATAATATCGCTCATCCTAATCAGGTCGACTCAAATAACAAACTTAATCTTCAACTTTGGCATATTGACTCAGTATTATTCCAATAAACTATCAAACACGTGCTCAAAAGGTCTTTCTTAGGGTTGTAATGGGGCTCGGGTAAAGGTACGGAAATTATTTAAGGAATGTAGTCGAAAAGCCAAGAAAATGGGAGCAAAAACACTAGTAAAACTAGGTGTGGTCGAAACAACTCCCATGGCCTCAACAACATGACCAAGATAATAACCAACTCTGAAATTTCACGAACCAACCAGTAATTGTCGCCTTCAATATAATTCTCATTAATTTTTCATGAATTAAAGTTTCTTGAAACTTAATGAGTGAAGATCATGGAGACTTTTCATGTATTATTTCTTTTCTATCTTTTTTTTCCACTTTACTTTGTACCAACATAATATTATTTTCCAACCACCCCACGGAATCAACCACACAGTATAATATCAACCTAACAAATGCTCCCCCAAGCTAGGCTTGGGACAATAGTCATTGTAAAGGCTCAAGGCGTGTAATGTGGCTTAATATAGATCCAAAAAAAGTCATTAGGCTCAGCGGGGCTAGGGCGAAATGATTCATTAAACAACTCTGAGGCTTAAAAATTAAACAAATGAACGCCTCTATCACAGCACATGTCCAAAGTCACCAGAAATCAATGAGTACAATGCCAAAGTCAAGATAAGAATGCTACGAGGAACTAACACACAAGAATAGACCGGATATCGATATAAATCCGAAGGTTAGAATGAATCCTCACAATCTAACCAATTCAAGCATGCGGTTAAAGTAGGCGCTTAATCATCAAAATCCACTCAAGATCGAGGCAATCAGAGATCACATCACAACATCCCAATCACAAATGCCCAACTATCTAGTATAATGAGTTAAATCATTTTTTAAAGCAAAGTTTGGGCATATGGAAGCAATCAATCTATTCATACTCAACTCGTATTTTTTGTTTTTTCAGCAATATTTCATTTTTTTCAAAGCAATTAAACTAACTTAACTAACATAAAAAGTAGTAAAAGAGAGAGAAGTACTTACAGAAATCCTCCCCCAAGCTGAACTTGGCAATGGCCTCATTGCAACAAGGGAAATGAAAGGCATGGATATCAGTCATCCATGGAAATGTCATCACCATCATCGTCCTCACCTCCATCACCCCTACTGCTGGATTCCGGCTGGCTGTAACTCGGGTTCCAAGTGTACCAAGATGGGTGCGCGTCTGTTTCAGCCATCCGATGCAGTCTGCAGTATTCATCGTACATGGGATACATAGTCAGGTGTTGATCATTGGCCAATGTATCAACACGCTGGCTAATGCTCTGGAAAGCTGCAGATTTGGCATCAACCAGCTGGTCGATGCTATGGATGGTTGCAGAGTTGGCAGTAATGCCAGACTCCATCAGCTGGAGGATGCTCATCATATCCTGAAAATCATAAGAAGGAGGAGCAGTAGAATATGGGGGAGGGGGAGCATCAGAAGTAGGGGCAATATCATCAGAATGAGGTTGGCAGCGGTGAAAGGTGCGCTGGGGTATCTCAGGGACGGGGGTGGGGAAATCAGTACCAGCAATGGGAAGGTGGTAATGGGGTTGCCCGGGTCTCATTTTGGCTAAAGGACTAGGCAGCTCAATAGAGCGCATCCCGTTGATGCGCCACTGGTATTTATCCCCAGCCCTCTCTAACCAATGGAGGCGATCTAGGAATGCATAATCCATAAGGGTAGGTCCAATGGCCGGCTGGTAGCGAGACTCATCAAAATCGGGGACTTTCCTAGCAAAAAGAGTAACCAACCCCCCATTCACAATGGCTCGAGAAGTCAAGGTACCTTCCGTTCGCCTCTTAGGATATGTGGTACAAATACGCTCCATTTGGAGCGCAACATGGTGAGGGATGTTGTATTGAAACTGGTGACACGTCCCTCTAACCTTATAGCTCCCTATCAAGTGCAGTTCATCCCCCCTGATTAATTGTCCTTCCACCCTCCCAAACAGTGTATGAGACATAAACCGGACCCAAAGTTTGAAGATGGGTTGGTGGATGTATTTGCAATTACAATGTTGTAGGGTGAAGTCGTTTTCATCACCCATGATGGCAAAGTAGATGTCACGGTGGTGGTAGTTAGGGGGGTGCCTAATCTCCCCTCGACATTGGAATCGGATAATTCTAGCAAATTCCTGTAGGGATAGGCGGAAGTCCTGATATAGTAGTCTAAAGGATACATATGAGACGGGTCCAATTCGGGGTTTGGTAACCTCAAGACTACTATGAAATTCATAAACAAGCATAGGGTATGTATTAACATGCATGGAAAAAAAATTGATTCCATCCTTATGATTTTCATGAAATCCTTGAATTCAGATGCAATACCTAATTTACTCAAAAATTCGATATCAAGAAAGTGGGTGGGACTTACCTCGCGCCCTTTTAGGCGCTGAAACCTTTCGCGCTGCTCTTCCGACGAAAAGATGACATCCGAAAAAGTCTCGTCCCGGGGGATGGCCAGTGGTGGTGGTGGTTGAGACCCGGTGCCTGATTAGCTACGCCTCCTCAAATTCATGTTGCTCGGAAAAAATGTAGGAATGTAAGGGATTTCTCACTCACTTTAATGGTGGATGATGGAAGGAAGCTTTTCATTCACTTTAATGGTGGAAGGAAGGAGGAAGAAGATGGATGTGAGGGATGGAGTGAAAGAAAATGAAGAGGACGGAGTAAGAAATTCGAAGGGGATGATGAGAGGAGCGATTTTGTGTAAATTGAAGTAGCTTGGATGATGGTCTTTAATGGTGGAGGGTGAATTTGGGGAAGAAGGTGAGAATTAGGGGTTAGGGTTTGAAGGAGAGAGAGAAAGAGATTGTGAGATGAATGGGAGAAAGAGAGTTAAAATAGGATGTAACGCTGCCCGCTGGATACTGCCCGATCGGGCGAAGCAAGCCCGAGCTAATCGGGCGAATTCTTTTTTCTTCGGTTTTATCGCCCATAATTGGTCATGGACCCGATTGGGAGTGCGCGCCCGATGCAATCGGGCGGTGTGCTTTTGTCGTTCCAGGAACTGGCGCCCGATCGGTCGATATGGCCTGATGAAGTCGGGCGAGCGTCTTTTCGTTGGCGGAAGACTGCCCGATCGGACGGTTCCCTTTTTCTTTTTTCCAGCATTTTCTTCGCGGGCCCGATCGGGCGGATGCCCAAACAGATGATTTCCTTGGTTTGTGCGATCTTTTCAACTAACAACAACCCAAACTTCCATGTTAAAAATTCCTGTACACATATAGCCTTAGAATGGTGATTAGTACCCTCTCACTCTCTTACCAAAACTACAAAACTAGCAAATCTAAAAATAAAAAGAAAAGGAAAAAGGGGAAATCGGGTTGCCTCCCGATTAGCACTGGTTTATAAAGGTCCCGCGCGACCATAATGCCTCATCCCTCAAGCAGAAGGGGAAGGAGGTTGGAGGTGTAATTCCTCCACATATCCAACAGGAGCTCCTGTATGATACAACTTTAAGCATTGGTCATTAACTTTGAACTTTCACCTGTTGCATGCATCACCTCAATAGAACCAAACTTGTTAACATTAGTGACAGAAAATGGACCAGACCACCTAGACTTCAACTTACCATGGAAATGTTTTAATCTGGAGTTGTACAATAAGACCTTGTCACCAATTGAGAACTCTCTACTCAAAATTTTCTTATCATGCCATCTCTTAGTGCGCTCTTTGTAGAGACGCTGATTAGCTTATTTTACTGCATACTTTTACCCCTATATTTTAGTTATTTGAATATATTTTATATTTATATATGGGTTTTTAGTATAACTTTTATTATTGCGTACTTATTCCTTTTAGCTACTATTTTTATCACCTATTGAGTTTAATTAGTGTTTTATTTTATGATAGGTGTTCGGTTTGGGAAAAGTAAGTACGAGCCCAAATAACAAACAACCCAAAGCAAAGGCTACAAGGAAACAAGAGCCCAAGTTTAAGAGTTTACACAAGTCAACTATATTTACCAAAGGAGAGTTTACTCCTCCTCCAAGCAAAATCCCAAGATACGAATCAAGCTTATATTAGGAGATTATTTTCTTTCCTTGCGATGAGATCATGAGTTAGGATATAAATCTCCCTATTTTCCATTCAACAGAGGGGGGTCTCATACCCTAAGCCTCACGGAGGTGAAACAGTAGCGAGGCGAAAAAGTGACAGATTTCGCACAATAGTTTAGGTTTAGTTTTGAATTCAGTCTTGTTTGTGAATCGATCCGCCGGTGACAGCGGCGACTATCGACTACACTTGGTCTGATTTTCTTTTTGTTCTTTGTTACGAATTCAATTTCAAGATATCTGGTAATTTCGTTCCGTTCTTCAATTAACCGCAATTTTCTTTATTGTTTCTAATAGTCAATGTGTTCAATTTTGTTAGTTCTCTATTTCCAGACAATTTTATTGTTTGATTTAGATATCTTGCTGTTGAATGAATTTTATCTTCATTGGTTTGATTATCGTATTAGGCGTTGAAGTTCAATTCATTATTACAATTCGTCTTATTCCAATTCATCATATGCATCTATCCTATTAGTCGTTAAGTATCTCATCCAAAGAGATTTACAATTTCTAATATCTTAGTTTAGTATTTGATAAAGTTTTATCTTAGCTTCTATCGTATTTTAATAAGTTCTGTTGCTTTTATGATGATGTTAGATGGCCTTTGTCATGTTAGTACTCTATGCTCTTGATTACAGTAGATTTAGATAGTAGCATTAGCATTATTTCTTCATAATATTTCATATATTGATATTCTTAGTCTTATTGCTAGTTAGTTTGCTTTAATTGAATCAGGTGCTTTAGCTTCATCTATTAATCTGCTTCCAGCAATTTTATGTCACTCTTATGGTTAAACTTCTTATAATCAAGTGGGTAATTTAACATGAATATCAACATCCTTGTGGGTTCGACCCGTATTTGCTAGTTGTGCTATATCGTACACCGTGCACTTGCGGTATTACTTTTTAATCGTACAAGTTTTTGGCGCCGTTGCCGGGGATGTTGTATATTTAGTTTACTCACTTGATTTTATTTCCTCTTTTATTTTCATGTCTAATTGTTCTATGTTCATTTATCTGCTTTTTATTAGTAGTAGTCATAATTAATATGGTTTACTAGTATTAAATTTTATGGTTACAAGATGTAGTTTAACTATTAGTATTTTTTAGTAGATAGTGTATTATGTTGTCAAGTATTATTTTTCTTTACTAGTTAATTTATCTTAGTGGGTTGTGTTTTATTTTTATTTAGATTTATAATATATTTCCTAAAGGGGTTTACAATGGTATTAAGCTCTTTTCCCCAATATGATGGTGAGGTGTTTTGGAGATACTTCGAGAGACTTAGAAAAGTCATTATTCAAGGTGGTCATAAGTTAGAGAAATGGGAAATATGCCAACTAATTTATGAAGGTCTAAATGGTGAAACTAGGGCAACAGTAGAGTCAATGTGTGAAGGGCAATTTTTATCAAAAACCTTAGAGGAGAGATGGAGTTTCTTTGAATGGTTAGCCCAAGATACGTATGATTGGGAAAATGCTTTAAATAATGGGCTTCTAGCTAATTCTTTATCTTATTGCTCATATTGTCATGCATCCGATCATAAAGTTAGTGTCTGTCCTTACTATTACTCTAACCCATATAGTGTTAACTGTCAACCTCATGCATATAATCATGGAGCATACACTCACCCTCACTATTTAGGAAATAATCGGTTTAATGGGATGAGCTCCTTACCTAATGTCACATCCGGCCCTTTTAACACTACCTATTCTAATATATCCAGCCATGAAGTCAGTAGAGGAGAGTCATATCCCACTATTGAGTCACACTTTTCTCCTAGTAACAATATGGATGAAAGATTAAATTCTCTTGATAATTTGATTCAAGATCTAGCAAAAAGACATACATAAGTTGAATGAGATAAAGAAAAGTGAACATGATGGAAAAGGTGGTAGTAGAGTAGACCAATATGATGTGAGTAATGAGCCTAATTCCTTGCTTACTCCTTATTTGTCGGATCACTTAGTAGAGCCTATACAGATTAATGAACCTCAAGTATATCTTACTTTTAATGAGAGTTGTTTAATGAATCATATGGAAGAAAATATTGAGGTGGACCAACCTAAGTCATTTGTTTTGGAGGATTCAATAGTGAATGAAGCTTTCAAGAATGATTTTCCTACTGTGATTACACAAACTGAGGAGAGTTATACTGAGGGCATCTATACTTCCCGTATTACTCTTGAGGATAATGAGGGTAACACTAATGATGCTTTAGAAGAAAATTGACCGGGCAGTTTGTCTTGTATGACCCTAAGCATAATGTTTTAATTAACGACTTTGGTGAACATGGAAAATCTTTCACCACCGAGATTACCCTCAAGGCCAATGCTTCCAATTTAGAGCGAGATAGACCCAATTCCAACTCGGAATACTAAGTTAGTTCCTACTCCCCGGATCGTAATAATTCCTTTATCTAACTTTAGCCATATTCAATGCCCACCTAAGCTCCTTAAGCATTGTATTTTGTCACCTCAAGTTCTTAAACTCTTAAAACATAACTTTAGTTCAAAGCAAGAACCAGAGTGTAAATTGCAACAGGGTCTGAATGATGATAATAAAAGTGATATATGTGTTTTAGGGGACATTATATGCTTAAAACCTTCTTACGATCCTGCTGTCCGTAACCGTATTCACCAATATGAATACCTTATGATGATTAAAAGAGCACATCTCTATGGCAGTCAATATGATTACTCTAAAGCTTTTGACAAGCCGAAAAGAACATTAACTGCTATCTCTATGTTTATTTCATTATATGCTTATCTCCAGCTTCTCGAGTTTTGTGCACAGGCTTTTGACAAGCTTCTCCGAGCTCTAGCGACTTATGATTTGAGAAGCTAAATGGAGCTGAGATCGCTGTCACCTAGCAAGAATATGATAATTCAGCTCGCAGATTATAGTTTCATTGTGAATGACTACGGGGGAAGAGGCTTATAGAATATCTTAAGATGTTCCTCCAAGATCGAGCTTGTCGGAGGACGATGTCGAGTATGATTAGTACCTGTTGATTCTTTGACGTAGACTATGAAGGCTAAATGGCAAGAAAAATCTACAAGTATGAGAAGAGCCACCCGATCTTCACATATATTCCTTCGGTAGATAGTGTGTCACCGCAAGATAACCCGCTGACTCGCATTATTTGTTGGTGGTGACTTCACCGGGGGCTCTACCGGCATCTCAATACGTAACGTAACGACATGACCATGCACCATTATTTGTGTGTTTTATTATCTCGATTGCATAACGAATCGAGAGCAAAGCAGCAGAGCCAATCATCTCGTCCTACTATGTCGCCTAGATTCAAGCTTCTCGACAACCAACGATAGCGAGAAAAGAGACATTATCATCATGGTTGCTGATTGAGCATAAAGATTGATACAAGTGTGGGGGACTAGTTGGGCTCTCCATCCTCATACAGCAGCAGAAGCTAGAATTGTAGTTTGAAGGCCGATAGGCGGTAAGTACTACCTTCCCATCCGCGTCGGGGTATACCTTGTGTCCATGTTACGACTCCTCACCCACCAGGTTGTGTCTTTCCTTTCTTTCCTCCTTTCATTTTATTTTCTATTTCTTCTCTTCTTTTCTTATACATTGAGGGCAATGTAAGAAATGTGGGGGAGTAAATGGATTTTCTTTTTTTGCTCTGTTTGTGGTAGTATTTGCTGGAAGTAGCTTGTTTTATGCTTGGTATTGTCTGCTGGAAACTGGATATATGATTTTCGGGTCGTTAAAAAAAATTTGATTAGTGAATTTTAAGGGGAGATGTCATGGAAATTTCTGCAACATACTCTTGCTTATTAGTTTGTTTAAGCTTAATTTAACCTGCATTTATTACTGCTGGCTGTTGTCTTGTATCTACTATCTACTTGTGTGCTGCAAACTAAATTTTGTTTCCACTTGGTGCTTTTATGAATTTAAGTGCTTATATATAAGCATTAGTTACCACCTCTTTTAAGAACTAACTAATATGATTATATGCAATAGACTCTAATCTAACCTTGTTCTTTAAAAAAAAAAAAAAAAAAAAGTTTTCTTTTTTTATTGAAAAAAAGTATTTGGAAGTTATGGATGTGATGACATTAACTCTTGCAACCGTTAAATATACACTAATTATGATATGCTCATATGTAATCTAGCACACTTTTACTCATTGGCTTAGATGTGGGGTATGGAGGAAAGACTTTTATAATTTAATCTACTTAACTAGTACCTCTTACTTTCCTTGGTGACTTTTTCACTGCTCTTGGTTACTGGAGAATTACTTGACTTTGTTAAAGAAATGAGAGAACAATGGTTTGAAAGAAAAAAAAAAAAAGTGGATTAGTAATCCCAAAAGGTGAGATGTTGAACCATTGTAAAAACAGAGTGATATAAATCAGTTCTTGAATAAAAGAACTTGGAAAAGCAAATTGAAAAGCCTAAAAAGCAAAGCAAAAAGCAAAGTATCGAGTACTCCTTTGAGACCAATGAGTGGAAAATGCAATGTCATATGAAAAGGAACGATCCATGTACATGTACTAAGTAGTAAGTACTAATGTACAGGAAAGTGAGGAAATCAACTCGAACAATAATCAAGTCCGACTAAAGTACCTCGTATTCGAATGTCTATACACTTGCACTTGAGCACCTAGATTACATATGAGATCAAACTAATTATAAAATGTTGCTTGAGTATAATAGCTCTATTGTGTTCATACCTTGCTAACCTAACAAAAACGTTTTTACGACTAACTTATGATTTTTCAAATAAAAATGTTTTAGTTTATTGTCATGCTTATTAGTTTGGTTTCATTTGAGGTTGAGTGGTTAACTAATGTCTTGTTCTATGTGATACACTTGGTTTAATAATATTATTTTGCTCGAGGACGATCAAAGAATAAGTGTGGGGGAGTTTGATTAGCTTATTTTATTGCATACTTTTACCCCTATATTTTAGTTATTTGAATATATTTTATATTTATATATGGGTTTTTAGTATAACTTTTATTATTGCGTACTTATTCCTTTTAGCTACTATTTTTATCACCTATTGAGTTTAATTAGTGTTTTATTTTATGATAGGTGTTCGGTTTGGGAAAAGTAAGTACGAGCCCAAATAACAAACAACCCAAAGCAAAGGCTACAAGGAAACAAGAGCCCAAGTTTAAGAGTTTACACAAGTCAACTATATTTACCAAAGGAGAGTTTACTCCTCCTCCAAGCAAAATCCCAAGATACGAATCAAGCTTATATTAGGAGATTATTTTCTTTCCTTGCGATGAGATCATGAGTTAGGATATAAATCTCCCTATTTTCCATTCAACGGAGGGGGTCTCATACCCTAAGCCTCACGGAGGTGAAACAGTAGCGAGGCGAAAAAGTGACAGATTTCGCACAATAGTTTAGGTTTAGTTTTGAATTCAGTCTTGTTTGTGAATCGATCCGCCGGTGACAGCGGCGACTATCGACTACACTTGGTCTGATTTTCTTTTTGTTCTTTGTTACGAATTCAATTTCAAGATATCTGGTAATTTCGTTCCGTTCTTCAATTAACCGCAATTTTCTTTATTGTTTCTAATAGTCAATGTGTTCAATTTTGTTAGTTCTCTATTTCCAGACAATTTTATTGTTTGATTTAGATATCTTCTTTGTTGAATGAATTTTATCTTCATTGGTTTGATTATCGTATTAGGCGTTGAAGTTCAATTCATTATTACAATTCGTCTTATTCCAATTCATCATATGCATCTATCCTATTAGTCGTTAAGTATCTCATCCAAAGAGATTTACAATTTCTAATATCTTAGTTTAGTATTTGATAAAGTTTTATCTTAGCTTCTATCGTATTTTAATAAGTTCTGTTGCTTTTATGATGATGTTAGATGGCCTTTGTCATGTTAGTACTCTATGCTCTTGATTACAGTAGATTTAGATAGTAGCATTAGCATTATTTCTTCATAATATTTCATATATTGATATTCTTAGTCTTATTGCTAGTTAGTTTGCTTTAATTGAATCGAAGTGCTTTAGCTTCATCTATTAATCTGCTTCCAAAGAATTTTATGTCACTCTTATGGTTAAACTTCTTATAATCAAGTGGGTAATTTAACATGAATATCAACATCCTTGTGGGTTCGACCCGTATTTGCTAGTTGTGCTATATCGTACACCGTGCACTTGCAGTATTACTTTTTAATCGTACAGACGCGGACTATCATAAGCATTCAACCGGAGTTCATCAAGCTTATTAATCTGCAATAGGCATTTTTCTCCTGCTAACTTAGCGTCAAGGTTCAACTCCTTAACAGCCCAAAAAGCCTTGTACTCTAGCTCAACAGGTAAGTGACATGCTTTCCCATAGACTAACCTGTAAAGGGTGGTGCTAATAGGGATCTTAATATCAGTTTTGTAAGCCCATAAGGTGTCATCTAATTTGTCACTCCAATCCTTCCTAGATTTAGCTACCACCTTCTCTAAGATAGTCTTTATCTCACGATTAGACACTTCTACCTGCCCACTTGTCTGAGGGTGATATGCTAGGCCAGTCCTATGGTAGACACCATATTTCTTAAGCGGAGCCTCGAAAGTTCATTTGTGAAAATGAGATCCACCATCACTTGTGACAACCCTTGGTACCCAAAACCTTGGAAAGATAATCTTTTTAAACATTTTCATAACGACTTTGGAGTCGTTAGTTGGTGATGCAATGGCTTCTACCCACTTAGACACAAAGTCAACAGCAACAAGTATGAAATTATTGCCTGAAGAAGAGGGAAAGGGGCCCATAAAATCAATACCCCACACATCAAATAATTCAACTTTCAAAATGGGGGTTTGGGGCATCTCATGTCTACGGGAAATATTTCCCGTTCGTTGGCATGCATCACAAGACTTAACAAAGGCACTAGCATCATGAAATAAAGTAGGCCAAGAAAACCAGATGAAAGTACCTTAACAACGGTTTTGGAGGGCCCAACATGGACTCCACGTGGCAGGGAGTGGGAGTGCTATAGCCAAAACAACAAATCAGAAAGTTGTATTCTAAACATATACTTCAGCTATTCCTAGCACTATATATCACATCACAAAGCGATTGGTACGTGTCGTTATGCGTACAAATTAAAAACCTTATCTTATCCACATTAGCATTATTTAAGTTTAGTTTAGTGATAAATAAGGGTCGATCTCACGGAGAGGTTTATATATTCCTAAAATCCAAGTTCAACTAATTAAGAGTACTTAACTATATTATATATACATGTCATTGACTAATATATACATATTCACATTGTTTTTAGGGGGGGTTTACAAGATGATACTAAAAATCTAAATACTACTAAAGATAAGTCTAACCTAATATTTACAAGTGATGACAAACAATCCCATTTTTAAGCTCATATTTCTTTTAGAGATTTACAAACTTCAAACCTTGATTATACTTCCAATTTCATACATCCAAGATTCAATTAGATAGATTAATTGTAGGAATTCAAGTAACCAAACTCCCCTATACTTCCTTACTTTTATTCAACGTTGAACTAAGCCTAACATTGATTCTAAACTAATCTAATCACTACAAGTATTTCGCAACATACAATGATTAAACTAGAAGCATTATAGAATTAGAAGTACATCATTAATCCCTAGTTAATCTAAACATATCATATCTTTATGTTTAAATAACTAGTCCAAGTTATATTCTAGTTTGAACTTAAAACCATCTTTGCAGGCTTAAATTAAACTAGTTGCTACTTGTTGTTATACAATTTAGACTAAGCTTAATCATATAAGTAGCAAAGGTTTCAACTTTATACATAATAAGATAACAAATTAGGCATAATATTGAAATCTAAAACATACACACAAATATAACTCATGTATCTAAGATCAAACAATCTTGAATTTCAACTAACATTCAACCATTCCAAACTATAATTCAACAATTCAATCTAAACTATAAATTCAAACCAACAATGAAATCCAAAAATATAATCGAGATATATCAAACCAATTTGAAAATACAAGAGAAAGAAGAGAAGAACTTAGGTATTTGCGCGGAAATTCGCCTTTGAAATTCGGATTTCGCACCTACGTTCAACCTTGAATTTCACCCTCCTCGGTTGTGTGCTAAGATTCCTCCCGAAGGCTGTCTTCTCGTCGAACTCTCGCACGCCAAATATGGCTCGACAATCTCACGCTATTTCTCTAAATTTTTCTCTCAAATTTTGTGGAATTGTTTGCATCCCGTTTTCGGACCCCTCAATTGGGTATTTATACCCAATTCGCCGCCCAAGTTGCGGAATTCGAACCAATTGGAGAAGAGAATTGGGCTCCAAGTATTCAGCCCTAGAAACCGCCTCTTCTTGGTCGCGATTTGCGGCGCCGCAATTTCTATTGTGCTGTGATTAGTTGATTGATGCAAGTTGCGAATTGTAATTACTGATTGGTGGAGATGATGTGGAGGAGATGAGGTGTGGCGGTGAAGAAGATGAAGGAAGAACGAGGAGTGTTGTTTTGGTTCTGTTCTTTTCGTTCTTTCTTCCTTCTGTTCTTTCTCATGTTTTTTTTTTCTTCTATTGTTTTTTTTTTCTTTTGCATTTTGTCTTCAAATTGGGCTGCAATTTTGGGCTTGTCTTGTAGTTCTTTCCTTGGACCAAGATTTATCATCAAACAAATATAGTATAAATAAGTAATATTAATAATAAAAATATAAACCTAACATATGATATCTAATAGAATTAAAAATATCTAAAATGCATCAAAACAATAATATAAACACACATATTATAATAAAATAAGGGGACATAAATTTATTATAATGCGCACTTATCAGCGATAAATTAACAAAAATCAGATTTTTTCTCATTTCACCATATACATCCATTATTCTCATAGAGCTAGGGATGATTATAATTCATTGAGTATGCTACTTCTAATGAAACCCTATGTTATAAGAGACCTCTAATGACCAGCAAAATGTATGAATTTATTCATACATTACACAGTCAATGTTAAGGACTCACATTAGTCTTCATAATACTTCCCTTATTATCCACACATATACTTGAGCAGAATTTGGTAAGGTTTGTGTACATTTAGCTTAAACATGTAACATGCATGAGTTCACTTTTATTTTTCCTTTTTATACATTTAATAACGTAAATATCTTCTTCATTTCTTCTCACAAATTTATTCTTTAATTTTATTTTTTTTCTTTATTCATCTTCCACAAAATTTAATTCTTGATACAATGCAACGTTTCACCAGCGTTTAAGTTCATAACTTAAAAATAAAATTCAATGGATTAAGAAAGAAAGTTAAGCGTCGTCATAAATTATCTCACCATTCCCCATACATCTACCCCTTCATAAAACCCTCCATCAAATCATCCCATTTTTTACACGGAATTTTCACCTTTTTACCCCAAAACCATCAACTCTGTAAAACCACTCAAACCATCCCCAAAACCTCTCATCTTCTCCACCTCTCCAACATTTCTTCAATGGCACCCAAGCGAAAAACATCGGATGAAACAAAAAATTTTCCCGCTGAAAAATCATCTCCCCTGGTTGACTATAATGAAAGCGAGAACGAATATTCCAACTCTAATGAAGATTATGTGGGTTCACAAGAACATTCATCGGCAAATGAAGTGGTTTCACCCAAGAAAGAGGAAGAAGGTGAAGAAGCTGAAACAGAGCAACAGAAGGAAATTCTGATTCCTACCAAACGCGGTAATAAATCAAAATCTTCTAAGTATATCATCGGGTTTTATGCCGATCTTTCTTGGTGCAATAAAGTAAAATGGGAAGAATTTCTTGACATTATTAAGTTTCAAAAAATGGTTTAAAATCTTAAGTTATAACGAGGGTCTTTATGAAGCTAAAATGAGCGAATTTTGCTTAAACTTGAAGAATAATGAGGGTTTGTGTATCAGTATTGTTAATGTGAAGTTAGTGAAAAATGGAAAAAAAAATTGTGAGTGGTTTGATGTACTGAATGAAGGGTACAAAGATCATATCAAGGGTAGGGCAAATGCTAAAATTCTGAGTTATTTTGGTGGTGCTGCTTCTGACCAATCTCTGGACCAAAAATATCTTTCCCCCTTCCATAAACTACTTTTTCAATTGGTTTGGCGTTTTATTCTACCTAGAACCTCCAAAAGGACTCAAGCTAGTCTTATGGACCTCTCCTTAATGTATTGTCTTGCTAAAAACATCAAAATTAAATTCCCTTCCCTAATGGTTTCTCACCTCTCCTACTGCATTTCTCATAATACCAAAATTGGGTATGGTAGCCTTGTTTCTACCATTCTCAAGAACTGCCAAGTCAAATTTCCTGCCAGTCCCTCTTTTGAACTAAAGCCAAAATTTCTTTTGACCAAAGATACCCTCTTTAGACTTAGTTTGAGGCTACAAGGAGGTAAGTTGGAGTATAATGTTGAGGAGCCCAAGGTGAAGGGAGAAACTGGGGTCAAGAGGAAACAAATTGAAGAAGTCAGTGATGGGGGTCCAAGGTCTGTCCGCAAGAGTCAGAGACTAGCAGAGACTAAGTCTCCAAGGGATCATGGTCAAGGTGATGCTGTAATGATAGATTTGGATGAGGATCTTATCTCTCCAGGATCTACTGTCGTGGATTTCCCTATTCTCTCCACCACAAGTCTCCATTGACTGTTACATAAAATTCAGGAGTCTTTATCTCTCCTGCACACCAGGATCCAGGGTGTGGAAGCAAGAGTTGCTAGGGTGGATCTCTAACAGGAGCAGGTTCTTGCTGCTGTCAAGAGAGGAGAAGCTGCTATGAGAGAGAAGATTGATGATGTTGTCTCTTCCTTCTCCATCCGCACCAAACCCTACTTCCCTTCCCCTTCGATTAATCTGTTAAACAATTTTAATTTGGTTTTTGGGTTGTAACTAAACAATGGTGACTTGTTGCTACTTTTATCACTTTTTGGATGTGTGATACACATCAGTTTCTTTTGGTTCTCTCTTTTATTTATTTCTACTCATCTTCTATCTTTCATCTTTTTGCTTTCTTTTCTTCCTTTCCTTATTTTCTTGAACTCAGCTTGTGTATAATTCATGTCTAAGTGCATCTATCTTGCTTTTGCTTGCTCATTAAAAATGTCTGGATGGCTAGTATTATTAGATAATATGCTTGAGCTACTTTTCATTGATTTAGTTGTTTTTGTTAAACTCTTAGAGTGCTGCTAGTTACTCTAGATATTATTGATGATGAAAAAGGGGGAAGTAAAGTTGGCATATAAAAAGATTATAGTCTACTTAGTTTCTATAGTCATGTTTCTTGAACATTTCTCTCTATTACTTCTTGTTCAAAACTGATTTAGTCTTAGTTTTTATTCTTAGTATTTCATATTTTTTATTTTAAACATCTTTTAGTTCTTGATTCTTTTGCTTTGGTTTATTTTTTTATTTTTGTCTATTTAATATTTTTATTTGCCTTATATTTGCCATCATAAAAAAGGGGAAATATTGTTGTATTCCATGTTTTGATGATGCCATATACTTAGGTGTTTGTATAGTTTTATTTTGAAAAAATATAAAATCCCAAAAATATTGTTTTGTTAATTTTTCATATATTTTATTTTGTGGAGAAAGATTAATAGTTTTTAATCTGATCAAGATATTATATGTTTACTTATTTTATTATATGGTATGGTTAATGGATCTATTAACTTAGAATCTTTTGAAATAAAAAGATTCTTAGTTATTAGATATTTTACTGTTGTTTTTGAGGAAATTAGGTTGAACTATCCATGCCTAAAATGAACGGAAGTGAGGCGAGATTTTCTCTACCCACTTACTGGATGATTGGCGCACAACGGCTAGTGGAGCTGGTTAATAATCGTTGCAAAATTCGTGGAGTTTGTGCAGCGAGTTATGGGCCATGATCCCTAAATCTCAACAAGTACATAACATGGAGAAAGTAGAGTGAAGAACAAGAAGCTGCAACAACTATTTAAAGAGAAAGACTTGTTCGAAATTACTTACAACTTTCAAGCATTCAAATAGCGTAAATTAACTTAGAAAGTTTTTATATAATTTCTTCTTCAATTCCATTGCATATTATTGTAATACTTTTGTTTTTTTGGGTGAGTGAAAATTTTTAGAGTATTCTTGTAATCAAGTGAGAAAAGACAAAGAGAGAAAGATAAGACTTCGAGTCAAATCAAGTGAATGTCATTAGTTCAGGGGGAACTGGGTGACTGGGAACAAGTACCTAGAGGAACAGAGTGAGGTCTAGAAATAGGTTGTATGAAAGAGTCATTTGGCCTATTTTAGTAAGAGAATTATTGAGTCAAAATCCCTTGGGGTCAAGGTTTTTCTTCCTATTGGACCTAGGAAGTTTTCCTTGTAAGTTAAAATTATTTGTCTACTTTCTTATCTTTTAAAGTTAGTTTAATTCCGCAAAATAGTTTAAAAATCCCCACAACTACAATTCACCCCCATCTTGTAGTTGATCTAGTGTTCATACTAGAATAACAGTGCCGACGTCACCATGGCTCCATTGCAAAGAAAGATTCACAAGAAGAAGTTGCAAGCACTTGTGGAAAAATATGGATGGACTTTTGATGATTAGGTTGCTTTCAATTTGCTAAATTTCATTATGTTTATTTATGTTGTTTTAATATGTTGTAGCTATGCTTCAATTAAGCATGTTTTTATTTCATGAACTTATGTTACTTCTTAATATTAATAATAATTAATTATTTTCTTTAGGATTTTTTGATTTTTACCACCTTATAAAATCACCATTTTTAAGATAACCACCTTATAAGTTAATTGTTTTAAATAACCACCTTATATGACCTAAATCTCTTTAAATACATACCAATTGGCAGATTTCGTCCAAGAAATCGGTCTTAAATAAGGGTTTAAACCTTAAATACATTCTAGTGAATAAAGGTGGAGGTGATTTAATCGTTCTTAAACCCTTTTTGAGGATATTTTCCTTGACGAAATCTGTTGATTGGTAGGTATTTAAAAGGATTTAGGTCATATAAGGTGGTTATTTAAAACAATTAACTTATAAGGTGGTTATCTTAAAAATGGTGATTTTATAAGGTGGTTAAAGTCAAAAAATCCTTTTCTTTATTAACGTTAAGTATGATAATTATTAGTACTATTATTAATAAAAATAATCAAAACAATAATGGTGAATTGATTCCAATTTCAGTGAGTTGTCACCTTCAAGTATGTGTCAGTGCATGACTTGTTACCTCATATCCATCTTTTCAGTAACTTTGTTAGATATCACTGCACTATTTTTTGAATTATTGTACCAAAGATCAGTGCATTATTGTTTTAGTACTCATTATAGTGATTGAATTATTTGAATGTTGTGCATTGAATTATTAACTTCCACAACTTCTATATATTTACCCATTTATGAACTCAAATTCTCATAGCAAACTATCCACACATCCTCTAAAAAATTCTAAACCTCAAGGCATAGTGATGTCATACTTTAACCCTCCCAACACATTCGATGAATTGTACAATCAAACGTATGATTCATACATGGGGGGGGGGTGACACTTCCACAGATTTAGTAGATGATATTCTAAATCATGTCATTGAAGATACATCACCTTCAAACATTAGAAAATTAAGAAAGAAAAGAAAATACACAGAAAGAAAGCGTGGGGAAGGGCATAAGCGCATATGGAATGATTACTTCTCAAGTAACCAAGTGTATAATGCACAACAATTTCGTCGAAGGTGTCGAATGAGAAAGGAGTTATTCATTCGCATCGTCAATGCGCTTGTAAATCATTCTCCATATTTCCAACAAGGATTTGATGCGGCTATTGGTATAAATTCTCTCTCCCCACTTTAAAAATGCATTACGCCATTCGGCTTATTGGCTTATGGAGTGGTCGGTGATGTCAGATGAATATGTGCGAATAGCTGGAAATACTATGCTACAATGCTTGAAGAATTTTTATAAGTGTGTGATTGTAACACCCCGACAATTCTCTATTTTGTAAAATACTTTTTTCCCGTAAAACATAGAGAATCACTAAAGTATTATCTCCCGTGTGATAACATATCGGCTTACTCGAATTTTGCAAAGTAAAATAAATAAAGAACTTTGAAAACATAATTAAACTTAGTTAACCACAAAGTCAACTCCCAAACCAAACCAAAGTCAAACCAACATAAAAGTCAATCCATTAACATAACAAAACCAAAAGTACTTAAGTATTAAAAGAAGCTAAAACGCAAGATCTCCAAACTGATTCCCAGCAACCCACTGGATGCATCATCTTCAAACCTGGAATGGTCGATGCTTTATTGATCCTAAATGGCTGCTCACCAAATGGGTCATTACAGGCACAACCATGATCTATACACAGAAAAGCACGTAATCAGCAAAGTTGAGTACTTACATAATAAATAAAACACATAACTAGGGGTGAAAGTTCGGTGTACGGTTTGGATTAGGGCCTAATCCAATCCGATCTGAACAAAAATTTGGATTTCAATTTTCCAATCCGAATCCAAACCAATTAGAGTTTGAATCCGATCCAATCCAATCCGAATTTTCATACTCTAGATTGGATCCGATTCGAAAATTTGTTTTTTTAAAACTCTAGTTTTTCGATGAAATAAATTATGCACAACAGCAGCCTAGTAGATTTAGGAAATGAGGAATTAAGTGCTGTTAGGGTTTTAAGGGAAGGGTTGAAGTGCTACGCCTACTGGGCTATGGACTAGGCTATTTTAAAAATAAAAACTAGTTAAGCACTTAAGCCCGATCCAGATACATAATACAAGGCATATTACTATTCGGTTATATTGGATTTTTGGATCCAATTACCCTCAATCCAATCCGATCCGAAAATCCAATTTTTTAAAAAATCTCAATTTGAATCCAATTCGAACACAGTTCGAATCCAATCCGAATTACTAATTCGGATTGGATTGGATTGGATTTCGGAATTTATCCTAATAACTTTCACCCCTACACATAACCTAACCATGATACTAATAAGCATTAAATTAGGGATAAAATAATAACATAATAAAATATCAGACTCACTGAACTGAACTGAACTTGATTCCACAAAACCAATGGATTATTTAATTAATAAATTAAATAGACAATGGATAGAGTTGTCCAACCAAACCCTGTCTTCAATTTAGAAGACGAAGTACGGGCGCAACTCCGTACTCCTGCGACCAATGATATTGAGGTACTAATTAAATAAAATAGGACACGGTGATCAATCCGGCCCCAAGAAAAGTCATGGGCTACCACCATATACTCCAACTCATACCAGTCCAACACTTCAGACGTGCACAAGTCTAAAGCTTATTGTTATATGCTTTTCACTTTAAGGCCCTGTTCTTTTGAACTTATTTTGGCTGAACTGAACTGAACTTATTTTATTTTGGCTGAACTGAACTTATTTTTGCTAAACTGAACTTATTTTTGTTTAACAAAACTGTATTAACATAATATTATCAATACTTATTATTATAATAATCAACAAGTATTAACCTAATATTATCAATACTTATTATTATTATTTTATTATTTTATTATTTTATAATAATAAATAATAAATAATAAATAATAAATAATAAATAATAAATAATAAATAATAAATAATAAATAATAAATAATAAATAATAAATAATAAATAATAAATAATAAATAATAATAAAAATAATAAATAATAATAAATAATAATAATAAATAATATAACAACTAATAAATAAAAAATAATAATAAATAATATTAATAATAATAAATAATAAATAATAATAATAATAAATAATAGTAATAAATAATAAATAATAATAATAATAAATAATAAATAATAAATAATAATATTAATAATATTAATAATAATAAATAATAAATAATAAATCATAATAAATAATATTAATAATAATAAATAATATATAATAAATAATAATAATAATAATAATAATAAAATAATAATAAAAAATAATAAATAATAAATAATAAATAATAAATAAAAAATAATAATAATAAATAATAAATAAACTCTTTTAAAGTTACTTTAACATAGTTATAAAGATTAAAGTACTCAATTTTTATAAACTATAACATAGTACTATAGTTCTAACTCTTAAAAACAGAAAAAATCCAATATTTCATGCTTAAAACACTAGTGGAAAAAACGCTATATGTCACAACACAACCGCTGCGGTCCTTAAGAGAACCGTAGCGGTAAATCTTTGAAATTTTGGGTGGGAAATTTGGGAACATAAACCATTGCGGTTCTCAGAAAATCGAAACGGTTAACAAATTACCGCTGCCGTTCTCTGTTAACTGTTTCGGTTCGGTGAACCGCAGCGGTTAACACTTTTTTCCCCTTATTTCCTGCCCAAATCTTTTTTAAGCCCAAATTTCTTCTTCACTGCTCACCTGATCTTCAATCTCTCATCCAAATCTCTTTCTTCAATCACTCCTCTTAGTCCATCTCTCGCCGTCGCCAATCTCCTAATCTTCATGGCGCCACCCATCGCTTTTCTTCTCTTTCCTCACTCTATCCTCCTCTGGCACTCTTCTCGCACTCTTGGAATGAATTCGTGGCAGTTCTTGGCAATGAATCGCCACTAGATCGCGCGAAGCAACAAAATGCGAAGAATTCGGTGCGGTTCTTCACTCACTCACCGTCGCTCGTCGTCCTCTCTTAGCCTTCACTCGCTCACCGTCGCTTTCTTACACAAGGTATGGTCGCCGTCTCACACCTTCCTGTAATTTCATTTTTATTTTTGTTTTCTTGTAATTTAATTCATTTGTAATTTCATTTTTCGTTTTGATTTTCAATTAGATCTAAGGTTAATGTTTTTGTTAATGCTGGATATTGAATGTTATGCATCTCTCTCTAGATTACAGGTTCATATTCATCCACTACAATTTTGTTTTCTATCTAAAAAGTTTAGTTTCTTATTCTGCTCAATTCAAGTTTCTTTCGAGGAAAGAAATTCAGGATTCCAAAGGTTTATTTAGGTTTCAAGACTTAAATTTCGCAGTTTTTTACCATTAGAAGTTTAGTTTCGAATTTAGGACTAGTGTTACTTGCAGTCGCTAATGCCCTTATTGTTGTTCTTTTTTCTACTGGAATTGCTTTAAGTTTTTCTAAACTCTACTCCTTTTAATTTCTTCTTACCCTTCGTTTCTTTCCATGATCAATGACAACACCTTCGACCATTTGTTGCTTTGCTAGACAGTGGCAGTTACATGATTTTGAATGAGGGGTAGCGTAATATTGTACTAGAATCAATTAGTTGGTTGCTGAATGTAATGAAGACGTTAATTTTCGATGTTTGGAGCATTTGTTTTTGATGGAATTCCTGTGTGCTTCTTCTATATGCGCTTCGAAGGTGTCTCATTCTTTAATTTTGAATTACATCATATTTGGATGGAAAGCTATTTTAGGAATCTTGATAGGCTGTCATGAATCATGATGTCCTGAATTCTTTACTGATATATAATACCTTTCAAATATAGATTTATGTCCTAAAAATCATGTGAATTGCTCTAATTTAATTTCAGATTTTACGTGCAGAACCTTCATCCTGCATTATATGGTATTAATGCATTTTAGTCAGTACAGAGTAATTTTTGTATGATATATGGCTGGATGTTTTAATTCATTATATGTTGATTCATCTACTAGTGAATCAACCAGATGTGGACAATATTGTTGGCCATATTTAGTTTCTATATGATGTGGAAAGAGACTGTATTGTCATTTTGTGTGTCCAGTGCTGCTACATCCTTATTGTTAAGCAAAGCATTTTTATTTTCTTCTTTCCTGAAGTGAATAAGTTGACAGGCCATTCAAAGTAGTGTCTCTCTTGTTGTAGGACTTGTACACTTTTTGCATCAGTGAACCATGTCTCTAGAAATGGATGTTGTGTGCAAGCATAATATTCATTAGCGTTATTGATATGCATAATCATGCCAGCTGGTGCTCTATTGGTTTCCGTTATAAAAATTCCTAATCCACGTCTTTATTTTCTCTTGGTTCCTCCTTATTCCCTGATGATGCTTTGCTTGATGGTGCTGCAGGTGGTCCAAGTGGCTCTGGCAAAACAAGTTTGGCTCACAAAATGTCCAACATAATTGGTTGTGAGGTTGTTTTCCATGAGAGCTACTACAAGTCTGAGCACGTATTGGACTACAAGTATGATGACTTCAGCTCACTTGATCTTTATTCGCTCTCAAAGGTAAGAGCATCATACAATCACTTGATATTAGTTTCTTTGATGTTCTATAAGTGAGAATTGAACTTCAAAACTTTCTCGACTATGCCAAAGATATCTCAAAATGTCCCAATAAAAGAAAACGGGGGAGTATCCTATTATGTAGATTCTTCCTAATCTTGAACTGGCTAATGTAAAATGATCACATAAGTATAATGTAAAATGATCACTCGCTATCGCGCTCTCTCTTACACAAGGTCTCGGTCGCCGTCACTTTCTTGTAATACCAACTTTCATAGATTTTATTAGTACTAAAATTAATATATCAATGGTCAAAGGTGTGCCTTTGAGACTTATGAAAACAACAAAGACGTAAGGACTATTGTGTATTAGATAAGTGGAATTGAACAACTTTAGTACTTTCGGGCAATATATTTGCTTGTCATTTTGCTGAGGACCATATCAGGCTATTTAATAAAGTTTTGTCATTGGTGAATGATGCCATGAGTTAAAAGCACCAGTCTGCTAACTATCAAATTCATGGTAGAATGGACCGGGATTGTGTTATCTGGAGCCATTTAGCTTCCAAATACAAGAGTCACATATACGCATTGTTTGTTTTCCATGTGAACCAAATGATTGTCTTCTTAATCCTAGTTGTAGTTTATGATATGATCATAATATTGCATTCTAAACATGCTTTGCTTGTGATCTGCTGCTTGGATCTTGTTGAACTACATATATATTACCTTGCTTTCATTCACACTTTTCATGATTGATACGTATTTTTTTAGCAGTTATTCTCCATTCCATATATCTCCACTTTTATAACCTTTTTTCGATCTTTATATTGTTTGTTCATACGAATAATAAAAATGATAATATCATTGGACGATGTTTAAAATTATCTTAATCTGGCTGATTCTAGTGAGTAGTGACTAATTTACTGCCTAATTTAATTGCTGAGTCGGTGTGAATGAGTAAAAGCTCATTAAATTGCTGAATTAGGTGTGAGCTAGTAGAGTTTGTTGTTTTAGTGCTCCACAATTAACTCTAGTGCTAGGATCACTATTTTCTGTTTATGTTTAAGGTCTCATTTACTCTTATGAACTGACTGATTATCGAATTCTAATGGAGCTTAATCATTGATTAATATTTTAATGATTCTTGGGAATCTATTAATTGGTCAATTGAAGACTACTAGGGATCATTTGTAAGGAATCAATTCCCATTGTATCTGATTCTGTCATATCATTCTTCATTTGCCAACAATAATATATAATTAAAAGTTGGTGATTTGTCATAGTTAAGGAATGCAACACAAGACATATATAGATATAGGGATGACTTGTAGATGGATATGTTGTGTGTGTTAACGCAGGGAGCGGGAGGGAGTGCAGGGGGTGGGGGCAAGTGTAGTGGGTGGGGGTAGTGCGAGTGGGTCAGGGCAATTGCTCTTTGAAATTTTTGTGTAGCTTTAAAGATTTCAGCTTTATAATGTAATGGTATATACTTCAGTTGATATTGTTAATATGAAACCAGACATTTTTCTTGTGAGCTGAAACGTTATAAAGCTTTGAGCAGTTTATTCTAATCTAAGGTGATTTTATTTGCTAATAAATTTGAATTCATTTGATGTTTCCCAATTCCCAAGTCTCATCTCCCTCTTTGGTATTGTGGCATATAAGTCATTCTATTTCTCTTCGTGGAAGTCGTCTTTGCTTAATTTTAAGGGAAATTTCCTCATATATCCCTGGGGTTTGTGTTTGGGCTCAAGATACCCTTACTATGGACGGCAGGCTAACAGACGTTAAGTGGTTGCATTAAAGGCGCGATATAACTGTTGTAGGTTATTAAATGGGGCCCAAATAGGTTTGTTATCCATCTTCAACCAATTTAAACCTAATTTAACGTTAATTTCCCCAATTCTCTCTTCCTCTCTCTTCTTGCTCTGTTCCAGAAAAATTGCGAACCCTAAAATGTCGTCCTCTTCTGAAATTGTTGGTGCAATTGTGGACGCTCTTGTGTATGAAGCAAGACGATGCAACAAGTGCAGGAAGAAGATGCATGCATTTCTGAATCTAGAGACAACCCTAACAAACTATACTACAAGTGTGTACCTTGTGACAACCACTATTTTTGGGTGACACCCTAAGTATCTGAAGGGGGTTTAACAAAATTGCAGGGGAAATTGGCTGAATGTGGTGAAGACAAAGTTATGAAGTCCTTGTATGATTTGCAGAAGAAAATTGATGAGATGACTTTTCTCATTAGGTTAATGGGTTGGGGGCTGTTTATTGTGATAATTATTATGCTAATTAAGATGTAGGACTTATGTTTTTACTTGGGTGGGGGATGTTTTGATTGATTCAGATGTAATAGATTAAGATGTATGTATGCTTGCTATCAATGAACTGAATGAAAGAACAGTTTTTATCTTGCAAATCTGTGCAAATTGCCTTCAATTGATACTCTTAAGAAGATAACATTGTTTGTATCCAAAAACCGCCCCGAGTTGATAAAGACCGTGAAATATACATTAGAATTAACCCAAAAAACGCCCTAAGTTGATAAACACCGTGAAATACACATCACAAGTAACCCAACTAACGCCCTAAGTTGATAATTACATAAGTTGCATCATCCAAAAAACACCTTAATTGTCTAATGAAAGAACCAAAACAGAAGATTAAGTTGGTTGTGAAGAGCTTGCAAATGTGTAGTTTCGCCTACCCGGGTTTTCTTCCCTTTCTTTTGTTGCCACCTTCACTATCGCAGTAGGGCCGTGTGGAGACACCCTCCCGCACACCTCGCAATCTTCCTCTTTCTTCCACGACCCGCTGTCCTCTTCCGAGCCGTCGTCAAGCCTCCCATGCAACTCCTCTTGTTATGTCCAAGCTCATTGCACTTTGTACACCAGATGGTCACATACTTCTTCCCCTTCCTTTGCTCACCAGGCTGCCTCTTTCTATTTCTGGGTGGTCTGCCAACAGTCCTTTTCACCCTAGGTGGTGCAATAATAGGGACTTCTATAAGTTCCCATTGGGAGGGATCGGGCATGGGTGCAATGTTCAACTCATAAGTTGCCTTGTATGTGGCAACGTGGTAGTAATGGGAGACAAATGGATTAGGATTGAGCATGCTGTTGTTGATAACCCTACAAGCATGCTTCGCAAGGTATCACTGTCATTTGCCACCTTCCATACATACAAGACATGATATCCAAAGGGAATGATGTCTTGCCTTCAACAACCTCCCACTTTCCTTTGCCGACATATGCAACTCGGCCAATTTCTAGAATCCTCTGAGTTTTTCCTTAGCTGCTCCTTGGCATAGGGTGTTAGTTCATGCCCTGGCCAATCTTCACATGCTGCCTGCCTTGTTGCTATTCTAACCATGCAGCTTCTTCTAATGGCTGCAATACAAGGCAAATAATGGGTGTTAGTTGAAGGGTGAAAGCAAAAAAAAAAAAAGAATAATAAACAGAAGCTAGGTAGTCATACCTTCCAAAGAATCCCATGATAGGTCTAACTCTATCAAGGCCCAAGGTGGCATTAAATGATTCTATGAAGTTGTTGGTATTGTCATCACAAAGAAAGGATGGTGTTAAATTTGTGCCTGGCCCACAAATTCAATGGTATCTTCATAAGATACTCAAAAGTTTCAACATCAAGCTTCCCGATCTCTGTCATTGCCTTCTTGATGACCCATCCATTGTAGGCATCAGCAGCTTGCCAGAAGTAGACCTCAAAATATGGTCCACCATACTTTCCTTGCATCATAAAATATTGTCAATAGGTGGGGACCAGTCACTTAATTACAAACATAAAGGGACCACAATACTTACACTGAAATTTTTGAACAAGTGTCTACAATAAATTCTTCTGGAAGAATTTGGGAAACTTGCTTTCAATGAACCTTCAACCCCCGATTAATTGGGCAATAGATTAGACATTGTAAACAAGCAAAAAAGTTTAAAAACTATTAGGAAATTAATGGTAAGTGCAAGGTACCTTCATTCTATTACTCATAAAAAGTCCAATCATCCTTGTCCTGTTGCCAAGGTTAGCCTTAAAATCCTAAAGAAATTGTCCCAATTATATGAACTCTCCTCACTAACCACCGCATATGCTAATGGATATATCTGTTGATTTCGATCTAGGGCTATTGCAGATAGCAAGCAACCATTGAAGCTCCTTTCGGGTGGCAACCATCAATGCCAATAAGAGGTCCGCACCCTTTCATAAAGCCCTTGAACATAGCATCAAAACTAACATAAAACCTCTTGAATGTTAGTGGAGTAAAGGGGCCTTCATTAATCCAACTAATGAAGGCAAAGGCATTAGGATTTGTGTCCTTTGCAACTCGACCATAAGATTCATCATGACCTCCTTGGATCTATTTAACAAATTTCCCTAGCCTTATATATATTAAACTTAGGCGCAGCTACTCCCATATTTCTCCAACACCAAATCAACAAGTGCTTGACATTGAACTTCAAAATTAGCCCTCACTTGATCCAAAATTTTCCCTGCAAGCCACTTAATACTAGCCATAGGGTTATGTTCAACCATATTACAAGAATGGGGTTCACTTAGCGACTTAATTGCCCATGTTACTTTATCATGCAAGACAGAGGCATGCAATCTCCAATCACAATCTTCATTTGCACATATCACAATGTACCTCTTTTCATCAATCTTCAACCTCACCAAATCAGCCCCTACCCGCACGAGAAGTCCCTAATCGCCATGCAAGATATGTTCCTTGTCCAATAACATATGCCATTGTTGTAGCTCTATTTGACCAAATGGTTGTTCAAAGGAACAACTTCTCATTCCCGTAAACCTTGTGCATATAACTCTCTCCTTCAACATCACCATCTAAATTAGGAAAAAAACCCTCCTCATGCACATTATCTTCATCACCCCCGCACTTCTTCTTCTATAGGTTGTTCGTGTTGTTGTCTTTGTGGTGGTTGGAATGTACCCCCCTTTTAGCCGTTGTCTTTGGGACCCTTCTCGTTTCTAGGGTTTTTATGTGATTCCCGGGGTTTGGGTTGGTTCAGGTTGTCCGTGTTGTTGTCTTTGTGATGGTTGGAATGTACCCCCTTTTAGTCGTTATCTTTAGGACCCTTCTGTTTCTAGGGTTTTTATGTGATTCTCGTGGTTTGGGTTGGTTCAATGGCCGGGTTCGGGTAGCCGAGTAGGTTGTGTTGGTGTAGGTTGGGTTTGGGTGGGCCGAGTAGGCTGGTTTGGGGTGGGTTGGGTTGGTGTGGGTTGGGTTTGGGTGGGCCGAGTAGGCCGGCTTAAAGTGGGCCGGGTTGGTGTGGGTTGGGTTTGGGTGGGCCGAGTAGCCGGGTCAGGTGGGTTGGGTTGGTGTGGGTTGGGTTTAGGTGGGCCGAGTAGGCTGGGTTAGGGTGGGCCGGGTTGGTGTGGGTTGGGTTTCATTGGCCTGGGTTTCGGTGGGTTGGGCTTGAGTGGCAATTGGTGTGGCATTTGGTACCGGTTTTTTTGGGGCCGGCTTTTTCCCCGGCCTTTGATTTTGGCGGGGTTTGCATTTGGGCCCGGGACCGTGTGAAGTTGGGCCTCGGGAGGGGTAAGCAGAAGAAATGGATTGGGCTTAGACCTTGTTCTACCTGCCGGCCCTGCGTACAGCTTTCCTGGTACTGAGCCCACTTCTTCTCTTCCTCCGGAGTTACTTTAACATACTCCACTCCTCCATTAAGATCCCCATCAACATCAAACACAGGGACCTCTTTAGCCAAAGGCTCTATATCTATGACCTCATCCCTCCTATTTTGTTCCCGACTCCCTCCTTTTTCTTCTTCCTTCTTCTCGTCTTCTCTCGCATCCTCCCTTTCTCTCTCGTTGTCTCAACCTATCTTGCTCCTCTATAATTTTTCTCAACCTCGTCTTGACTTTCCGCCCACTTTCTTTGCTTCTCCAATTTTCCCCTTCCTTCTCGTTCCTTGCCGCTTTTCAATTTATGAAAACTCTCAACACTAGAAGGAACCTCTGAGTTTGTTATGTAAAAATCTATCTCCTTTTTCTTTTGAAACAAACTAAACATCCTAATAAGAAGCACATCACATGTAACCTCAACTAATTATTGAATCCCAAGTGGGTAATACTTAATCACAGGGTTTTTAGCAGGTATGACATTTTGCTTATGAGCTTCCTGTTCTAAGTCTTGTAGCAAACACATGAAGCTATACTCATCAGTATCTTGTACTCTTATGTCATGACCATTGTGTTAATAGTGAACAGTTAACCAAATGGCTACCATTTTCAAAGATACCCCAAACCCTACAAAATCATTACACCAAAATAAACCCCACAATCAATTTATAACCCATAATTTTGAAAAAAACACCCTAACATCATAGTTTCAATACCAAAACATACGAAATAGTTAAAATGTTCAAAATTGCGCATTTAAAATGGACGAAATTACATGTTCAGAAGAGAAATTAAGGTTACATACCTCGAAATTCGAACTCGCCTTGCAGAGATTGATCTTCGTTTAAAAAAAAAAACGTCCTTTGTTTGAATCCTTGAAGAACTGGGTGCGTTTTTTGGCAAAATAAACCCTAGATTTTGGGATTCCTTCACTCTCAACTGCCAATTCTTCTTCTTCCTTTACTCTCTTGCATTTAATTTTCCAACTACCAATTTTCAGACATAAAGCAAACACACTCTCTCTCTCTCTCTTTCTCTCTCTCTCTTCATTTGCGCGCCTTTAATGCAACCACTTAACGCCTGTTAGCCTGCCGTCCATAGTAATGGTATCTTGAGCGCAAACACAAACCTCGGGTATCTCGAGGAATTCCCTAAATGTGGGGGTATCTTGGGAATTACGCTAAACCTCAGGGGTACCTGAGGAAATTTCCCTAATTTTAATGTTAGTGCCATGTTTTGAATAAGCTTGCTAGTCATTTTAAGTATAATGTTGTCGGTCTTTGTGTTGCTGCCTCTCCTATATTGATGTGGTCTTGGAAATATTTTGCATTGAGGATGGTTGGAGGAATGTTCCCTCTACAATCTAAGGGGTTGACTTCTGGTTTGAATTTCAAACATTTGTGATTTCAGCCCATTGTTTAACTAAAGGAATCTTCATGCTAGCAGCTGTGAATCTTTGCTGTTAATGTTAAAAATGACCTCTTCAATTCACCTCTAGATTGCCCCTCAATGGAGCAATATTTATAGTAGGTGAACATGTTAACTATTAATGTTATGTTAAAGTGTAGCATTTTGTAGCTTTTATACTTAAACTCTTGGTTAGCTTCCATATATGTGCCGCTGAATTACTGGAATACTTAAGTAGATTGCATTGTTGATCCTTAGATTACTTGTTGGAAGGACAGCTTGTTGAGATATTGTTGGTGCTATGGGGAACTAACCAAATCAAATGACCAGAACTTTATTTGCTTGTGTTGTGACGGAAACAGAGATAATATGTCATTCTTTTCAATGTATATAGTTATAGTTGAGTATAATATTAAAATTATAGTTAATATTCTTATGTATCTAATTATTTGTGCTTATGCTTCAATTGAGCATAATATGCTTAATAAAATGATTATTGATATACACTATTGATTTTGTATTATTAATAATGAAAAAATGCAAAAAAAAAAAAAAAAAAAAAAAAAAAAAAAATTGGTTTTTGGGGTGGTCAATCGCATCAATAAATGATTAATCTGCCGGTTTAGGAACGGAGCAGCTTAATATTTGGGGGACTCTACGAGTCCCACCGACGCGCCCAAAACCGCAAGCCGTAAGTTTTGACCGCAGCGGTTGAACTTTTTTCCACTAGTGAAAGCCTAATTTAAACATATATATTAAATCTGAAATTTATTTACTCCACTAAACTCATTATATAATCTGAAATATATATTGAAATAGCTAAAGATACAAACTTTAATAATTAAACCACCAAAACAATACTTAAAACATCAAAACTAATCATTAAAATAATATAGAGGAAGAAGAGAGAAATAAATCAAAGAGGAGAAAGGGAGAGACACGGCCGAGAGAAGAGGAGGGGCGGTGGGCTTGTTGGCGGCTGTCCGGCGGTGGCTGCAATGGCAGCCGAGGGACGAAGTAGAGAGAGGAAGAAAATCGGGTGAAGGAGAGGAGAGAGAGAGAGTACCAAGTGTGAGGGGAAAGAGGAGAGAAATTAGGGCTTTGTTTAATGTGGCAAAATTTGTGAGGTAGGAGTGTATTTATAGGTTCCCATTAGAGTCCAATAGAAGAAACGGGCTTGTTGGGTTAGTTTAATGAAAGATGATCATATGAAAGGCTACAAAAGCTTGGGATCCTCTAACCCAATATTAAATTCATTTTTGTACTACTACTACTCAACTTATTTAAAATCATTGTTGACTTAAAATGATTTAAATACTTTGACTATTGTAAACATTAAATAATCATTGACTTTAAAATAGTCAATACTCAAGAAATTAATTATTTATATACTAAAACATTTATAAATATACTTTAAATATATTTATAAAATTCATAAAATTGTGGAGGATTACATTAATTGTGGTTTTTGAACCTCATTACTTAAGAAGGCCAACAATGGATGACATCTGACGTCTTCTTCAAATTGGGGAATCCCGCAAATTCCCTGATATGCTTGGTAGTATCGATTGTATGCATGGCAATGGGATAAACATCCCACGGCATGGAAAGGTCAATAATACACTAGAGGTCATCAAGGTGTACCAACAATGATATTAGAAGCTATTGATTCTTATGGTTTATGGACTTGGCATGCATATTTTGGTGTTGCATGATCTAACACTGATATCAACGTCATGGATCGATCCCCGATATTTGATGAATTGCTTGAAGGTCAATATCCCAAAATCCAGTACACGATAAATGGAAGCATGTATAATATATGATACTACCTTGCAGATGGTATCTATCCTGAATGGTTTGTATTCATCAAAACCATTCCTCGAGCAAACATGCTATCTAAGAAAAGAAAAACTATTTGCTCAACATCAAGAAGGTGCAAGGAAGGATGTAGAACAAGCTTTCGGGGTGCTCCAAAAGAGATTCGCGATTGTTTGCAACCTGGTACGTTTATGGAAAAAAAAAGTCGGGTGATATCATGAAAGCATACATCATATTACATAATATGATTATTGAGGTTGAAAGAGATGATATCAAAATGACCACTAGCGTTAATTATACAAAGAGCAAGGAATCAAAGAGAAATGTCCATAACTTCATACCGGTCGACTTAGAAATTATTATGTAAATCGAATCGGTACTTTAACAATCATATGCGAATTCGCAACAGAGCACAATGCCACCAACTCAAAGATGATTTGGTGCAACACATATGGTCGCGTTTTGGAGAAGACGCTAATTAAATTTCGTGTGTAATTTTTGGACAGGATAAAGTCGTATCACCTTATCAAAAGTAACCTAAGGTCCACTAACAAGCAAATCGGGAAGTCGGATCGAATCCACAGGGAGAAAGTTATATTATTGTATCTGACTTCTAATATTATACTAACTAAATCAGTTGAAAATGGGTGTGTGACTAAACTAATAGGCAAATGATAGAACTAAATATGAAGATAAGAATCAATTAATAAAGAACTAGGACTATGGATCACTATGCATACAATTTGGGAAATCGTAGACGAATAATAATCACCCAATAAGTCAATTTATCTAGGGCACATGCAATTTCTCTCGAACATTACCTCCCTCAAAGATCACCTAGCCGCTCTCGCATGGTCAAGGATCACTATGCCTAATGATTGAAAGCCTATACGAAATCTCTCCTCTCGAGCGCATTCAATATTGCGATAATAGAAATACAAATCGGGACTAATTCATAAATCTAGTATGAACAATTCAATCACAGGAAACAATTGAAATAAAGGATAATTATACTAATCTATCAATCCCTCATTGCATACATAGATCCCCACAATCCTAGAAATAAAACTACTCACCCATGCTTGAGAAAACAATAACAAATTCCATGTAAAAATTCATACTTTGAACTATTGCAAATAACTAAGAAATCAATCTAATCAATAATAGAGAAAGCAATAAAGAAGATTACCAAACCGAAGAACTATATTGAACTTGTGAATAATCCAAAGGTTTGATCTTGAATCCACAATGAAAAGTAGAAAAACTAGGGTTCTTGAGAGAAACTATGAGAAATCGAGACTAAAACAAGAGATGAATCCAAGATCCTTCATCTAAGTTCTCGAATTTTCTATTTATACTAAATAGCCCGACACTCATTAAATGAGGGCGCGGAGTGAATCGCCCGATCGGGCCAAGTCGCCCGATCAAACGGGCTCAAAGCAAGAAGCAGAGATCCAAAACTAGGCCTCGCCCGATTCAATCGGGCCGACACGCCCGATGAAAACGGCGCCCACCAACTCGAGCATCTAGCGCAAGAGGTACCGCCAAGAACGCCCGATGAGATCGGCCGTCTCGCCCGATCGGCTCCTCAAAGAAAATAACGACCGGGCGACGGCCGCCGATCGGGCCAAGAATGATTCTTGTTTCCGATGGCGATGAACGCCCGATCGGGCGTCGGCGCCCGATCTCATCGGGCTAAGGTCCGATTCTTCCTTCCTTGGCTTCCGACGCCAAGGCTTCACTTCTTCCTTTGTCCAAGGCCTCTGAAAGTATTCCCGGGACCCCTAACTCATCATATATGTCTTCGAACCTCTCCAAATCCCGTGTAATGGTCGATAATAGTAGAAAATAGGGAGATAACTCCCTAAAACCCGCAATCGACACACGCAGAAAAACCACAACTAGATGGAGAAAGTTAGCACAAAATGGCTCCTAAGAGCACCATTGATACACATTTTAGCTCAAATATAGGGGGAAAACACTATATAAAACCATAACATCAAACTCCCCCAAGCTAAACCTTTGCTTGTCCCCAAGCAAAGCACAACATGAATAAGAATAGGATTGCTTCACCCTCGGATCGAAATTTTAAACTCAATTATTTCCAACTCAAAATCGTTCAAGCAAGCAAAATTCAAGTTCGCTGCTCGCATCACCCGACTACCAATCACTTAAGCAAACCATCAAATGCAACTGCCTACATATCATGCAAATCTTGAAAAGGTGCTCACCGAGGTGTCACTCCTCTCAATTTTGTGGCAAGCGAAACGTGTGCCGATCGCTCACCAACCCAACCATAATAGCCCTTCCCACTCACACTCTCATGTGTTTAGAAAGGTATAATATCGCTCATCCTAATCAAAGTCGACTCAAATAACAAACTTAATCTTCAACTTTGGCATATCGACTCAGTATTATTCCAATAAACAATCAAACACGTGCTCAAAAGGTCTTTCTCGGGGTTGTAATGGGGCTCGGGTAAAGGTACGGAAATTATTTAGGGAATGTGGTGGAAAAGCCAAGAAAATGGAGCAAAAAACACTAGTATGACTAGGTGTGATCGAAACAACTCCCATGGCATCAACAACATAACCAAGATAATAACCAACTCGAAATTTCACGAACCAACCAATAATTGTCTTTTTCAACATAATTTCCAAAGACTTTTGAAAGTTAATGAGTGAAAATCATAGAAATTTTTCACATTTTTCACTATCATTAATTTCACTTTATTTTTCTATTTCTTTCTTTTCTTTGTACAAACATATCATTATTTTCCAACCACCCTACCGAATCAACCACACAATATGATATCAACTTAACAAATGCTCCCCCAAGCTAGGCTTGGGACAATAGTCATTGTAAAGGCTCAAGGCGTGTAATGTGGCTTAATATAGATCCAAAAAGAAGTCATTAGGCTCGGAGGGGGCTAGGGGGAAAATGATTCATTAAACAACTCCGAGGCTTAAAGATTAAACAATTGAACGCCTCTATCACATCACATGTCTAAAGTCACCAAAATCAACGAGTACAATGCCAAAACCAAGATAAGAATGCTACGAGGAACTAACACACAAGAATAGACCGGATATAGACATAAATCCGAGGGCTAGAATGAATTCTCACAATCTAACCAATTCAAGCATGCAGCTAAAATAGGCACTTTGTCATCAAAATTCACTCAAGATCGAGGCAATCGGAGATCACATCACAACATCCCAATCACAAATGCCAAACTATCCAATATAAAGAGTTAAATCGTTTTCAAAACAACGTCGGGGCACAGGGAAGCAATCAATATGTTCGTATTCAACTCGTATTTTTGTGTTTTTTCAAAGAATATTTCATTTTTTTGTGATTTTTCATTTTTTTAAAGCAATTAAACTAACTTAACTAACCTAAAAAGCAGTAAAAAACAAAAAGAAAAACAATACTAATACTTACGTAAGTCCTCCCCCAGTCCGAACTCGCAATGGCCTCATTGCAACAAGGGAAAGGGAACGCATGGATATCGATCATCCATGGAAAGGTCATCACCATCATCATCATCCTCACCTCCGCCGCCCCTACTATCGGACCCCTACCGGGCCGTAACTCGGGTTCCAAGTGTACCAGGATGGGTGAGCATCTGTTCTCGCAATTTTATGCGCTGCAGCACTCATCGTACATAGGGTACATAGCTAGGTGTTGATCATTGGCCAATGTATCAACACGCCGGCTAAGGCTCTGAGAACTCAGAGTTGGCATCAACCTCGCCGATCGATGCTCCGGATGGCGGTAGAGTTAGCAAAGTGATACTGCACTCCATCCGCTGGAGCATGCTCATCATTTCCGAAAATCAAAAGCAGGGGAGGAGGAGCAAGCAGAAGATGGGGGGAGGGGAGCATCATAAGTAGAGGCAATATCATTAGAATGAGGGAGGCGACGGTGGAAAGGTGCGCTGGGTATCTCGTGCACCGGGGTGGGAAAGTCGAACCAAGAATGGGAAGGTGGTAATGGGGTCGCCTGTGCCTGATTTTTGCAAGGGACTAGGTAGCTCAATAGAGCGCCTCCCATTGATGCGCCATCGATATTTATCCCCAACCCTCTCTAACCAATGGAGACGATCTAGGAAAGCATAATCCATGAGGGTGGGTCCTATGGTCAAGGTCGGTAGCGAGACTCGTCAAAACCGGGGATTTTCCTAGCAAAAAGAGTCACTAATCCCCCATTTACAATGGCACGAGAGGTCAAGGTACCATCCGCTCTCCTCTCGGGGTAAGTGGTAGCAATACGCTCCATCCGGGAGCGCAACATGATGAGGGATGTTGTATTGAAAATGGTCAAGCGTCCCTTTAAGCATGTAGCTTCCAATTAAATACGCTCATCCCCCCGATTAATTGTCCTTCCACCCTCCCAAATAATGTCTAGGACATAAACCGAACCCAAATTTTAGAGATGGGTTGGTGGATGAATTTGCCCTTGCAATGTTGTAGGGTGAACTCATTTCCATCACCGGTGATGGCAAAGTAGGTGCTACGACGGTGGTAGTTAGGGGGTGCCCAATCTCCCCACCACATTGGACTCGAAGAACCCGTGCAAATTCCAAAGAAAGTTAGGTGGAAATCCCGATTTAGCAACTAAAGGATACATATGAGACTGGTCCAGCTCGGGGTTTGGTAACCTTATGACTACTATAAAATTCATAGATAAGTACAGGATATGTATTAACATGCACGAAAAAAATGATTCCATCCCTATTATTTTCATGAAATCCTTGAATTCAGAGGCAATACCCAATTTATTCAAAAATTCAATATCAAGAAAGTGGGTAGGACTCACCTCGCGCCCTTTTAGGCGCCGAAACCTTTCACGCCGCTCCGCGACGAAAAGATGACATCCGGAAAAGTCTCGTCCCGGGGACCGGTGGTGGTGATTGAGACCCGGTGTCGGATCCGCGACGCCCGCTCGAACTCATGTTGCTTGGAAAATGTAGAGGATCTCACACTCACTCTAACGGGGGATGATGGGAGGGGAGCTTTTTCTCTCACTTTAATGGTGGAAGGAAGGTGGAAGAGGATGGATGGGAGAGATGGAGTGAAAGAAAAATGAAGAGGATGGAGTGGGTAATTGGTAGGGGAAGATGAGAGGAGTGATTTTGTGGAGATAGAAGTAGCTTGGATTGGAGGTTGTTAATGGTGGAGGGAGAATTTGGGGAAGAAGGTGAGAATTTGGGGAAGAAGGTGAGAATCGGGGGTTAGGGGTTCAAGGAGAGAGAGAAAGAGATCGGGAGATGAATGAGAAAAGAGGGTTAGAAAAACCTTTTTAATGCAAAATTCAGAACGCAAACCCGATCGGGCGAGAAGAGCCCGATCTCGTTGGGCGATTTTCTTCCTTCAAAGACGACGCATTCTCGTCACGGGCCCGATCGTGCGATGATGCCCGATTCCGTCGGGCGACAGAGTTCAGACTGACGGAGTGCCGCCCGATATAACCGGGCGCTTTGGTTTTCGTTGACGGAAGACCGCCCGACGGGCGAATGGCCCGATCCAATCGGGCGCTTTTGTGTTTTGGCTCTTGTCCCGATTTCTTCAAGGGCCCGATCGGGCGGTGACGCCCGATCCAACCGGGCGGATGCCTAAACAGCTTTTTTCCTCAAAGATTTTGCGATCCTTTCAATGGGAAAACTAACCAAGCTATTATACGAAAATTCCCGCACACAAATAGCCTCAAGATGATGATTAATACCCTCTCACTCTCTTACCAAAACTACGAAACTAGAAAAACTAAAAACAAAAAAAAAAAAAAAAAAAGGAAAGGGAAAATCGGGTTGCCTCCCGAGTAGCGGGTTTATAAGGGTCCCGCACGACCATAATGCCGCATCCCTCAAACAAAGGGAAGGGGGTTGGAGGTATAATTCCTCCACGCATCCAACAAGAGCTCCCGTATGATAAAGCTTTAAGCGTTCGCCATTAACCTTGAATTTTTCACCTGTTGCATATATCACCTCAATAGAACCAAACTTGTTAACATTAGTGACAGTAAAAATGGACCATACCACCTAGACTTCAACTTACCAGAAAAAGTTTTAATCTAGTGTTGTACAATAAGACCTTGTCACCAATTGAGAACTCTCTACTCAAAATTTTCTTATCATGACATCTCTTAGTGCGCTCTTTGTAGAGACGCGAACTATCATAAGTATTCAACCGAGTTCATCAAGTTCATTAATCCGCAAAAGGCGTTTTTCTCCCGCTAACTTAGCATCAAAGTTCAACTCCCTTAATAACATCCCAAAAGCCTTGTACTCTAGCTCAACAAGTAAGTGACATGCTTTCCCATGAACTAACCTGTAAGGGGTGGTGCCAATAGGGGTCTTAAAAGCGATTCCGTAAGCCCATAAGGTGTCATCTAATTTGTCACTCCAATCCTTCCTAGATTTAGCTACCACCTTCTCTAAGATAGTCTTTATCTCACGATTAGACACTTCTACTTGCCCACTTGTCGAGGGTGATAAGCTAGGCCACCCCTATGGTAGACACCATACTTTTTAAGCGAGCCTCGAAAGTGCGTTTGGAAAATGAGATCCACCATCACTTATGACAACCCTTGGTACCCCAAACCGTGGAAAGATAATCTTTTAAACATTTTGATAACGACTTTGGAGTCGTTAGTTGGTGATGCAAGGGCTTCTACCCACTTAGACACATAATCAACAAAGCAACAAGTATGAAATTATCGCCGTATGAAGAGGGAATGGGGCCCATAAAATCAATACCCCATACATCAAATAATTCAACTTCCAAAATGGGGGTTCGGGGGCATCTCATGTCTCATGGAAAATATTTCCCGCTCGTTTGCATGCATCACAGACTTAACAAAGGTACTAGCATCATGAAATAAAGTAGGCCAAGAAAAACCAGATTAAGTACCTTAGCAACGGTTTTGGAGGGCCCAAGATGGCCTCCACATGGCAAGGGAGTGGGAGTGATCTCGAATGTCATGCACCTCCCATTCCGGAATACATCGCCTATAGATGGTGTTAGCGCAAAGCTTGTATAGTAGAGGGTCGTCCCAAAAATACTTTTTGGCCTCATGGAGGAATTTCTTCCTCTCAGGTAACTCAACTCGGTGGAGTCCGTCCACTCACACGAAGTTGGCGAAGTCAGGATACCACGGGTGACGAAGCGGTTGATCGACGGATCTTATCATCGAAATGAGTCATCAATGGGTAGACCTTCTTCCATGTCTTCATACCGTAACTGGACAGGTGATCGCCCACTACATTTTCCCGCTCCCCTTTTATCTCTCGATCTCTAAATCGAATTCTTGGAGCAAAGAAAATCCACCGAACGAGACTAGGCTTGGCCTCCTTTTTGGCTAGGAGGTACTTCAATGCAGCATGGTCGGTATAAACAATGACCTTAGACCCCAAAAAATAAGTCCCCGACCACGCCTAGAAGCTCTTTCTCAGTGGTGGCATAGTTTACTTGAGCTTCATCAAGTGTCTTACTAGCGTAGTATATCGCATGGAGGTTGTTGTCCTTCCTCGACCAAGCACAGCTCCCATAGCAAAGTCGCTAGCATCACACATAATCTCGAATGGAAGGTTCCAATCCGGAGATCGAATGATAGGAGCAAAGAATCAAAGCTTGCTTGATCCTGTTGAAAGATACAAGACAGCTTATCGCAAACAGGAACGGGCATCCTTGAGGAGCAACCGAGTAAGTGGTTTAGCAATTTTAGAGAAATCCTTGATGAAACGGCGATAAAAACCCCGCATGACCAAGAAAGCCTCACACCCCTTTTACATTCACGGAGGGGGCAATTGCTCAATCACTTGAATTTTTGCTTTATCCACCTGGATGCAACGTTCGAGATAATATGACAAAGTACCACTCCTTCAAGAACCATGAAGTGGCATTTCTCCCGGCTCAAGATAAGATTGACATCTTCACACCTTTGCAAAACTTTTAGCCAGATTTAGCAAACATGCATCAAAATCAATTCCATACACGCTAAAGTCATCCATAAACACTTCCATAATGGACTCAATGAACTCGTAAAAAAATAGCCATCATACAAACTTGGAAGGTGGCGGGGCATTACATAATCCAAATGGCATCCTTCGATAGGCAAAGGTACCATAAGGGCAAGTAAAGGTGGTCTTCTCCTGGTCATCCGGGTGGATAGGGATTTGGAAGAAACCCGAATACCCATCTAGATAACGAAATAAGAGTGACAAGCTAGTCTTTCCAACATTTGGTCAATGAAGGGGAGGGAAAGTGATCCTTTTTGTGGCAACATTTAATTTCCTATAGTCAATGCACATACGCTAATCCGAGTTACTACTCTTGTAGCAATTAATTCAATTTTTTCATTTTTAACAAATGAGTACCTCCCTTTTTAGGAACCACTTGAACTGGACTCACCCACTTGGAGCCAAAGAATGGGGTAGATGATTCCAAGCATCAAGCAATTTCATAACCTCTTCTTAACCACTTCCCTGCATATTAGGGTTCAAACGACGTTGGCCTTGTATACTAGGACGATGATCATCCTCTAAGTGAATTCTATGCATGCGTAAGTCGGGGCTTATGCCTTTCAAACCATCAATATTATATCCAATGGCTTGTTTATGTTTTTTCAAAACAGAACAAAAAGTTGAGACATTTGACCATCATTCAATGAAGCACTAACAATCACAAGATAATTTTCGTGATTCATCCGTAAAAGAAAAGAATAGCGCAGAGAAGGGGAAGAGGTTTCAGTTCGTCTCTTTACCCCTACCGGTTGAGTATCATATACTAACCGCTCCTTGTCATGAGTGGTAATATTGTCAAGCTCTTCACATGTGAGAACCGCTTCCTAGTCATCCACTGCAAAACTCAAGGGATTACCATCACCGTAGAAGATGCAAAACAAAGCAAAGCCTCAGAGGATCCCGTAGAAGGGATTGAGGCATATCATCGTTAACTAGCACATCAATGACATCAATTTTATAACAAGGCTTCCTCAGCACGGGAGTTTTTAAGGCATTGGTCAAACTAAAGGTCACCTTGTCATCTCCCACAGTCAAAATTAATTTCCATTCTTAACATCTATGACAACTCAAAGAGTATGAAGGAATGGTCTCCCTAAAATAATTGGGATCTCGAGTATCCTCTTCCATGTCAAGCACGACAAAATCCACAGGAATAAAAAATTTACCTACTCTCCGGGGACGTCCTCTAGGATACCTAAGGGGTATTTGACGTAACGGTCGCCCATTTGAAGAGTAATATTGGTACATTTTAAATCTCCCATGTCAAGCTTTTTGCATACGATAAAGGGCATGACACTAACACTAGCACCCAAATCACATAAAGCCTTATCGATAAAAATGGTGCCAATGTTACAAGGGATGGAGAAACTCCCCGGGTCTTTCAATTTAGGTGGGGATTGATTTTGCAAAAGAGCACTCACATTCTTCAAAGGAAAGCTACGCCTCCCGCTTTCATTAAAGGCTCTTTTCCTAGTTAGAATTTCCTTCAAAATTTAGCATATGCAGGAACTTGAGTAACAAGTTCGAAGAAAAGGAACAGTTACTCACAATGTTTCACTATCTCCAAAAACTTACCGAGCCGATGATCAAGCTTAGTCTTCAATAGTCTATTGGGAAACGGTACCTTGATCACGTGGAGTGGGAGGTGGAACTTTTTCAGCCATCGTCTGCTTCTGCATTCATTGGCCTCCTTAGGAGCCGTGGAATTGTCAAGGATGCACTTCATCCTTGTCGGACCCAACCGGATCATCTTTAGGCATCTCCTGGACTATCATACCGCGTTCCACTCCTAAGAGTGATGGCATTGGCGAGATCTCTTGGTTGCATGGGTTGTGAAGGTAATGACCCGGGCGGCCTACTAGCGTAAGAACTAGCTAACCGAGCTAGTTGAGTCTCCAACATCTTGTTATGCGTACCCAAGTTTTCCAACCGAGCCTTTGTGTCGGCTTGAAAGGCATTAAAACCTTCTCGCATCCGAAACATCATATTCTTCACCTGTCATGGCCGGATCAAGTAAGAGGAGCGGTGGTTGTGGAGCCCGATTTCTCCGAAAACCAGGATGAGCTTGTTGTTGAGGTTGATATTATTAACCCGATTCTGGAGACATATGGTTGTTGAGGTTGAGGATTCAACACATTATTGCTCGATATGAGAGGTTAGGGTGGTTTCCGTACTCGGGGTTGTAAGTGTTAGAATATGGATTGAACCGGCCCCTAGGTTGTGACTAAAACGCATTAACCGCCTCACGCTTGCTCCCACATTAGAAGATAGAGCCACGAGCACTCTTGACAGTTGTGCCCAGGTATCCCACAAGCATCACAAATGGGAGCAATATAATTAGAAGCACTAGCCATCGCATTAACACTCATACGGGAGGAGTCATTACCTAGCTTCAAAGAATCAATCTTCCCGGTTTAGAGCACCTAGTTGCCCTGACAGCAAAGAAATGGCCTCGACCTCATGTTTCCCCACCCTTCTTCATGGAGGAACGAATGGTAGATGCTTGATTAGAAGCGAGTTTCTCCGAAGTTCATACCCCTCATCAATGGCTTTATCCATGAAAACCCACCCGAGGCTCCATCAATTACCCTCCTTGTATCCGCATCAACTCTAGTGTAGAAAATCCGACATAAATACCACTTGGTCTAAACCATGATGAGGACAAAGGCGTTGCAGATCCCTGAACCTCTCCCAAGCTTCATATAATGACTCTCCAGGGTCTTGGGTGAAAGTTATTATGGTACGACGCATATCTGCAGACTTTTGGTAAGGATACCACTATGAGGAAGATTTTGGATAGTTCCGCCTGTGGTGATGGTGGAAGGCATCTTATTATACCAAAATATAGCCTTGTCACAAGCAGAGAGAAACCAAATAGGATGAGTTTCAGATCACCGGCAGAATACCCAATTGCTTTCGAGTAGCACAACATTGTAAAAACCGCCAGGAGTGCCGATTTGGGTCTTCGGATGGTAACCTGAAAGAACCGATTATTCCCAACCATATTCGTAACATGAGACTTGATTTCAAAGTTTGTAGCAACAATGGTAGGCATCCGGACCCCGAGTAGGTACATTGTCGGGCGAAGGTTGTGCCTAATCTCTAAAGGTTGGTTTAGCTTCGTCGCCCATTATAGCAAGTAATAGGTGAAGATGGTGGAGTAGGTGTCTTTTGGGATGGTGTCCTTACAGACAACTTCGCTTGCTTAGCTTGCTTTCCCGAGTCTACGAGCGGTCTTTTCAATCTCAGGATCAAATAGAATGAGATTTGAGGATTTCAATTTCATGCTCATACACCAAGAACACTAAAACAAACGTGAGATGCTCCAAAGAACAGGTATTCTTCAGAGTAGAGGTTAGTGTAATACTATAATTCGACAAAATAAAAATAAACCGTCTCCCGCAACGGCGCCAAAATTTGACAGCAAAAGTCGTATCACCTTATCAAAAGTAATCCCAAGGTCCACTAACAAGCAAATGGAAGTCAGGACCGAATCCACAGGAGAAAGTTATATTATTGTATATGAATTCTAATATTATACTAACTAAATCAGTTGAAAATGGGTGTGTGACTAAACTAATAGGCAATACAGAACTAAATATGAAGGTAAGAATCAATTAATAAAGAACTAGGACTATGGTTCACTATGCATACAATTTGGGAAATCGGAGACGAATAATAATAATCACCTAATAAGTCAATTTATCTAGGGCACATGTAATTTCTCTCGAACATTACTTCCTCAAAGATCACCTAGTCGCTCTCGCATGGTCAAGGATCACTATGCCTAATGATTGAAAGCCTATACGAAATCTCCTCTCGACTAGATGCAATATCGCGATAATAGAAATACAAATCAAGGCCTAATTCATAAATCTAGCATGAACGATTCAATCACAGTGAAACAATTGAAATAAAGGATAATTATACTAATCTATCAATCCTCATTGCATACATAGATCCCCACAATCCTAGAAATAAAACTACTCACTCATGCTTGAGAAAACAATAACAAATTCCATGTAAAAATTCATACTTTGAACTATTGCGAATAACTAAGAAATTAATCTAATCAATAATAGAGAAAGCAATAAAGAAGATTACCAAACTGAAGAACTATATTGAACTTGCGAATAATCCAAAGGTTTGATCTTGAATCCACAACGAAAAGTAGTAAAACAAGGGTTCTTGAGAGAAACTACGAGAAATCAGGACTAAAACAAGAGATGAATCCAAGATCCTTCATCCAAGTTCTCAATTTCTATTTATACTAAATAGCCGACACTCATTAAATGAGCGCGCGGAGTGAATCGCCCGATCGGGACAAGCTGCCCGATCAAACCGAGCTTAAAGCAAAGCAGAGATCCAAAACTAGGCCTCGCCCGATTCAATCAAGCCGATACGCCCGATGAAAACGGGAGCCCACCAACTCCGAGCATCTAGCCAAAGAGGTACCGCCAAGAACGCCGATGAGATCGAGCCCGCCTCGCCCGATCGGCCTCTCAAGAATCAACGAGCCCGGGCGACGTCCCCGACCGAGCCCGCAACAATTCTTGTTTGATGACGATGAACGCCCGATTGGGCTCGGGCGCCCGATCTCATCTAAGCTAAGGTCCGATTCTTCCTTCCTTGGCTTCACACTCGAACTCATCATTATATGTCTTCGAACCTCTCCAAATCAAAGGTAATGGCCGATAATAGTAGAAAATAGGGAGATAACTCCCTAAAACCTCACAATCGCATACGTAATGTGAAAACCACAACTAGATGGAGAAAGTTAGCATAAATGGCTCCTAAGAGCACCATTGATACACATTTTAGCTCAAACATAGGGGGAAAACACTATATAAAACCATAACATCAATTTTCTTTTCGTACTTCTTTTATGTTTTACAATTATATATCACCTAATTATGTTTATGAATGTCCAAATTCAGTCATTATTTCAAATGTACCCAATTGGTGTCCGATAATTTATATAATATTAAGGTAACCTTAAAAATTTTAAGTAAATAATTATACAAATTGTAATTTTAATGATATAATAGTCGGAAAATATTAACTAAACGGAATTAAATT